>CM059186.1:125257958-125558519 GCA_030323885.1 Branchipolynoe longqiensis | reverse complement strand
AAGTTTTGTCCTATGCGTATCAGCAAACTCAATAGCCGGACGCCTTTGTTTTGCTCTCGGCGCCATTTTCAGCACATGTGCAGTGGGAATGGCGATCTCGTCTGTCGTCAAATACCATTGATGCAGCGCTAATGATTCCAACTCATACTATATATGCAATACTTCCAAAGCATTGTGAAAACAAACAAAAAACCCGCAAATTACCAAAACCAGAACCCAGCTACAAGCAATCTGTGATCATTCTTGGACTATCGGCTACCTGATACTGCCAACCAGGAAAATGTTTCCATGTGCAAAGCTTTGATTGTACATGTACATATCCAATGTAGATGCTGGTGCATCTATTAAACATTTTTTGCTACATATCAAGGAATAAATAATAAGTCAATTTATTTTTTAATATATTTTTTTTTAAACCACAAAAAACTATCAAAGCTGAAGCTTTTGATGTCCAACATTTCAACGTGCACGCCAACACTTATTTGTTCACATTGGCACTCGATCGTGCATGCCTAACCTAGATTAAACAACGGGGCACTAATTAAACATTTATTGTAGTTTGGTGTTCCTATGCCACACTACTACGCTCAAAAGAATGCTTAATCAAAGCCTACATGTAATATTTTGGTATTTTTCACGTCAATTATTTCCAAAGCTAACTCTTTAAAATAAAAGGTTACTTCAAACTGAAGTGAAGTAGATTATAATAATCATTTATCTATAAAAAATTAAAAAATTAAAAACTAGTGGAGAATCTAGCGGACTAGGCAACTTTAAATTTTAATATGACAAGATTTTCTCTCAGTGTGGCTTTGGTGATAAACGCCAGCTGTCACTGGAGGGTATAAGCTTTGCTTTCCACGAGTACCGTGATTAGAGTTGAACAGAACCCCCCCCCCCTGCCACATCTCCCCCACCCCCCAATTCCCCTCCGCAACCCCACAGTGGTCCACCCCCTTTCCACCAGCACCACATCTCCTCACTATGGGCGCTCAGTCGACGTGCACTTCAGAGTGTGGCCAGAGAAATGTGATCAATCACAAACACACACACACAGACACCACATCCACTGTCGTACTAAGAAAGAGATAAAGGGGATTTTAGACAATACCAAAGCGGGAAGCTGATAGCAATCGCCATGGATTCTCATCACGACAATTTAACCAGCTTATGTTGATTACTTTTACCAATATGGCGTACATATATATACACACACACACACATGTTGATGTGACGATTAGCTAGATGCGGGTGCAACCAACTAGATGGCGCAACCAGTCGAGCTGAAGGGGGCCAGGCCTAGCCAGTAGATGACTGGTGAAGTGTCAGTTAGGCATGAGCAAACCAGTAGATGACTGGTGGAGTGTCAGTTAGGGATGAACAACAGATGACTGCTCAAAGTTAATCGAGCTTCCGAATAATTACACGTGTAAAATGGCTTATACAGCACATAAGTTTGTCATATATACATATGTATTTAGATAGATTAAGACAGGGTGTGAATATAGTACTGGGCAAAGTTTTTTCAATATTAGTCCCTTGTCTAAATTTGTGCTTAAATTGTTCATGTGAGCATAACATGGGTAATTTGAGATGGGGCGGAACGGGTAGGGTGCCCAACCAACATTCAACACTGACATGCCACCTATCGATTTGATACCGAACTAAACCACCATCCGCCCCTAATAATAATATCAATACCAGCCTTGGTCGTAATGCTCGCATTGCGTTTGATGCGAGGGAAGGAAGAGACCCTCCCCCCGCCTCCTGCCGCCGCCCGGCGTTCTCACCTTCCCTGTCATCCTCCCCTCAGCTTTCTCCCACCTCGCCCTCTCGGCCTGCCACCGCCGCTTTCTCACCTTCCCCGCATCTCGCCTCCCCGCTCCTCCCTTATAAGGCCGCCCGCCGGCCTCCCTCAGTCACTCGCCTTCCAGCCGTTCTCCCTGCTCAAGCTCCTTTTTCTTTGGCCTTCACCTTCACCTCGGACCGCTCCCTCACCTCGGGCCGCCCCAACACCGTAGGACCCTCCTCATCATGCCTGGACGCAGCAAAGGAAAGGGACGGAAGGGAGCTTGGACGACCGCGTTGGCCTCGCCGGGCCCCTCCTCGGGCATGCCGGGAGGCACCTCGCCGGCCTCGGGCTCCCCTCCGGTGTCTCGGGACCGCCCCTCGGGCACCGAGGCCGCCATCCTCCAGGCGCTTCAGCAGATCACGAGCCGCCTGGACGTCCTGGAGGGCGGGGCCGCCCGCGAGCCCGAGGAGACCCCCCCACCTGCGCCGAGGCGGCGGCCGGCCTACAGCACGCCGCCCATCCCAGCACCTCGGGCACACGCCCTCGGGGGGGCGCACCCTCCGCCGCCACCTCAAGCACCGCTCCCGGGGGCACTGCACCCACAGTACGAGCGTTACAGCTGCCTCGCTGCACCGCCGTCGGCCCCCCCCGCCCTACCTGCAGGATACGGTCGACCATAGCCCGGCATCCGCGGCCGATGCCGTACGGGAGATCCTGGCGTCGGCCGAGGCGCAGCGCACCGGGAGACGTAAAGGCATCTCCCCCGACTACCTCTTCCCCTCGTTGAGAGGGGACCGGACCGCAAGTCGGTGAAAAAGGGGGAAGCCACCAAGGACGAGTACAGCCTCGCCCTCACCACCCTCGTCAGCCACCCGAGTTTCCCTGCAGACTCCATCCCAGGCCTACATCACCACACCCTCACCATGCTCAGGGACAACCTGGTCTACCCGTGGCCTACCGTCCGCAACTACTCCGAGACGATCTTCACCTGGATCGCAGACGGGAGGCTCCCCCACGGATGGCACGACCCGGTTGCCCTGAACCTGGTGAGGGTGGAGGCCCTCACCTTGCCCGCCCCCCAGGCCGTCCCAACAGCACCAGCCCCCCGAGGTGCGGACCTTCCCCGAGGCACACAGCAGCCCCGGGCCCAAGCCTACACCCGCATCGCCTATGACAGACAGGCTCATGGGGCCCCCTGCGCCGCCTGGAACCGCGAGCCCACCTCGTGCGACCGGGCCCCCGTCAGGGAGGCCCACGGCGAGGTGGGGAACAGACACCGGCACGTATGCGCCTACTGCGCTAACGTAAGGCGCATCCTCACCATGCACAGCGAGGCCGGGTGCCTCACCAAGCAAGCCCGTGAGCGCCAGACCCCGGCCACCTCAGCGGATTTTTGATCCGCCGGCCCCCCCCGGCCGACCGACCGAAACGCCACCCAGGACACAGCCGGGGACCATCACCTCACGCCGCAGGCCCCAGACGCCGCCCACACTGACGACAAATCCTCCCCAGACATCACAGCCGCCGACCATCACAACCTCCACGACACCGCCTTCATCAACCCCCCTGACCCGACCCCGACCCCCCCAGCCCTGAGGACTTCGCTGCCCCCCTGTCCGACCCTCGCCGGACCTCCTCACCGCAGCTATACTTGACTTTTGGAACTAAATTACACCACCTATGCTGCCAGGTAGCAGTTCACCCACATTTGTGGTGACGTCACGGACAGCATTGAACCATTCACTCGCCGCGCGGACACGAAGACCAACCGACCACCAATTTGTGAAGACTCTGATGCACGAGGACGACAGGATGCCGAAACGGACAAGCATGCAAATCACCCAGCAAGAAGCTTCCACCAGCCGTCAAGCCACGCCGACACCAAAAAGAGGACCCCCGCATTCGGTCCTGACAAAAATCCACAAAACTAAACGCCCGATCTCCAAACACACGACCACCAGCAGCGACAGCTTGAGGCTCTAAACCTAATAGTGGCCCTGAACACCCTTGGCCCCGATAACCCACACAATTACACAATAGTTGTCAACACGGACAACCAGACCTCCCAGACAGTGCTCTCGACCGGCTCATGGAGAGACCCACTGCCATGCGCCTGTCCAGGGGAGGTCTGGAGATTTGCAGCAACACGCAGCTGCAGCATCGACATCATACACAAACTCGGATGAGACATGGTGCTCGCGGACGGTCTGAGCAGACGCCACACAGACCAGGCAGCTGACACAAAAGCTAGGATGATGTACATGGAGAAAGGCCTAACTAACATTAACGTGGTCCACTCGCTTTCAGCTTTTGGTGTCCTTATCTAGCTCTGCTCGGACCTGGGAAGCTTGGTTAACCTGCCTCTCTCTTCCCAGGTCCGCTTGATGCCACCCAGGAATGAGTCAGAGCGCTACTCAATGGGGGCCTGGCCTCCGGATCCTGGAAGAACAAGATCCACCAGGTACGGAATTACACACGATTCACCACACTAAGACAATTCGACCCCTTACGTCCCATGCAGCTTGACATAATGGCCTTCACGGCCCACCTCAACTCTACCTTATAATCTCCAGGCGCAGTATACAATTATATAAGCGGTGCAAGAACTTGGGTATGGCTCATGGGGAGCTACCTTAGCACCAGGGGCCCAGCCGCTCGGGTCCTCACAGCAGCCACTCTCATCGTGTTCTTCAGGATCTTACGCCAGAGCAACCTCCTAGTGGCCAAGGAAGGCTCCACACGAGACAAGACATACACGAGGTTGCCAACAAACTTCACATTCGAGTACGATCATCCAAAACGACTACATCACAAACAGACCAATACACAGCACGACTACACAAGATCATTCGATCACCATGCTGTCCGGTCGCCGCCTGGAGGGCCTACCCTCATGCAAACTCCGGGCTGCCCCACGCCCCTGCCTTCGCAACACTGGATGGACGACCCCTACAGATCACCACCCTAACTGCAGCCATACAACGGGCACTCCAGGCACACAATCACCCCAATCCGAACTCCATCACCCTTCACAGCCTCAGGAGAGGTGGTGCTCAAGCATGCGCGAAGGCCGCGCCCAACACGAAGAAGTTAGCGAACTCGGGACCTGGAGATCCAACGCCATGAACACTTACCTCCCTAAGATAGCCTTCTCAGCAGCCACTCAGGCACTCTCTTCTTTATTTGGTTGAGAGTGACGAGATTAATTACTTATTGTTCGATTGATTACCTACTTTCGATGACATTGATTATTTCGTCCGCAGACGACACTATTAGTGTCGTAGGGAACCATTGAAGATGCCACCAGTTAAAAGAGAGAAAGAAAGAAAACTGAAAGAAAGAAAGAGATAGAGAGGGAGGGAGGGAGGGAGGGAGAGAGAGAGAGGGGGAGAGAGACGGAGTGAGAGAGAAGGATGGAGGGAGAGAGAGGGAGGGAGTGAAGGAGTGAGGGAGAAGGAGGGAGAGGGTGAGGACGATGGACAGAGAAAGTACGAGAAATAGGGAGAGAGAAATAGAATAATAGAGAAATATAGAAAATAGAAAGGAAACTTCACAGAGTTAGTATGTCCTGACATGATTTAGGACGTAAAACCCCAACAAACAGTCAGACAAACAGTTAGTACCAGCTCCCCCCCCCCCTTGGTTATGCAGATACCTTGCTCTTTGCAAACACATCCAACTAATCTTCATCTTCCAACGGGCCCTGCTGTGGATTGAAGATATTGATTGCTCAGATTGAATTGGTTTCACTCGTGGGTCCCTTGTAAAGCCTGTCACCCTCACCCCCACACACCCCCTCACATACACACACAACCTTCTCCCCGACACTCACACACGTACACAAACCCACCCCATCACACAGATACACACACCCAGCCACCCCCACAGCCACCCTCACATACGCGCACAACCTTCCCCCTCACACAGGCGCACACAAACCCACCCCAACACATCCCCTCACATACACATACAACCTTCCCTCTCACACATGCGCACATAAACCCTGCCTCACACATATACGCACACAAACCCACCCCCTCACACACAACGCCCCTCACAGAGATACCCAAACCCACCCCCACACTCCCCGTCGGACATACGCACACAGAACCTCCCCCTCACATATACGCACACAAACACACCCCCTCACACAGATATACACACAAACCCACCACCTCACACACACAAACCCACCCCCTTGTTCACACACACAGGCCAACCCTCTGACATATACACAGACAACCCCCCCCCCCCCCCACACACACATAAACCCACCTCTGACACATACACACAACCCCACCCCTCAAACAGATACAAACCTACGCCCTCACTCACAACTCCTCCTCCCACTCACACACACACAAACCCATCACCTCATACATATACACACACAACCCCACTCACACATACACACACAACCCCTCCTTAGAGATACACCCACCCCCCTCACAAACACCCACCCACCCCATCACACACAGGCCTGGGGATATAACACCAATATGAATATTCCATTAAGAATAACCTGGCAATATCACATGACGGAGATTGTCGCGCGTTGATTGGCTGCTTCCGCCCACAGTGCTGAGCTCCTTTAACTACCCAGATTTCCCCGCAACATCATCAGACCCTCACATGATGTGTTCTGTATAACCTGATATTGTGGAGGTGATGACAATGGAAAACATTGCGCCAAATGCAGGATTCGAACCCACACATGTTGCCATTCCGGGACTTGCATGCTAACCATTACACTATTTCCTGTGTACTGATATTCACCATTGGAGAAAGCTTACAAACAGAGAAAGAATGCATGCAGTATACACAACAACTGAAAGTAACAAAACAACGGGAACCATAAGACTATTATTGTCTAGTGGTGAAAACAAGTCATTAGACTTAACCGTTATGGGCAGCATAAATATACCATTGCAAAAACAAACAAAAAACACTAGATGGCGCCACCACTGGTATTGGCTGTTCTATGTACTTTACTTACATGTATCTTACCTATGTATCTACTTCATCCATACTGTGTCTGCTCTATTCTATTTCTGAACAACCCACCATATCTCACCCTGCCTGTCACTATGTCAGAGTTATATTTTGTTCACTACATGTGTGTCTAACGTGGATTACTAGGAAATTATGCAATGAAATAACGCTCGCGAATATTTTCATTCTTATTTATCAAATATTTCAAAATATCACTTCTGCAAAATATTCACTTGCACAATTTCACTATATGATTTGCCTGTATCCAGATCAGAAAGATATGTAGGGAAAGTAAGCCTAATAATAGTTTGTGTTTTTTAAAGAATATAAAGTAACACACTATTGGGATTCGAACTCATGCAGTGCCAAGAAACAGTAGACTAGGCAGTGTTAGTGAGCGTTTCACAGTGTAATGTATGTGGATATATGATAATCGTGTAGTCACATGATATACAGCATAAGAACTAAAGGGGTCACGGTACCAGGAAAATAAAGACAGTCCGCAGACGCAGTGTTAAAGTCGCATAGTCCGATGATTTTGAGTTTCTGTCATTTTCTGAGAAAAATATATTAGGTTGATTGTTATAATCTACCTTACTTTAGTTTGAAGCAACTCTTATTTTAAATGGCTAACTTTCGTGATATTTGAAGTGCAAACACACCAAATTAATTTTGGCAAGCATACCAAAACTCTGCAGTAAGAGGTCCTGTTAAATTGGCTCTGTGTTCCATTATATGTGTTGACAAATGCTCTATAAGTGCTCTATAAGTGCACTAGTATCTAAGTTAGATATGTAGAATCAAATCTAGATCACTGTTTTGGTTTAGAAAAGTTTATGTTTTCATCGGACTATGCAGTTTTAAGTTCCTTTACGCTACACGTTACAGCTCTTACCTCAGCAGTGCAACAAACCTTCGCAATTCCAACACTCTCCATGCGCATACTTAGTTATAAATACAGAGAAACACAACCATGACAAATTGTGGTGGAAAGCATTTGTTCATGTCCAGTTTCTGTTATAGTGGGTGCCTTTAAAGCAGATTATGTTTGTACCATATTTCTCACATGGATTTCTTAGCAAACACAGACATGCAGAATTGTAGAGTTTTCAAGGCGGAGTGGTTAGAGTGTCTGACTTTTTTCTAGGTCGGACTCCTAATCTAAAGGTCAGTGGTTCAATTCCCTGTGCCCCCACCTCTGCCAATTTGGATTTCCACCGCTGTGTATAACTTACAGCATCATCAAAGGCCAGTTGCTCTCATACGATGTCTATGTGGTGTGGGAGGTTAGAAATCCCTTGGGTCGGTAAAAGTGTAGGCTCAGGCTTTCTATCGACAAACTGTCTAATGGTGAAAACAAGCCTATTCAGGCTTATCCATGAGAGGCGGTATAAATCTTCAAGAGAAAAAAACACAGAAATCTAACATGTGGGTGTTATGCAATATTTTACCAATTACCATATTTTCATATTGCCACACAGTATTTACGGCAATACAATACAATTGGATTTGGTTGTTGTTGTTTTACGTCCTAGGAACATCTGAGGTCATATCAGGACGGCAATACAATTGGAATAGTACTACTACAGTGAGGTAGTAAGGAGTCATCTATGGCAGTGACTAGACGGGATGGCCGAATGAGTTAGAGCGTCTGTCTCCCGTGTTGGTAGACCATGGGATCGTGGGTTCGAACCCTGGTCGAGTCAAACCAATGACTTAAAATATTGATACTTGTCGCTTCCTAGCCAGGTGCTCTGCATTATTAGGATAGGGCATGGACTGGTTGGCTCAGTGGGGCAGCACTATAAAGTCGCCATGAGTGAGCACTGTTACAAGTCGGTACCTGCCCTGATGACCTTAGATGTTGCTAGGATGTAAAACAACAACAAACAAACAATCTATGGCAGTGTGTGTCTGCTACACTGCAATCACATAAACATTGGTTTGAGCACCGCTTGTCGATTACAGGTGATCGTCTAATTGATAAATGGTTGTGGATTTAAGGTAGATGAAGATGTTTGGTTTCATGGTTAATGGTCAGGGAGGTGTTCAGCTGTTGGTGGGATGGTGGTGAGACAGCTACTTCACAAGTTACTTTTCAGTGTTTGTTTTCTGTGTTTGTTTAAGAAATGGAGAACAATAAATGTAGTTCCAGTGTTGCTTCATGTTAAGTAGGGGTTCAAAAGGAACGATCACAATTTTGGTATTTATAAATAGTAAAAGACTCAATTAGTTGTGGCATAATAAATAATTAACATGATCTTTCCACTGCACCGCTAAGGTTACATGACTCAACTATACGGGACTGATATCAAACTAGACTCAGCTGTGACGCAGCTTCATCTAGATTGATATCAATCCACAATAGGTGTGCCTGTAACTCTAATAACGGAGATACCATCTTTCCACTGGCCCGCTAAGGTTATAGGACTCAACTATCCGGGACTTATATCAAACTAGACTCAGCTGTTATGCGGCTTCGTCTAGATTGATATCAATCCACAATAGGTGTGCCTGTAACTCTAATAACGGAGATACCATCTTTCCACTGGCCCGCTAAGGTTATATATAGGACTCAACTATACGGGACTGATATCAAACTAGACTTAGCTGTTACGCAGCTTCGTCTAGATTGATATCAATCCACAATAGACACATCCTGTAACTCTAATAACGGAGATACCATCTTTCCACTGGCCTGCTAAGGTTATAGGACTCAACTATCCGGGACTGATATCAAACTAGACTCAGCTGTTACGCGGCTTCGTCTAGATTGATATCAATCCACAATAGGTGTGCCTGTAACTCTAATAACGGAGATACCATCTTTCCACTGGCCCGCTAAGGTTATAGGACTCAACTATCCGGGACTGATATCAAACTAGACTCAGCTGTTACGCGGCTTCGTCTAGATTGATATCAATCCACAATAGGTGTGCCTGTAACTCTAATAACGGAGATACCATCTTTCCACTGGCCCGCTAAGGTTATAGGACTCAACTATCCGGGACTGATATCAAACTAGACTCAGCTGTTACGCGGCTTCGTCTAGATTGATATCAATCCACAATATGTGCCTGTAACTCTAATAACGGAGATACCATCTTTCCACTGGCCCGCTAAGGTTATAGGACTCAACTATCCGGGACTGATATCAAACTAGACTCAGCTGTTACGCGGCTTCGTCTAGATTGATATCAATCCACAATAGGTGTGCCTGTAACTCTAATAACGGAGATACCATCTTTCCACTGGCCCGCTAAGGTTATAGGACTCAACTATCCGGGACTAATATCAAACTAGACTCAGCTGTTACGCGGCTTCGTCTAGATTGATATCAATCCACAATAGGTGTGCCTGTAACTCTAATAACGGAGATACCATCTTTCCACTGGCCCGCTAAGGCTATAGGACTCAACTATCCGGGATTGACATCAAACTAGACTCAGCTGTTATGCGGCTTCATCTAGATTGATACCAATCATTTTTGGTAGTTGCTTTCACAGGTCACTTTCACAGGTCACTTTTATAGGTCACTTTCACAGGTCACTCTTGCAAGCTGCCTTTGCAGGTCACTGTTACAGGTCACTTATGGTAGTTGCTTTCAGAGATTGCCATCGCAGATCACATTCAAAGTTTGCTTTTGCAGATCACTTTTGCAGATCGCTATTGCAGATCACTTTTGCAAATCACTTTTGCAAATCACTTTTGCAGATTGCCTTTGCAGATCGTTTTTGCAGATTGCTTTTGCAGATCACCTTCACAGACCACTTTCTCAGATCACTTTTGCAGATCACTTTTGCAGATTATTTTTGCAGATCACTTTCAAAGACGCTTTTGCAAATCACTTTTGCAGATTGCTTTAACAGATCACTTTCGCAGATCGCTTAGACCAATTACTTTCCCCCATCGCCTTGCCAGATCATTTCACTGATCAATTTCACTATCGGTGCTTAATTCACTGACTGCGTTCTCTCTAATTCACCTTATTTTACGACTTAGCGTCTCTTCCCTATAAGCCAAGTCATGTGGTTATATTTTTTTTTAAATACAGGGTGGCTCAGTCACATTCCATGTCACATGATTATCGTTCAAGTGTGTGCTGCTGTTACATCAAAGCCCCCCCAAAACAGATTAAAATGGTGACGAACTGGATGACACACATGATGTCAATGTACTGTGCACGCAACTGTCGTCGTTTTCAGTGGTCGGGCTTACAGGTAGCAGAGTCCCTGTCTCATATTGACCAGGTGTGCAATGATACAATAGCGATTCCATCTACCTGTAGTGAGACACTCACCTCCCCCAGGTGAATCGCCACATACAAAGGCAGGCGTAGGTAGGTTGATTGTATCAGGGAGCCTAGATAGTCTAACGGTTAGTATTCCAGCCCACGAATCAAATGGTAGAAATGTGGTTCAAAGCCAACTCTAGCTGCAATGTTTCTGTTAGCTTACACCCCCCCCCCCCCCCCCCCCGACCCCCATTACATTAGCACTGTGACTAGAATTCTGCACAATGTTGAGTGATCACTGTGTATGTATTCTAAGCGTGCTGCCTGGATAATAGTGATTGTAAGACTTACAATTCCAGGGCGATGAAGGTAGTGAGGTGCGCTCACCTCCCCGGGTGAAATCCCACATACACAGGCAGATGTGGTTCGATTGATTGTATCATCGAGCACAGATAGGATAATGGTTAGGATGCTAGTAAAGTGTGAGTGGAAATGTGGGTTCGAATCCCACTCTAGATGCAATGCTTCCCTTCATTTGCTAAGACACCTTCCCCCCACCTCATGATATATATATTGTATTTTTGTCTTTTGCAAATATATATTCATTTAAGTAATCTTGTATTAGCACCAAGGTGGTTTGCCTATTTTTATACTTTTACACTTACAATTTACACTTCTTGCACATAATACAACGTATCGCAATTCTATATGAATACACCGGACGAGGTGGCCGAAACGGTAGAGCACAGGCCTACCCTGCGGGAGATTGGGAGTTCGATTCCTGGTTGAGTCAAACCAATGACTCTTACAAAATGGATACTTGTTGCTTCCTAGCATGACGCTTGGCAATAATAGGATAGGACTGGTTAGCGCAGTGTCGGGATAATGTGACTGAGTGGGATATCAGGTTAGGGTGCTGGTGGCCTGATTTCCCAGTGGGGCAGCATTATAAAGCCGTCATGAGTGCGCACTGTCACAAGTCAGCACCCGTCTTGATATGAACTTAGATATGAGCAGGGCGTAAAATTTCAACAACCACCCAATCTAAATGAACAATTATTAAGTGTAAAATACAAGAGTATATATAGTCAGACTTCTGTGAATGGGACACTACTGTAGTAATATTAAACTGTAGCTCATTCCGATATTGCTATAGAAAGGTAGAGACCTATTAGGTTGATGATGGCTAGTCTGATGGGGCTGTCACATTACGACGTTTCTCACCAACGCGCGCCGACGTGTTGCCTTTTTGGGTGAAACGTCGGCACGCGTCGGGAAGCGTTACGCGCGCGTTACCGGCGCGTTAACGGCGCGTCGGTACACGTTGAGTGATAGCAACGCGTGAATGGACACGTCGCCGCGCATCGCCGCGCGTCGCCGCGCGTCGGGTCGCGCCAATTGTTTTGTGCTTGCACAAAACTTTCGGCGCGCGGCGACGCGCAGCGACGCGCGGCGACGCGTTGGAGGGGGCGTTACGGACGCGCCACCAACGCGCTACTAGCACGCTGCAACCCGTCGAATTTTCTCCCAAAACGCCGAAAAGTTGGACGTGTCTCAAGCCCTAGCAAATATCTTGCGCGTTGGCGGCGCGCCAGGGGGAAACGTCGTAGTGTGACAGCACCATTAAGTTTGATTGCTTGCAGGGGATTTAATTGCATGTTGGCAATAACGGTTATATTCATAAGGGAAAAGCTAGTGGTATATATATTCTGTCAGTCTTGTCAATCACATTTACATGCCTACCTTGAAATTTACACGAAATTCTGAAATTGTGAGATCCAGGTCAAATTATAGCAAAAAGCATCTCTGATGCAAATTTGAAGTGGTTAGAATTGTGTCAATTGACAGTGAAAATAATTCACAAAAATAGCCAAAATTACAGAAGGCAATATAACCCAGATGTTTTTATGGACTCTTTTTTAGATTTGTTTGCGCTTTACGTTGGTTTGTTGTTGTTTGTTTGTTGTTGTTTTACGACCTAGCAACACCTAAGGTCATATCAGGACCGGTACCGACTTGTGACAGTGTCTGGAATGAGTGGTTACGCTCATTCGGGTTCATTGCTGGGCATGGGGGGAGGCTGAATCCCCCCCCCCCCCCTTCGCTGCCGCATGTCATCACCTTACATGACCTTAGGTCGGCCGCGGCTTCCCTGCTAAACAATAACATGTACCATGACTTGCTGCCGAGGGGCCACCCATAGGTTCGAATCCTGGTCGAGTCAAACCAATGACTTAAAAATTGGTACTTGTCGCTTCCTAGCCAGGCACTCGGCATTATTAGGAGATGGCAAGGACTGGTTGGCTCATTGTCAGGATAATGGGACTGAGTGGGATATCAGGTCATTGTGCTGGTGACCTGGTCTTCCAGTGGGGCAGCACTATAAGGTCACCATGATTGTGCACTGTCACAAATCGGCACCCGTCTTGATATGATCTTAGTTGTTGCCAGGACGTAAAACTCCAACAAGCAACAAGAGTGACACAAACAAATAAACGATCAATGTTGATAGCTTTGAATGTTGGTTGTTGGAGTTTTATGTCCTGGCAACATCTAAGGTCATATCAGGAGAGCTTTGAATGTGGCTGTGAGGAGAATGCTGTGCTCTGAACTGTAAGTAAGACTACCCACCGCCGGAAGACGCTCTGGTACCGGAAGCCACGTGAGCAGACGACATCGCAAAATCCGCCTGGTTCCCGGCAGGCAATAAAAAAAAAGCGCGGCAAAGCCAATGAAGGCACGCGCCGGTGACCGGTCGATGGCATGGGCGTCTGAGACACGAGTGGCCGCTATTATAATATGGCTACCCAGAATTCATAGCGCGGGCTTTCCAACATTGGAAATTGAAAAACCGGAAGATCTTAAGGGATGTTATATTAGGTGGTCTGGGGGTATTCCCCCAAAATAATATCTTTTTGATAAATAATCCGTAAGACTGATATAATATTACTACATTAATGGTATTCCAGGGTTCCCAACTTTGCAAAATGAAAAATCGGATGATCGGTGTAAGGTGATGATGACATAAAATATTGTACACCTTAAGGCGAAACCGTAAGGGTTGGCGCCCCTGTTAGCGGCATCCAACTGACTGTTTAATACAACCACATAAATGCTGTCGTTCAACTGATAATACTATCTACTCAAGCAGAGGTGTGGTCAGACATGTGTGCTTGGAGAGTGTCTGGGTTTGTTTAATTCACACCATCAATTTCTACTTACTTCAAAAAGAACAAACAAATAGAACCGAAACAAAAAAGGTCGGCGAAGTGTTTGTGAAGTGTGCCGGTGCGGAGAGTCGAACCAAATGGAGATAATTACGTGTCCCATACTCCATAGGGGCAGTGACAGTGAGTAGTGGCTTTCCATTGTTGCCGTCGGCTTAGCAATGTGGACAAACTGAGAGGGAAGGTTTGAGGGATAATTAGACATATAGCATAGCATTCCTAGTTCAACAACCCCCACTCACACTCACTTCCACCATACGCTTCCCCATCACACTCTCCCAGACGAGATGGGATGGCCGAGTGAGTTAAGCGTCCGTCTCCCGTTTTGGTAGACCGTGGGATTCGAACATGGTCGAGTCAAACCAATGACTTAACAATTTATGCTTGTCACTTCATAGTCAGGCGCTCGGCATTATTAGGATAAGGCAAGGGCTGGATGGCTCAGGGTCTAGATAATGTGACTGAGTGGGATATCAGGTCATGGTGCTGGTGGTCTGGTCTACCAGTGGGGAAGCACTACAAGGTCCCAGTGAGTGTGCACTGTCAGAAGTCGGTACCCGTCTTGATATGACCTTAGATGTTGCCAGGATGTAAAACTTCAACATCACATTCTCCCCCTCCACAGACTCTCCCCTATTCCCCCACTCACTCTCTCCTCTACTCCTACCCTCTCTCCTATTCGATCTGAGTCTCTAGGTACCAGCTGCCCATCCTTTCACAAGGCCTATCATGCCTTGGAACCATACCTATTGTCACATTTCATCCATTACTTAAAACATAGCCTTGTCGTTTATGGAACAGAGCATTCAGAGTGTATATCACTTTGTCACATTATATACAATTTATGGAATGACTAATCATCAGTATTTTAATGTTGAAATGTTCTGACACTCTTTGTCTTATCCATATGTATTTTGAGTTTGTTATATACATAATAGTTTTGTAATTCTTTTAATTGAATAAGATCATATATATAAGTATAAAGAATTACTGGGTTTCTGGCCGTCTTCTAGTTACTCTACTTATACTCACTACTATCTAAGTCCTATGGGTGTTACACAAACTTCCTTTGCTTCCTTTGGTATGTCTAGAGTGAAGTGCAAGGAGTTCAAGGGTGACTGGGCTCACACAGCCAGCCAATCAGACACCTCTGCAGACTGGGAGGGGTGTTGCCCAAGAGGGGCACCTGTAACTCAACCCCAGGGCAGGTGGTGTCCATAATGTATGCAGAATGGCTGGGCGTGCTTACCCACTGGTCCAGTGGTAACAAGTAGTCGTCATACAGTTACATTAAACAATAATACATGTCCCGCTCCATTTGCACTCTTACTGGTGATGGAGGGAACATTCCTGTAATTAGTAACCGTATCTTAATATGTAGACATCATACTGCAATCCCGGTCACTGTGCGTTATAACATTTACACATAGTTATTTCCATGTCACACAGCGAGTGGGCACACATTGCATCACTATTACATAACAATGGTCCCCAACTCCGTCGCCCAAGATATTGAAATGATTCCAAGCTTGGCTATCACGACTGAAAGACCGTATATTTTTTACAAGTAGTAGTACTAGCATTACTAGTAGTAGTAATAGTAATAGTAATAATAGTAGCCTGCACTGACCTCTCTGGCAAGGAGCCACATAGACAGCAGGTAGGCATGGTTAGGATGATTGCATCAGGAGGCCTAGATAATCTAATGGCCAGGAAGCTAGCCCCGGAATGGCAAGCAATGTGGATTAAAGATCCTGCTCTGGTCCAATGTTTCCCATTTGCATCACCCTCACAACCATAGTAGTCAGTAATGAGCCTCACAAGCACACAGTGGTGGTCTCAACTACGTTATTCTAACGAGTCTCCCCCCCACTAAATACCAAAACGCAACTCATAAGAAAGAAATGGAGACACGATTGACGGTGATAAGGTTGAGCTTTATTGCTACAACTCGTGTTCACCTACTAGTGACCTGCCACCCTGACTCACTTACAACCTGCTGCACAGACAGTATCAGGATATCCTTTTTTCTTGAAGATTTATACTGCCTATCATGGATAAGTCTGAATAGACTTGTTTTCACCATTAGACTGTTTGTCGATAGAAAGCCCGAGTCTACACTTTTACCGACCCAAGGGATTTTTAACCTCCCACACCACATAGACAAGGTATGAGAGCAACCGGCCTTTGATGACACTGTAAGTTATACACAGCGATGGAAATCCAAATTGGCAGAGATGGGGGGTCAGAAGGATCAGCAGGTGGTGGCATGTTGGCGGTCCCTATGGTGGACCGTTTCACCCTCGTCTAGTGGCCAACTCCAGCTGGAGGTTACGTTACCCGGCTGGGCCTAGATGGAATAAACCAGGGAAGGGTCCCAAGGTTTGAAGCTTCTGCAGAGTCCTCCTTTTATTCCCTAGGCAGGGCAGAAGCCGATCGATCGCATATATATATATATAAGGGTCACGAAGCGACAACAAAGAACCAGTGTGGATAATATGGTTTATTGAGGTGAACAATACCATATCTGGCTGGGAAAACCGCCCAACCAAATCAAAATATAGAAAGAATTGCGGATAAGATACCACGTGAAATGCAATAGAGGCTCTCTTGGCACACATACCAGCCTTAAATACCACTGTAAAATATTCCGATATACGTCATAGGGGAATGCAAATGTTCTATTACTGATCGGTGTACGTGACCAGGCGCATGTATGTATGTATATATATATATATATGTATGGGTTGGTGGTGCCTGAGTGGGATGTAAATAGACATAGTGGTGCTGGCAGGTCTGGGTGTGATTGCACTCAGGGCCTAGCCCCTCTACTGGGATAGGGATCACCACACTCAGAGGTTAGGGTTGGTGGTGGCCATGGGCCATACAGCTTGGTGGTGGTGGGCAGATCACTTGTATCCATGGGGTCCAGGAATGCTGGATCCCTATTGGTAGGGCCAAGAATGCTTGTTTTCCATTGGGGGAAAGGGGTGGGGTGATACTCTACAATGAACCCATGGAACCATATAAATAATAAACCAGAGGGCTTGACTCTCTCTCCTTCTTTATGCTTTATACTTTTCCTTTCTCTTTGTCTGTATTGATTTCACCATAGCCTGCCTACACAGCCACAGATTCGAGCCTTAGCTTTTACACCGCGATCAAAGCACCACCTGGCGGATCACACACAGGTAAGAACGGACACCATATATAATCTTGTCGCCGCAGCGCCAACTACTGGTTTACTCTTTGTAAGAAGTGACACACCATAGTGGCAATATGAACAATGGTAGTGGCGAATAATGATAACTAGTAGTAATAATAATTCAAACCGAGGAGGAGCCCGCAGCGCCTTATACCCGCATATACAAGTATATACAGTGTATATATACATATATATACATATATATATATATATTCCATCGCATATGTGGCCCACACACATTCCTACTAGATCTAGTACTTATTTGACGTCCTGGCAGAGTGTATTATAGATCTGATCTACCCTGCAGACCGGGTTATCTAAATGAATATCCCCCTGCTGCTGATGAAAAGCTTATCCATCAGTAGGAGCTCCCCCCCCCCCCCTCCCCACTACATAATGGACTCGCCCTTTGCAGACCCAGCACCCGAGCGAGTCCATTACTGCTGACTGACTGTAGCCTTGCAATGGTTTTGCTGGCGTTAAACTCATAATACCTGGGTTATTGTCGGTGTTTTGTTGGGGTTTACGTCATAGAAATATCTAAGGTCATATCTGGATAAGCATCAATGTCTAACCGTGCACACTCATGATGACTTTATAGTGGTATTTCGTTACGAGACTGGGTTGCTGGAACCATGACCCACTCAGCCGCATTATCCTGATACTAGGGACTCCAAACAAAGGACTGGTTGGTGATGCTGACTGGCCACTGGAAAAATAGACTCGCTCTCAGCATACTACCCCTCTTTGAACCTTGTGTGCTGTGAACTAAAAAATCTCTACTTTCACAATAAAGTCAAGATCAATAGCTTTAGTTTCGTATCCATTTCGGCCAACTTCAGGCAGGAAACATTGAGGTTTGACAATTTTGGAATGATCGTAAAACAAGATTTTACCAAATATTTTTCGTGAAAAATATAATATTACATAGAGAAATTTGTTCTCCACAAATCTTTGTAGATTGTTAACCACCATTTAGCACTCACTCTCAGCAGTTTGGACTTAACCATAGAATGGGTATGCTAATTAGAGCAAACAATTTTTAAAGATTTTTTAATGTGGATATAGCTTAAAGACAATGTAATCACATTATATATATTTGCATTCTGACCAGTTTGATATAAAATTCAAGTCAATATCTCAAATAGAACCAGAGATATTAAATTTCTAAAGATTTGATCATGGATGGTTAGTGAAAATCACACGATTTGCCGTGTTTGATGACAAATATTTATTTGTATGGTCTGAAAAAAATTGAGATTAGAATTTGTACTAGAAATAATAAGTTAAAAGAATAATGATGTGATTAAAATGTAATTCACCTTCAGCAAGCAGCCTCAAACATCAGGATTTAAGCATTTGCAGAATCACGAAAAAGTGTGTAAAAATAAGGGCAAAAATTAAATATTAAAGAATTAAAAACTAAGGGACTAATAGACCAATTTTCCATTATTAAATATATTTGTAATCAGATTGATAAGAGTTTTCCAACTGAACCATTTGCAAATTAACTTCATGAAAAGAAATATTCAGTTTAGAGTACCTACTGATACTGAGCAAACCAGTCCTTACCATATCCTATTATTGCTGAGCACCAGGCTAGGTAGCGACAAGTATAAATGTTGTAAGTCATTGGTTTCACCCGGTCAGGGTTCAAGCTATGACCTTGTGCATGGGAAGCCACCAAGCACTCTTATCGATTCAATGATCTTGTTCATTTCCTCTGCCTGGGAGTGTTGTGCAATTACTGTTCATTGTTTAGAGATGGCTTCTGGTTCGAGTACTGAAATACAGGGATGAGAGTAACCGGCAAAAAAAATTAAAATTATGAAATTGAACTTCTGCTAAATTTGACTTTGCAAAGTATCTGAGGGACATACAGGGATGAGAGTAACCGGCAAAAAAAATTAAAATTATGAAATTGAACTTCTGCTAAATTTGACTTTGCAAAGTATCTGAGGGGAAATGACCCATACGACCGAAACAGAAGAGGAGAGGAAGGAAGCAGAAGATGGTGAAGAAAAAGTCGGAGAATAATATGACGAGAATGGTATCAGGGGAAAATGAAAAAAGGGACAGCAGAATGAACAGCAAGAATATGATGAAGAAAGAAAAAGAAGAGGGGATAGAAGGAAAGGGAAGAGGGAAAAGGGGAAAGTAGATGAAGCAGCAGAAGGGGAGCAAGAAGAAGAAGAAAGAGCAGAAGAAGCAGAGAAACAACAATAGATAAAGAAGCAGAAGTAGAAGAAGCAGAAGAGTCGGAGGGAGAAGAAGAAGTAGAAGAAGAAGAAGAAGTAGAAGAAGCAGAGAAACAATAATCGATAAAGAAGCAGAAGTAGCAAAAGTAGAAGAAGCAGAAGAGTCGGAGTGAGAAGAAGAAGTAGAAGAAGGAAAAGAAGTGGAAAGTAGAAGAAGCAGAAGAAGAAGTAGAAAGTAGAAGAATCAGAAGAAGAATTAGAAAGTAGAAGAAGCAGAAGAAGTAGAAAGTAGAAGAAGAAGCAGAAGAAGTAGAAGGAGAAAGTAGAAGAAGTAGAAGAAGAATGTAAAAGAAGCAGAAAAGGAAGAAACAGATGAAGAGTCGGAGGAGGAAGAAGAATTAGGAGAAGAAGCAGAAGAAGAAGAATGAAAAGTAGAAGTAGAAGGAGAAGAAGTAGAAGCAGAAGAAGTAGAAGTAGAAACAGAAGTAGAAACGCAAACAGAAGAAGTAGAAGAAAAAGTAGAAGGAAAAGAAGTGGAAAGTAGAAGAAGCAGAAGAAGAAGTAGAAAGTAGAAGAAGCAGAAGAAGAATTTGAATGTAGAAGAAGCAGAAGAAGTAGAAAGTAGACAAAGCAGAAGAAGTAGAAAGTAGAAGAAGCGGAAGAAGTAGAAGAAGAATGTAAAAGAAGCAGATAAGGAAGAAACAGAAGGAGTCGGAGGAGGAAGAAGAAGTAGGAGAAGAAGCAGAAGAAGAAGAATGAAAAGTAGAAGTAGAAGGAGAAGAAGTAGAAGCAGAAGAATTAGAAGTAGAAACAGAAGTAGAAACAGAAACAAAAGAAGTAGAAGAAAAAGTAGAACAAGAATAACAAGAACAAGCACAAGCAGAAGAAGAAGTAGCATGCAAAGCGACATCTTGTAAAATTATGCGGATTTATGCGGTTGTAATGTTAAAGCTGCATAATCCGATGAAATATAAAATTTTCAAAACCAAACTAATTATCTAGATTTGATTTTACATATTTAACTTAGATACTGATACACTTATTAAGCATTTGTTTCTGCGAAGAAGGCAATACTAAGTCAATTTAACAGAACCTGTTACTGCAGAAGTCTATGGTGTCAGAGTTTTGACAAGCTTGCCAAAACTAATTTTCCATGCTTGCACTTAAAATAGATCAAAAGTTTACCACTTAAAATAAAAGTAACTTTGAACGAATGTAAAGTAGATACTAGTGATTGATTTAATATATTTATCTCAGAAAAAATACAGACACTCAAAACCATCGGACTATGCACCTTTAAAAGTTATGGAGCAGGAGGGATAATTCTAGTATATTGGAAAGGAAAATATAAGGTAGATTAAGTTAGGCTGGGTAAATATTAAGGTGTTAAGAACCAGTAAAGGCATGTGTGTAGCAATGAGAAATAATGTAGAAATAATGTAGACCATACTGTAAAACGGATGTACCAGGTAGTACATCGGTAGGTGAATTGTGTGTAAGAGGGGCTGCCGGGCAGTAGAGCATGGAGACAGGCCAAGGAGAGGCTGGTCTGCAGCTGGACAGTGGTCAAGGTAGGCTGGTGCTTGGAGAGTGGTCAAGCTAGATATAAGTCTGGACTGGGTGGGGGGAGAGTACAGTTGGAGCCTGAGACGAGAGCAGTGAAAAAGGAGCAGGACCACACAGGTGAGATAGACTTTGTATTAGTATTGTTTGAAGAGAGGGGAATTGAGTTGTCTGTATAGTAGTGTAGTGGTCTGCACTGACCTCTCAGGCAAGGAGCTGCATAGACAGGTAGGCGTGGGTAGTGTGTTGGTATCAGGGAGCCTAGGTGGTGTAATGGTTAGCACACTGGCCCGGAATGCAAAGAGATGTGGGTTCGAGTCCCGCTCTAGGCACAATATTTCCCATTTTCATCACCCCCATGACACTGTTGCCGTGACCATGATCATGTACAAGCTATGCGCTGTATGGTTGTTGAACCTACCCTGTGTATGTATGTGTGTGCATTGCCTGTATGTATGTAATTGTAAGCATTAAAAGACTTACAATTCCAGGGGGACGAGTGTAGTGGTCTGCACTGACCTCTCAGGCAAGTAACCACATAGACAGGTAGGCGTGGGGAGTGTGTTGATATCAGGGAGCCTAGGTGGTGTAATGGTTAGCACACTGGCCCGGAATGCAAAGAGATGTGGGTTCGAGTCCCGCTCTAGGCACAATATTTCCCATTTTCACCACCCCCATGACAGTATCGTATTGTATTGTATTGTATGGCATTGTACATGTGAAGTATTGCTCAGTTCTTGGAAACAAAATAAAACAAAATATCAATCAGAGTCATAAGCTTTGTTGGTATTTCAATCAGATTCCCTCGTTAAAAATTGCCTCCCTCCCCCCTTGATGAAGAGAAGCTTCAGTCAGTTACCCGATACTGTTCTTGAACCCGAGCCGGGCCAATGCTATCAGAGTCCCGCCATAAAACGCACTGAGTGTTCATTAAGCTCATCTTGTCAGTTTATCAAATTGGAACATGGACGTGGGCGACCTGCTACGAATCAAATGCTAATTTGGTAATTTCATCGCGGAGTCCGACCAGTGGAAAAATGGGGGGAAAGAATGTATTTAAAGCTGCATAATCTGATGAAAGTATTACATTTTCAAAACCAAAATGCTTCACGTAAAATCTGATCGTACATGTATGTCAAATTTAGATACTTATTTAAATATTAATGTATTGCAGCTTGGTGCTTCTGTACTGCGCTGTTGTGTGTGGGTAAATGGATAAATATTAATTAATTTGGCAAGTGCAAACATGCAAAATTAATGTCGGCAAGGACGTCAAAACTCTGACACCATAGTCTTCAGCGTTAACCACCCCCCACAAAAACACAAACCAAAAAAAAAACAACAACAAACAAAAAACGGTTATATTGAATTGTCATAGCATTCCCTTCAATGAAGCAACAAATGCATCAAGTTGCATAGTCCGATGGTTTTGAGTTTCTCTCATTTTCATGAAATAAATATATTAAATTGATTGTTATAATCTATCTTACATTAGTTTGAAGTAACTTTCTATTTAAAATTAAAGTGCCTAACTTTTAAGATATTTGAAGCGCAAACATGTAACATTAATCTAGGCTAAAACTCTGCCACCATAGGCTTCTGCAGTAACAGGTTCTAGTAAATTGACTCACTATTCCCTTCTATGTGGCAACAAATGTATAATAAATGCACCAGTATCTAAGTTAGATATGTAGAATCAAATCTAGATAATTATTTTGGTTTTGAATTTTTTTTGCTTCATCAGACTATGAAACTTTAATAAATGCACCAATATCTAAGTTAGATATATGACCCTGTCTCAAAAGATGAGAACTCTTTTTTTTTTGTCTATTGTAACGATTGACACAAAACAGCACATGAGGGATGAAAGTGGTCTCCGGGGGAAAAAAAGCGGAAATGCTGATATTCTCCCATAGGCTTAGCATTGTCAGGGAATCCCTGAAAATTCCCAGAAGTCGGGTTTCATACAGAATGGTATACGCTGATAGTGCTGCAGCGTTTGAAGCACATATTAGTAGTATACACTGATAGTGCTGCGCCGTTTGAAGCAGGTATTAGTAGTATAGGCTGACCCTGCTGCGGTGTTTGAAACCATTAGTAGTATACGCTGCTAGTGCTGCGGTGTTTGCACCACATATTAGTATATGCTGATGGTACTGCAGCGTGAAACGACGTATTGGTTGGTTGGTTGGTTGTTGGAGTTTTATGTCCTGGCAACATCTAAGGTCATATCAGGATGGGCACAATGTATTTGTATACACTTATAGCTACAGGAAAAATCCCGGAAATCAGCGAAATCGCGGAGATCTTTCATCCCTGGCACATAAACGGTTACACTGAAAACACAAGGACATTTGCTTCAAATCAATATGTATTCTATTGGGATTATGAAACACCATGTAAAAAACAAATCAGTTTATCCTGAGCAAATGCATAAACAGATAGCATGTTGATCGTTACAATGGACAAAGTTTTGTCCCATATTGCTTAGCACGTTTTAAGACAGTCTCATATACGGAGGTGTTTTTGGTTTCGAAAATCTGATTCTTTCATCGGACTATGCAGCTTTAAGATCCATCAAATATTCATGTACGGAACGCGCGGTAAAGTCACGTGACCAGAGCTTTGAGGCTGCATCGGGACACGTTCTCATTGGGCGTTTTCACCTGCTCATAAAGTCACGTGGGTGTGCAGCCACTAGGGATTAATGGGCGAGCAGGTGGTAGGAGGCTATTTATAGCTTATTGCCGCCTGTTTGTGTACAAAGGCAGGGGTGTGACAGGGGTCTAGCTTTATTTGTGTACGTGTAACATGTGACCAGGGAGTGGGACGTAGCTCAGGTAGTAAAGTTTCCACCTGTGAAGATGTGGGTCATCCGATCGATCCTGCTCAGTGGACCACCCATTTGCACTTTGGGCTATTTTTTGTTCCAACCAGTGGTCCACAACTGGCTCATCAAAGGCTTTGGTATGTGCTGTCCTGTCTGTGGGAAAGTGCATATAAAAGACCCCTTGCTGCTTCTCGGAAAGAGTAGCCTATGTGGCGGCACTGGATTTCCTCCAAAGAAATATGTCAAAATGACCATATGTTTGACATCCAATAGTAGATGATAAAAATCAATGTGCTCTAGAGGCGTCGTTAAATAAAAAAGCTTTGCGTGTGTGTCTGTGAAACCTTTGACCCGACTTGCTCTGTCCCATCTTCAGTCTTTCCTTAGGGACCAGTGAACTCGGAATACCCATATTCGTAGTACTAGCAGACTCAAACAACTTGTTCATATATATTTTCATAATGATTTTGTTTAAATTCCAATATTGCGATCTGTTTAATAACAAGATGGCGTCCTAAGAGTGACCTGATATCCCACTCAGTCACATTATCCTGACACTGAGCCAACCAGTCCTTGCCCTATCCTAGTAATGCAGAGTGCCTGGTTAGGAAGCGACAGGTATACATTTTTAAGTCATTGGTTTTGACTCGACCAGGCCTCGAACCCATGGGTAATGGGGCTTAGTATTTTAGTGTTTATGTTGCCGGCATGTCTGTCTCTCTAGGCTAAGATGCTTAAAGCTGCATAGTCCAATGAAATATCAAATTTTCAAAACCAAACCAATTATCTAGATTAGATTCTAACTTAGATACTGATGCACTTATAAAGCATTTGTTTCTGCATAGAAGGCAATACCGAGGCAATTTAACAGAACCTGTTACTGCAGAAGTCTATGGTGTCAGAGTTTTGGCAAGCTTGCCAAAACTAATTTTCCATGTTTGCACTCATAATATCTCAAAAGTTTACCATTTAAAATAAAAGTCACTTTGAACTAATGTAAAGTAGATACTAGTGATCGATCTAATATATTTATCTCAGAAAAAATACAGAAATTCTAAACCATCGGACTATGCAACTTTAACTGTCTGCGCAAATACAGGTAAGCAGATAACGTTGGCAGGTGTGCTTGAGAGAAGCCACTCACACAGCACGGAAGCTGCACTCACTAACAAATAATCAGACATACATGGGAGCCAGGAATAAAACCCTACCATCACGACCCTAAAAATAAGCACTGCATCAGCAACATTTTGATGCTTTGAAGTGAACACCGACGGATTTCCGCTAATATGGTCAGCTTACATAATGGGGGTCATATTATTTGGATGCACACACATTGTTTTATTTAATTATTTTTGACCAAACATTTCTATTCATCTGAATCCAATTATTCTTCAGTATCGAGGCACTGACTGGTCTTTCGATCATGCTTAACTTCGGTCATTTACACTATTTAATTACAAAAACAATTTTTAAGAAAAGAAAATATTGTAAATTAGCTTTAAAAAACCCCAAAACATTTAAATTAAAAGAGTCAAAGTAAATTTGAGCGGGATACAACTAGGGATAGTTATAACCATGGTGGGAGCGCTAAAAGCATATTGCACTTTGATGTTCGCTGCCTCGAGCCCCACACTACTCGTTCTCATGACTGTTGGGAACCAGTGCCAAGACCGGGTGCGTTCGCCGAATCGGTAGAGCGCAGGCCTCCCGTGTGGATCGATTGATTGTTGGAGTTTTACGTCCTGGCAACATCTATGATCATATCAGGATGGGTACCGGCTTGTCACAGTGCACACTCATGGCGACTTTATAGTGTTGCCCCACTGGGAGACCAGACCACCAGCACCATGACCCCGATACCCCACTCAGTCACATTATCCTGACACTGAGCCAAACAGTCCTTGCCCGATCCTAATAATGCTGAGTGCCTGGCTAGGAAGCGACAAGTATCAATTTTTACGTCATTGGTTTGACTCGACCAGGGTTCGTACTTGTGGTTTCGAATCCCACAATCTTCCAAAATGGGAGACAAGCGCTCTGCTGATTCGGCCATCCCGTCTGAACCTCCCGTGTGGAATATTGGGAGTTCAATTCCCAGTCGAGTAAAACTTACAAAATTATCATGGACCCACATTTAATCACCACTACCCAGTAACCAACGCACGCACACCAACTACCACAACACCCAACTAACTACTAACCCTGCTACAACCTTCCAACTGTCACTATTGTTGCAGCTCAACTATTATTACTTATCTACTACTGAGTTTGTAGGCTATAGTATAAGTCTGTATCAGGAAGTTCACTGCACCTAGATTCCCAGGCAGTTAGTTATATTGTAAAATATTCCGATTTTCAACGATAGGCGGAATGCAAATGTTCTATTACAAAAAGGGTATACTTGACCAGGTGTGTGTATGTATATATATATATATATATATATATATATATATATATATATCTACGTGCTTGTGGTGCCTGAATGGAATGTACATAGACATAGTGGTGCTGGCTGGGCTGTGTGTAAGGGGCACTCAAGGCCTACCCCCTCCCCCTCTACTGGGTAGGATCACCACACTCAGGGTCAAGGTTCACGGCTGGTGGTGGCCAGAGGGGCCACACAGCTTGGTGGTGGTGGGCAGACCACTGGTAGCCATGGGGACCAGGAATGCTTGATCCCTATTGGCAGAGCCAAGAATGCTTGTTTCTCATTGGGGGAAAAGGGTGGGGTGATACTCTACAATGTACCCATGTACTGTATATAATAAACCTGAGAGGCTTGGACTCTCTCTTTTCACACTCTTACTTTGCTTCACTTTCTCTTTCTCTCCGTCTGTATTGTTTTTCACTTTAGCCTACCTACATAGCCACAGACTCGAACATGCAACCCTACAATAGATCAAAGTACTGACTTACTTATCTACTACTGAGTTTGTAGGCTATTATATAATTATAAGATGGCCGAATGAGTTAGAGCGTCCGTCTCCCATGCTGGTAGATCGTGGGGTCGTGGGTTCGAGTCCCGGTCGAGTCAAACCAATGACTTAAAAATTGATACTTGTTGCTTCCTAGCCAGGCGCTCGGCATTATTAGGATAGGGCAAGGACTGGTGTGCTCAGTGTCAGGATAATGTGACTGAGTGGGATACCAGGTCATGGTGCCGGCGGCCTGGTTTCCCAGTGGGACATCACTATAAAAGTCGCCATGAGTGCGCACTGTCACAAGTCGGTACCCGTCCTGATATGACCTTAGATGTTGCTAGGATGTAAAACAACAACAAACAAACAAACATCCATAATTATAAGGCTGTATCAGGATGTCCACTGCACCTACATTCCCAGGCACTCACCCATTGAAGTACTGACAAGGCTCAGCTATTACTTATCTACTACTGAGTTGGTAGGCTATTATATAATTAACCAGGTGGGATTGCCGAATGAGTTAGAGCGTCCGTCTCCCATATTGGTAGACCGTGGGTTCGAATCCTGGTCGAGTCAAACCAATGACTTAAAAATTTATACTTGTCACTTCCTAGCCAGGTGCTCGGCATTATTAGGATAGGGCAAGAACTGGTTGGCTCACTGTCAGGATAATTTGACTGTGTGTGATATCAAGTCATGGTGCTGGCGGCCTGGTATCCCAGTGGGGCAGCACTATAAAGTTGCCATGAGTGCACACTGTCACAAGTCGGTACCCGTCCTGATATGTCCTTCGATGTTGCTAGGACGTAAAACAACAATAAACAAACATATTATATAATTATAAGTCTGTATCAGGATGTCTACTGAACCTACATTCCCAGGCACTCACGCATTGAAGTACCGGCAATGCCCAATTTCAGTGATGAGACAAGAACATAGCTGCCAACATTTGAAAATAGGAAAGAGTAATGATTTTCGCGTGAATCGCGGACTATGGCCCATATATATATATTTCAATAGTTTTTCGTGTTTAATACTCAAAATTCCGTTGGCAATGAAGAGAACCGGTGTCGCAGTTTCAGCTCCCGGTCAGTTTCAGCTGCCTGTCAGTTTCATGTGCATGCGTCAAAATCTTACATCATCGTCACTAACCTTATAAATTTAATATAATGTTGTTGGTAAAGATGTTTTCTACATGTGTACCAAGCGATTTGTTTCTAGGTGGTGTGGTTTTAGAGATATATCACTTTTCCTGTATTTTCTGTATGAAGATTGCTAGCGACCATTGACAATGCCTTGAGTTTGACGGTACGCGCAGTGCAAAACCTTAGTTTTATTCAAAATCAATACAAATCATGAACCCTAACCTTATAAATTTAATACAGACTTTTTGGTAAAGATGTTTTCTATATGTGTACCAAGCGATTTGTTAATAGGTGGTGTAGTTTTAGAGATATTTCACTTTTGCTGTATTTTCTGTATGAAGATTGCTCATGACCATTGACAATGCCTTGAGTTTGAGTCTATACGGGCGGTGGAAACTGGCAGGCGGCTGAAACTGCGACACCGGCGCATTCGAAAAGGCCGGAAGCGCACAGCTTGGCACGAACCCGCCCAAATGCAGGCCAAGGTTCCGTAACGGAACGTCCGGCTCAGAAGAAATAGCACAACTTGCATCGCCGGAGACAATAATTACATACCGAACATATATACCAGCTCATAATTATATTAATATAATTAATTATATAGCACATACTATACATATATATATATATATGTACATACAGTAAAACCTCTCTAAATCGACCGACCTTGGGACCGACTTTAAGTGGTCGATTTAGGGAGGTGGTCGGTTTATGGAGTTAAAATATGGTTACAATGGTATTGTTGCGACCCAAATAAAGCGATCGATATAGGGGAGTGGTCGATCTGTCGAGGGGTCTGTTAGGGAGGTTTTACTGTATACACGTGTGGAAAAAGACGGATTTTCCGTAATGTTTCATAGTACGTGCGTAATGGCGTAATGGAAGGCAGAAAATCGTAATTATTCCGCAGAAATCTTAATGGTTGGCAGCTCTGCAAGAACCGATGTTTGCAACACGATACTGGCCATTTTGAACGTTGTTCTGTTCAATAAAAGTCGTGTTTTGCTAAGCATGCATATTGTGTCTCAGTTTATGGAGCATGTGTTTCCCTGCCGAGATTAATTTGTTTGATAGCGAGACAGCTAATTCCCGTCTTGACTGACATACTGTGATTGTATTATCAGACTGTGCGTCCACCATTGATTCTAATGGGACGCTGGCTCGTGAGAGTGAGAATGTGAATGTATGTGTGCGTAATTGTCTGTGGGTGAGTGCGTGTGTGCAAGTGTGGGTTGGTTGGTTGGGTGTTGGAAGTTTTATGTCCTGGCAACATCTAAGGTAATATCAAGATGGGTACCGACTTGTGACAGTGTGCAGTCTTGGTGATTTAATAGTGATGCACCACTGGGAAATCAGGCTGCCGGCTCTATGACCTGATATCCCACTCAGTCACATTATCCTGATACTGAGCTAGCCAGTCCTTTACCTATCCTATTAATGCCGAGTGCCATGCTAGGAAGCAACAAGTATCAATTTTCTAAGTCTTTGGTTTGACTCGAACGGGAATCGAACCCCGACCTTCCGCACGGGAGGTCTGCGCTCTACCGATTTAAGTGTGTGAGTGTGGGTCAGAGGTGCATATATTAGGGGGTGCAACATGACCCTGCCGCCAACCCCGACCCATGTAAGCTGCACGCGTATTGGCTGACTGCGCGCGCAATTTACGGACACCAAAAGGTTTCCATTCAGTTTATATGAAGTGACATTCCCACTGGCTTCCAGTGAATGGTTGGATGGTTGGTTTTTGAAGTTTTACTTCCTGGCAACATCTAACGTCATATCAGGACGTGTACCGACTTGTGACAGTGCACACTTATGGTGACTTTATAGTGCTGCCCCACTGTGAAATCAGGTCGCTGGTACCATGCCCGATATCCAATTCAAATCACATTATCCTGTTCTAAACAGTCCTTGCCCTATTCTAGTAATGCCAAGTTAGATAGCGACAAATATCAATTTTGTAAGTCATTGGTTTGATTCGGCTGGGATTCGAACTTCCGACCTTCCACACGGGAAGCCTGCATTCTAACAATTGGGCCACCATGTGTGGTTTTGGGGAAACGTGGCCCTTCAGTAAACACGCAATGCGTCGACCATGCGTGGTCAATGTGACAGTGGCTAAGAACCACTCGCAATTCAAACAGCAGGATGACTACAAACAGCAGAACATGGCCAGACTTAGGAAGTGTCTCATCTAATGGGGAATGCCGGCGCTCGAGATAACGCTAGGTGGCGCTTGTGGACTATCAGTCCATCCAGAGAGAGTGAGGGAGGGAAGGAAGGAGGAAATGAGTGGGTGGAGGGAGACATACAGATATACAGACAGACAGCAAGGAAAGGAGTGAGAGAGGGAGGCAGGGAGGGAGGCAAATAAAGAGACAGGCATGCATACAGACAGCCATACAGGCACAGATGCATATGTACATACAAGCAGGCATTCAGGAAGTCATACAGGCAAACATACATTCATATAGGCAGGCAGACAAACAGGCAGCCATGCATACAGGCAGGCAGTCATGCAGGCAGGCAGGCAAACATACATAGATGCAGGCAAGCAGGTAGGCATACAGATAGTTAGTTACGCAGGCAAGCAGGCAGTCATACAGGCAAACACACATACCAGCAGGTGAGCAGGCAGGCAGGCAGTCATATAGTCAGGCAGGCAGTCATAGTTATGGTAGTACGCAAAGAGTGCGGACTGATAGTACACGAGCACCACATAGCTTTTTTTTTCGGCCGGCAGGCCCAATTGCAGGTGATTAGCGCTGCTGTCGAGTGTCAATTCTTACTCGGTGTGTGATACCATCTTTGGAGGTGGACGTCAGTTCCTGTCTGGCCCAGTTTGCGCCAGACCTGAGAGACCGCATACCCATGGGATGAAGGGAGCTTAATTTGTGGCGTCTGTCACTAACAGCTGTGAACATTGTCAGAATATTGTGCAAAGGCAATAGACAAAAGTGGGGGTTGAACTATAGGACTCAGTGACTCATTTTAAACTGATTAATACAATTTTGTTGCGTTTTGAATGAATAACAAATATTGCAGTAGATTAAATGTAGCAGTCTGCACAGACCTCTCAGGCATGGAGCCACACATACAGGTAGGCACGAATTGGGTGATTGCATTAAGGAGCCTAGATAGTCTAATGTTAGGACACTAGCCAGGGACTAGTCGACCTGGCAGGCTGGAATAGGATTATTCGAAGTGGTAGACTAGCCTAGGACTGACACTGGGCTAGGACAAGTGAAAGCGGTAAACTCTAGGACTAGTGGAACTGGCACTGGCCTAGGACTAGTCGAAGTGGTAAACTAGCCTAGGACTAGTGGAACTGGCACTGGCCTAGGACTAGTCAAAGCAGTAAACTAGCCGAGGACTAGTGGAACTGGCACTGGCCTAGGACTAGTCAAAGCGGTAAACTAGCCTAGGACTAGTGGAACTGGGCAGACTGGAATTGGACTAGTCAAAGCGGCAAACTACCCTAAGACTAGTGGAACTGGCGAACTGGCCTAGGACTAGTCAAAGCAGTAAGCTAGCCTAGGACTAGTGGAACTGGTAGACTGGCCTAGGGCTTGTTGAAGCAGTAAACTAGCCTAGGACTAGTTAAACTTGGACTTATTGAAGTACTAAACTAGCCCAGGACTAGTGGAACTGGCGGATTGGAAAAGAACTGGTGGAAATGGCTTCTGGAACTCTGGCAGACAAACAGACAGACAAACAGACAGACATACAGACAAACATACAAACAGACAGACAAGTCGAGACTTTTGACGCCGAGGTGACAGCTGTGTGATATGAGTCCCCCACGAGTTTTAATCTCCTCTGGGCTGGGACTTTCAACACCCACCAGACTCGAGATATAGTGCAGCTGCCATGACGGCAGGTGGCTTGCTTGTTTGTTGGGGTTATACATACTAGCAACGTCTATGATCATATCAGGATGGGCACTGACTTGTGACAGTGCACACTCATGGCGACTTTATAGTGCTGCCCCACTGGATTGGAAGACCATACCACTGGCACCATGACCCGATATCCCACTCAGCCACATTATCACTGAGCAAACCAGTCCTTGCCCTATTCTAGTAATGCCGAGCGCCAGGCTAGGTAGTGACAAAAATCAATGTTGTCCCCCAATAGCCAATGTCTACTTTTTGTGCTGGGGGGTGGTTGTTAAACAAACAAAGAATCAATTTTGTAAGTCATGGGTTTGACTCGGCCGGTTTTCGAACTCCCGACCTTCCGCTACCGCGTCCGGCAGATGGCGCTGCTGCGTGCATACGTGGGTGTGGCAGGGTATACGTGCATGTTAATTTGTTATGGTGTGGGTATGTGTGTATCTGTGTGTGTACAGTTGTATGTGTGTGGGTTTAATATGTGTATATATATATATAGAATAATTATGTGAGACTTACCTGGGTATAGTTAACACATAATTGTTGTTTTAGCAAGTCCTAGGCCTCAGATATTTATAGGTCAGGGAGAGGAAGTGCTACCCAACGAACCGCTCTTTACCTCGTTAATTAAAAAAGAAAAAGGGGGATGGGGGGGTCCATGACCTATAAATATCCGAGGCCTAGGACTCGGTAAAACAACAATTATGTGTTAACTATACCCAGGTAAGTCTCACATAATTATTCTATTTCACCTTGTCCTCGAGCCCCATCTAATTATAGCACAGGGAGATGTTTACATACTTTAAGAAAAATAATAACAACCACTCGTTTATTTTAGTTTGTTTAATGTTTGAACTAAATAACTACATTAACACTTCTTATTTTCTCAAAAGTTTTGTGGCCATTACACTTTTCTTTTCCACCTTCTTATTGTAATGCTTAGCAAATGACACCGCAGTTTTCCATCCTGCAGCTGCCAAGATTGTTTTAACCGACATCCCTAACGTTCTTGCATTCGATGCTACTGCTCCTCTCGTGGAATGTGAGGAGTACCTGTCTGTGTCTACTCCTGCCTCCGCTAGGACCCTCATGGTACAGCGTTCCAGTGTGTCTCTAGAAATAGGACCATTTGGCTTGATGTAACTCAATAACAGCTGATCGTGTTTTCACACCTTCTGTGTGATCTCCAAATACCTAGGTATTGTTCTAACAACACATGTACTTTTACACTCATGAAATAAATTAAGTGTCACCATAGATAGGGGATCCCCCAATCTGTTTGATTTTAGCAATTTGTTCAACTTAAAGACTACCTCTTGTCTGTTAGATATCTTTGATGCTTAATACCACCACCGTCTGGCCCCTATGGCCTGTAATCAACAAAATCAATAATGGCACCTTAAAGCCTAAGTCTCGCATGTTTAAATGTCTATTGTCTGGCCAACTTTTGAACAGATCGAGCACACATGAGATATCCCAGAATTTTGAGTATTTGGGCTTAGGCGGGTTGCGTTCATACACTGAATGCAAAAACCGATGTACCACATAATGTCTGTCTATCGTCTCTCCTCCTATCCTTGGTAATACCAATGATAATGCACACCGTGCCGTGTTAATGGCTCCAAATCCCAGACCTTCATCCTCTAGCGATCTGAGAAATCTTAATATTTGTGCTAATGACAGTTTCATACAGTCAAGTTTAGTTAACAAGCAAAACAATTGCCATTTCCTTAAGTGATGAGCATATAATGTAACTGTCTTTCCTCCACGCTGAGGAAGTTAACCTATCCAACGTAACTTTATCAAGGTTATATTGTTCTAAATGTTTCCACAGAAGCGGAATACCGCCAAGGGGGTCAAACTGATATTTCCCCCTGGTTCTAATGGTCTGCTGTATCGGAAATTGTGCCCCCGGCAGTATGACTGCCTTTGCATGCTCCCCAGGCTTGTAATGAAGCATCTGTCGCAATTTGTACCAATGTGTTTAGTGAGTTAATTGCTTTAGGCTGACCCTTAATATTAACTATCCACCAATCAATGTCATCCCACCCTTCTTTTGAGATGGTCATGGATCTTTCAAAATTACCATTTGAATTAATTAATGCTAGTTTGTATCAATCTCTAAGCCTTTGATGTGTGCTGCACCATATTGCAGACCCTGTGAATATGCTGTCATAAGTCCCAACAGTACTACTTTCCTAATCTTTAGTGAGCACGGTGCTTCTCTGATTTGGTTTGCAAATTTGATAAACTTCTCAACTTTTTCCCCTGTTAGTGAAACTTCCAGTTTCCCTGAGTCTAAATTGAACCTGAGAAATTTTCATTTCTTTGTTGGAATAAGTACCGACTTTGTATCATGGATAGTAAAGCCTGCTAATGTAAGTTCTTTACATAACGCTACTAGTGCTGACTTGCAGGTCTACTCAGATTCTGCTATCACAAATGAATCATCAATGTATGGGAACATGACAAACCCTTCCTCTGATAGTTTAGCAAAAATTGGTTTTAGTAACATCGTAAAAATTCTCAGACATGCTGACAGTCCATTTGGCAAACATCTAAATTCAAACAAACATTTGTTCCATATGAATCTTAAATATTTCCTGTGTTTCTTATGTTTCTTGTGCTTCTTCACTTTCATGAAGACCACTTTTGGTCATTTGTACCGGTCGCCCTCTGATGCACCGGACTCACTTTGAGAGCTGACTGCTCCCTTCTTTGTGCCCTTCTTACTTGATTTAGTAGGGACACACTCTGGCACCTATCCCAGTGACATTTCCGTGACCTCCTCGTCTGACTGTGTGTCTGACAAGCCATGTGCCCTCTGTTCAAGCTGGGAGTACTGTTGTTCCTGCATTTTCCAGGCCAACAGTTCATTAAGACGTGCATCCAAGTCTGGGTCCAACCTGAACGAATTCATGCCCATGTTGACGTCTGGCAGTGTATCACCCACTGCCTCAATTCTCCTTGGTCTGTTCACACCCAGCTGAGTGTCAGCCATGCCCCCCCCCCCCCCCCAGCTGTTCGTCGTCATCAGCTGACTGCACCGACGGGCCCACCAGCACTGACACCGGCCTGTGTTGTTGAGTTTGTCTATTTGCCATCTGCAAAATAAACCAACCATCATTAGTACAAGGGTACCAATCGTTGTCTCAGAACAACTGCAACAATTTTAGCACCGCTAATTATTGCTACTTTAGTGTATGTCTCCGCATAACTAGCATGGGTAACAACCCGACAACTGTAACACGAGTGCCAGTGTAGCCGTAGCTACCTCGTGTTCAAGAAACTTCCAATTGTCCTGAACAGCCCAACTTGTCATAATTTACACAAATAAAAACAACAATAATTCACAAATTAACTTAAATGACCACCCTTGGGGACTGGCACTTGGCAATGTGCATGTTTTGCCTGTAACGCAACATTCTGGTAGTGTGACACCGACAACGGTACAGGCCCCACTGCTGTCACTGGCAGCTGCCGCACCGTACACTGTAACTAACTTACAACTTACTACAATTACAAAAACACCACTAAATTTAAATAAACCACTGCGTACAGACATTTATGAATATATAAAATACCAGAACTGTAAACCAATACAGTCTAAAGGGACGAAAGTAAAGAGTGCTCTGATCACCTTGTCAACCTCCGCTCTCCATGAGTTGGGCTCGCTAAGTGGTTCGTTGGGTAGCGCTTCCTCTCCCTGAGCTATAATTAGACTGGACACTCGAGGACGAGGTGAAATATATATATATATATATATATGTATATATACATATATAACAAATTAGACGAGACTTACCTGCGTTGAAGGATAATTTATGCTTTACCAAGGGCTTAGCCCCGGTCAGTCATAGATAGATGGGATTTGGAAACATGGGTCCATGGAGCTGGGTGTGTATGTGTGTAGCTGTATGTTTATACGTATGTATATTGTTTATGTTATTGTGTGTGTGTAGCTGGATGTGTGAGTGTGTGTGTACCTGTGTGTATGTGTGAGTGGGTAAGTGTACCTGTGTTTAGCTGTGTGTGTCTATGTGAGTGGATGGGTGTGTATGTGTGTAGCTGTGTCTATATAAGGAGGTGGATGTTTTGTTTGTTGTTGTTTTACGTCCTAGCAACATCTAAGGTCATATCAGGACGGGAAGCTGGATGTAGTTGGGTGTGTATATATATATACACACATATATATGACGCATAATGCAATATACAAGTATAAACACACTATGGGGAAATAAATGTTTTTTTCTATCGCTTGAAATCCTCCACATGAACTGTGGCGCCCCTCTCGGCAGGTCTCGCACCTAACGGCCGCTGGTCGCAGTCACTCGAGTTTTACGTCCTGGCAACATCTAAGGTCATATCAGGATGGGTGCCGACTTGTGACAGTTTGTACCCATGACGAATTGGAAATTACTGCATCACTGGGAAATCAGGCCGCCAGCACCATGACCTAATATCCCACTCAGTGACATTATCCTGACACTGAGCCAACCAGTCCTTGGCCTATCCTAATAATGCCGAATGCCTGGCTAGGAAGCAATAACGATCAACATTTAAGTCATTGGTCTGACTCGACCATGGTTTGAACTTTGGATTCGAATCCCATGATCTACCAAAATGGGAGACGGATGCAGAACTCATTCAATCATCCCATCTGGTCTTTTCTGGAAGATAAATGTGTGCGTGTGTGCATACATTATTGTATGTATGCGTGAGTATGTGTGTGTGTATGTATGTGTGATGTTGCTGGTGCGGGCAGCCCAATAGAGCCTTGCTTGCTTGTGGGGTTGTTCGTAACCTTACAACGGTTACCGTCTGCAGAACAGCAGCAATATAGAAAGGACCCAATAAATCGGTCCAATCTTTGGTTGAAGATTAATCTTCAGTAGGGATGGTTGTAGAAGCTGGGGGATGTCTTTACAACATTCAAAGCGGCAAAACATTGGGGCGGCCCCGAATCTCTCCGCTCCAGCGGTAGCAGCGCACTCGTATCCAGTCGATAGCTGCAAGGGTTTAGGAGGAAGGGACAGGCAAAGGGGGTACAGCGGCTCCAGCAATGAGAACAAAGTGAGAAAAATGATAAGGTACAGGCCCCACCCAAGCACTGCCCTGGTCAGGGGGAGAAATATGCCTCGGAGAAGAAAAAAAAGGGAAAAAGAAATGAGGAGAGTTGTGTCAAAGGACCATGTCTATTTGCTCTATGGTGACCAGCCGGCGAGCCAAAGACATGGAGAGAGTAAGAGTAGAAAGTGAAATGCTGGCGAGCTCCCCCTCCTGGAACTCTTTTCAGACATATCAAGGAGCAAGGCCAGCGGAGAGGAGATAGACTGAGGTGTGGATGAAGTGCGGTCCGGGTAGCACCCCAGATCCGGCCACACCTGTATCGTTCCCACTTAAAGACCAAAGGCCACCAGGCGGCGCATCGCAATTCGCCAAGTAAAGTGGTGGTCGGCAACCAGAGCCGGCTCACTAACTACACACCAACCACTACACACAAACCAGAGATGCCAACATTGTGTGACCAAAAATAGAAAGATTTTTCACATTTTATTAGGGAGATAGGTTTTTGCACGGTAATGCACAGTACGGAAATTGACATATATCATGATATAGTATAATCATACAATATATAATATCTACATATAATTATATTATATACTTTTTCATACAAATCCCACCATGTGTCCCACTATATTGTGTCTATATGTCATTTTCTAGGCTCTGCTTGCCACCTTGAGCTGCTGATGTCATTACGATGCTGCAAGTAGCTGATTTTGTCTTTCATATTAGCTGACTTTTTTTTTTAGGTGGGTGAAAGTGAAAATCAGGAGATTTGCATATGGAATCGTAATATCGGCAGAGAGTAGCCGAAATCGGAAGTCTTCCTACAAATTTGGAACAGTTGGCATTTCTGCAAACGTGTGGCTGTTTGTTCATTGGAGTTTCACGTCCTGGCAACATCTAAGGTCATATCAGCATAGGTGCCGACTTGTGAGACAGTTAATTCATGGCGACTAACCAGTCCTTACCCTGTCCTAATACAAATCCGTATTAAACAAACAAGATTTCCAAAAGAGGGTATCTCCCGCTTCCTATATGGCAGAATGAGGGTTTGAACCCTGGCTGAGTCAAACCAATGACTTAAAAAATGTCTAGATGCACTACCTAGCCTGACACTTGACTTTCCTCAGATGAAACAAGGAGTAGTGGAATGAGGAAGACCAATTTCCTTGTGATTGAAATTAATAATCGAATGTAACAAAACACAAATATTCGATTTTTCGCTTTATGTGCAGATGTGATTTGTTAGTAAAACAATGTATCTAGCATTAACCTTCGGCCGCGCTGATGGCAGTACCTCCCACCCCCTCCCCACCCCCACCCCACATATTCTTCTGCAACACCTGCTGATAAGCGGCAAGTCCCAGCATGCCTCGCTAACATTGGTTGGTTGTTGGAGTTTTACGTCCTGGCAACAGCTAAGGTCATATCAGGACGGGTACCGAATTGTGACACTGTGCACACATGGTGACTTTATAGTGCTGCCACACTGGGCAATCAGGCCACCAGCACCATGACCCGATATCACACTCAATCAGATTATCCTGACACTGAGCCAACCAGTCCTTGCCCCATCCTAATAATGCCAAGTGCCAGTCTAGGAAGTGACAAATATCAATTTGATAAGTCATTGGTTTGACTCGATCGGGAACCGAATTTCCGATCTCCCGCACGGGAGGCCCGCACTCAACCAAGAAATAGCCTTCACCTGCCATACCAATGCCTTGGTTGGTTCTGTGCCAGGATAATGTGAGTGAGTACGATACTGTGTCGTGGTGGTCACACCTAAGCAACACTATAACACCAACACCAACAACGAATATCTAGATGAAATGTCTGTATCTAATTATATTCACCGGGTTGTAAATATCTGATATCACTGGTTTATTGCACAGCTATCCACAACACTAGTTCTTGGCACTGCCACCAGTCGGAAGATTGGTGTGCGCATTAAAATGGATCCTGCTACTCGTGAGGATCTTCTATTAAAGTTGTATAGTCCGATGGGTTTCAGATTATGTCCTATTTCAAAGATAAATATATTAAGGGTTTATCATTATAATCTACTTTACGTTAGCTGGAAATAACTTACTATCTCCAATTAAACAAAAGTTAGGTGATAGAAATGTACATACAGATCAATAGGGGACGATAGATTATTTGTATATGCAGAATATGCATGGTATATATAAACCATGATATATAATAGTACATGCTGCATATTGATTAACAATTGTCATGGCAACAGGTACACATCCGTAACATTAACATCAATGACACTAAATGAATAGAGAACAAAGCAAGCAATATATATCTATATATAAGTATTCCTCGTTTACGGAGATAGGAGAAAGAGAACATAATTGAGGTGTGGGTGGGACCCGATGTTTATTTCGGCCCTTGGCCAGACTATAAATGCCCTACCGTTACATAATAAGTCCAAATTTTACCAACAAATACTTAGATTGACACATTCGAAATGGCCGGCTTGGCGCGGAGCCGTCCGAAATGTGAGCCAAGGTTCCATAACGGAACGTCCCGATGGATCCAAAATGGCATAGCTGAAGCCGGCCAGATATATATGCCCGCACATTACCAATGCATACACTCACAATTTATATTCATATAATACATTATATAGCACGTATAAATGTGCTGTATAAACATTATATGAGAATAATTATGCGTAAACTGATTACCCATGAACTGTGTCTCTAGTTAGCACCTAAATTACACTACACAACTAATGACACTAAACTACTCAAGCGACTGGTCAGGCCCTCTGGCCTATTCGGCTGTCACGGCTCTGCCTCACGTCTGTACCACTCGCTTGCTCGCTCGCTCGCTCGCTCAAAAAAAAAGTTTTTAAATGCTTCTTGACATCTTACACTCTAAGGTTTAGGTTGACGTGGAGGTTGACGTTATTTAAGTGCAATCCAAAGCATTTTATGGCTAAATATATCACAACATTTTGCATATTGTGCTTACTGGAGCGGTAGGCCGAATTGCAAAGTGCTGATTTGATTTCCATGTGGAAAGTTCTCCGTTCGAACACTGGCGAAGTGAAACCAATGCCGTACAAAATTGATACTTGTCACTACCTAGCCTGGTGTGGTGTTCGGCGTTATTAGGATAGGACAGGGACTGGTTTGCTCAGTGTCAGGATTATACAGTGCCGTAAATATATTTAAAGATGTCCTTTTTTTCTTCTTTTTTCATTTTTCTTGAAGATTTATACTGCCTATTATGGATAAGTCTGAATAGACTTGTTTTCACCATTAGACAGTTTGTCGATAGAAAGCCTGAGTCTACACTTTTACCGACCCAAGGGATTTTTAACCTCCCACACCACATAGACATGGTATGAGAGCAACTGGCCTTTGATGACGCTGTAAGTTATACACAGCGGTAGAAATCCAAATTGGCAGAGGTGGGGGCACAGGGAATCGAACCACTGACCTTCAGATTAGGAGTCTGACCTAGAAAAAAGTCAGACACTCTAACCACTCTGCCACAGAGAACACCACTGTTCCTTAGTGACAGTTGGATAGGGTTATTTGAGTATCACCATATTGTGGTTGGTTATGTGAGATTGTTAGTTGCACTTTGCTGTTTCGTGTTGATATTGATTTGGTAGTAACGGCTGCACTTGTCAGCAATATCAGTCCTGCTATTCGGCTTGGGTTGTTAGTAATATCTTGGGCCAGCTGTGACCAGTGAAGCAGGGGGACCCACACAGATACGGGGCACATTTGGTTTTAGATATTACATTTGGACCATCAGTGTCATGTGTGGGTGGTTGGGTGGTTGGGTGGTTGGAAATCATGTATCTGAGTTGGATTGATTGATTGGTGGTTGCTTTACCTCGTGTCGGCAGCATAGGCCATATTCACGGCGAGCTGAGCTGGATAAGTAGAAGCAAATGCAGGCAAGAGGGGGGGGGGGGCGAGGGAGGGGAGGGGGAGGGACGAGGGAGAGGAGGGGGAGGGGAAGAGAGGAGGTAGGGGCGAAGGGGCACGGGAAGGGGAGGAGCGGGAATGGGAGGGGAAGGGACACGATGGGAGGGAGGGAGTGGATCGGAGGGGAGGAGATGGAATGGGAGGGGATGGGACTGGGTGGGAGGGGAGGGGACGATAGGGGAGAGGAGGGGAGGGGGAGTGGATCGGAGGGAGGGGAGGGGTGGAAGGGGAGGGGGGAGGGAAGGGGATGGAAGGGGAGGGGAGGCGATGGGAGGAGAGGAGAGGGGATTGGAGGGGATGAGATGGGATTGGTGGGAGGGGAGGAGAGGGGAGGGGAAAGGAATGGGTATGCAGGGGAGAGAAGGTTTTTTTTATTTAATTTTTTTATTGACAAGGTATTTACTCTGCCCATAACGTATAAGCTCCTGTCAGGGTGCTTGTTTTCAACGCTGGACAGCTGTGGTGCTGTCTTGATCTGTTCCTTTGCCCAGGAGTGTTTACCTGTGTCTGCTCGGGTCAGCCTTGAAGGTAGAAGGTAGGTGGAATAGGGAGTGTGGAGTAGGGAGGGGAGGGCAAGGGTCTTCAACAGATAACTCTGCATTCAGACCAATGTTGTCCTGATATAGCAGGTGTCCTGTCACTGGCGGGACAATTAAACGAGACAAAGGCAGTTTGTACCATGTATTCAAAAACTGTCCACATGACAAGGTTCGCTGAAGATAGTCTTTTTGATGACTTAAATGGTATTTGACACATAGAGTTCTACACTGTGCATGGTAGCCGAATCAGTAGAGCCCAAGCCTCTCATGCGGGAGATCGGGAATTCAATTCCTGGTCGAGTCAAACCGGTGACTTACAAAATTGATACTTGGTGCTTGGCATTAATAGGATAGGGCCTGGACTGGTTGGCTCAGTGTCAGGATAATGGGATTGAGTGGGATATCAGGTCATGGTGCTGGTGGCCTGATTTCCCAGTGGGGCAGCACTGTAACGTCGCCATGAGTGCGCACTGTCACAAGTCGGTACCCGTCCTGATATGACCTTAGATGTTGCTAGGACGTAAATCTCAAACAAACAAACAACCATAATACATATAGCGTAATAAGATGGACTTTATGTAGAGAATGAGTCACTGTCACAGTGTCATAGAGGATCAGATTGCAGACGGCTGCCATCGTTAAAAAAGGGAGTCATTGATACACGGAACAGCATCAGGTACATCGTATATGCGCATGCGCAGTGATTTCCCTTGGGGTGATGATAACAGGGCAGGTCATCTGCTACTGCCAGAACACAGAGGACGCCCCCTCCCTCTCTCTCTGACGGCAGTGGAAGAATTAATATGGGTAGCAGTTCACTATCCAGCATGCATTATAAGAAAGGTCTTATAGAAAAAGATTTCCACCACCATTCTTCGGACTGGTGGCAGTGGCAAGAACTAGTGTTATAGGTAACAATTCACTACGCAGCATGCTTTGTAGGAAAGCTCTTATAAAGGATTTCCACCACTTATCTTTCGACTGGCGGCAGTGGCAAGAACTACTAGTTTTGTGGGTAGCAGGCAGCTCACTGTGCAGCGTGCTTTGTAGGAAAGCTCTTATAAGGGATTTCCACCACTTATCTTTCGACTGGCGGCAGTGGCAAGAACTACTAGTATTGTGGGTAGCAGTTCACTATGCAGCATGCTCTGCAGAAAAGCTCTGATAAAGGGTTTCCACCACCAATATTCCGACTGGCGGCAGTAGCAAGAACTAGTGTTGTGGGTAGAAGTTCACTATGCAGCCCAATTTTACAAAAGACCAGCGTTTCGACTTTGACAAAAGAACTTGATTCAATGAGTGTGTACTAGTTACCTATGAACGAGATAAAATAACCTAAATAAATAAATAAGTAACGAAATAAATAAGTAAATAAATAAATAACTAAATAAGTAAATAAATAAGTAAATAAATAAGTAAATAAATAAGTAAGTCAATAAATAAGTAAATAAATAAGTAAATAAATAAGTAAATAAGTAAATAAATAAGTAAATAAATAAATAAGTAAGTCAATAAGTAAGTAAATAAATAAGTAAATAAATAAGTAAATAAATAAAGCTGAACTAATCCATCACAACTCACACAGACAGCACATCCTCTCCAGAAGCCCGCTCATGTCACTTGTAGGAACAATGTGGCCATGCCCACCTATGTTGTTGTATGTTGGGGTTTTACGTCCTGGCAACATCTAAGGTCATATCAGAATGGGTACTGACTTGTGACATCACGCATTCATGGTGACTTTATGGTGCTGCCCAACTGATAGACTGGGTTGCTGGCACTATGACCCGATTTCTCACTCAGTCACATTATCCTGATACTGAGCTAACCAGTACTTGTCCTATCCTAGTAATATCGCCCACTAGGTTAGGTAGTGACAAGTATTAATTTTGTAAGTCATTGGTTCGACTCGGCCAGGATTCGAACTCCCGACCTTCCACAAGGGAAGTCTATGCTCTGACCGATTCGGCCACCACGTGCAGTCTGCCTAACTAACCCAAACATTACTACATAACTGACCATTTTGCTTTAAAATAACATTTAAAAACAATATTCCAGGACACAAAAAATTGGCTGGAAAATTGACAATTTCAGTATATGTATTATATGTTTGGTTACTATAGCAACTGTGAAGAAGAACATCAATTATCTGATCATTTTTCCATGCATGTGTATATCATTTATAAAAACAACGTGACAAAGACCTACAAAAAAGATCACTATCTCAAGATATATACTATTTGTCACAATAATTTCCATCGTTATTTATCACACACTACACAGAGTTGCACATTTTGTACCAACATCTCAGTCGTTTGAAATGAACATTATTACTAATTTGCATCTGAAATAAAATAATAGAAGCGTAAATAATTATTCTCCTATTTATCAAGGTAATGCACTAAACCAATTAAGTGATAAACAGTGCCAGATATCGTAATGAGATAATTATGACAAATGAATAAAATACGAAAATGACCCTCAGGGTGTGATATTCTGGATTCTTGATCAGAAATATAAATAACGGTGCAACTGAAGTAAGTAACTCTAGACATAGCCAGGTCTAAATTTAAAATAATTTAATTTCAGAATTATCTAGACCTAGCTTAAACAAATATCAATTTTGACATCGTTAAACACAGCTTGCATTCAATGGCTGCTTGACCCAACCCATTCTTAGTCTTTGCTCCCCGTCCTGATATGACCTTAAATGTTGCTAGGACGTAAAACAACAACTCACTCAATAGTCGTTGCCTTGGACTGTTATAAATAATGAAAACATGAACGTAATAAGGTAAATTTACTTTCAAAGTAAACATTATTCTAGGTCTAAATCTTGACTTTTCTGGATTTAAACTCAGGTGCCAAATGTGTTGACAGGAAATTGATACACTTTAATGCATTTATTACACTGACATTGAATGGAAGACCGTGCATTTCTCAATATATCTTTATCAAAGGTGCGACAAATTTGACTTACACTAGCGATATACATCCATGGCTATATGTGGAGCTTCTAACACAATGAAGGGTTTGGTTGCTGCTACACCTGTACCGGGCTGGTTCCCCATATAACAACAGCCAGGTATCTACCTACCAACAACACATCGACCTTGTGATGTCGACCACTGAGCGGCACCTTAGATAATCTCAGAGCTTTTGACTCGTGCTACTTCTACCCACCAGGGTGACAACACAATGAAGGGCGAAACGGTTACATCCTAATAATATTTGTATAAATGCTTTATACTACACAGTTCCTCATTGTTATACATCAAGAACACTGCCACTGCATCTCGATCAGAAGAAACCAGCCTGCATCGTGTACGTATACAACAACAGTGGCGAAATGTTCACAATTATCCCCTCAATTTTCTGATTTACGCAGGGATGAAAGTGGTCTTCGACAAAAAACGTGGAAATCAGGCCGAGACCTTGGCGCCAATGGTGAATTTCCACAAAAACGCAGATTTCTCCCCATAGGATTAGCACTGTCAGAGAATCGCGGGAAAAATGCCGGAAGTCAGGTTTCAACTGTCCTTGTTGTGACTATTGTTATTATCGCCCATAGAACCCTTATTGATTGAATTTTATGTTCTAGCAACATCTATGATCACATACGAATGAGATTCGGACTAATTAATAGCTGCACTATATAATAAATTGACACATTTTTAAAGGAAATCAGTGAATATCAACAATTGCAGAAATATATATACAGTAAAACCTCTCTAACCGACCACCTCCACAGACCGACAGCTCCCTCATATCGATCGCTTTATTTGGGTCCCAAATGATCGCCCTTACAATACCATTGTCTGGATAAAAAAAACACCTCATTAAACCGACCACCTCCCTAAATGGACCATTTAAAGTCAGTCCCATAGTAGGTCGATTTAGAGAGGTTTTACCGTATATATAATATTGACATTTTGTGAAAGTCAATCAGTGGATATTAAACAATCACAGATGCGCGAAATCGCGGAAATCTGTCATCCCTGATTACTGCATTTCAGCCTCAGCCAAAAGACGTGTACAAACATGGCGGTAGCTACCCGACCCAATAGCAAGCAGACCGGGAGAACCAGCCCGCACCTGTGTGCGACGCTGCAGGCACGTACACAGGTAAGATCAGGGACGACACAAAACACTCACTGAAGCAAAGATAACAAGAAGCAAATATTATCACTGTCAGGATGTGCGCATATATAATCCCACGCTGCTTCTGACAAGGAGCACCATCAGTCGTACATGTTCGGTGGTACGTGGTTAGCGGTACATGCTTAGTTGAACGTGTGTAGTGCTAAGTGCGTAGTGGTAAGGCGCTTAGTGGCGTGTGGTTAGTGGTGCATGCTTAGTGGTGCGTGGTTAGCGGTACATGCTTAGTTCAACGTGTGTAGTGGTAAGTGTGTAGTGGTAAGGTGCTTAGTGGCATGTGGTTAGTGGTGCATGGTTAGTGGTGCGTGGTTAGCGGTACATGCTTAGTTCAATGTGTGTAGTGGTAAGTGTGTAGTGGTAAGGTGCTTAGTGGCATGTGGTTAGTGGTGCGTGGTTAGCGGTACATGCTTAATGTCATGTGTGCAGTGGTAAGCGCTTAGTGGTACATGGTTAGTGGTGTGTGGTTAGCGGTACATGATTAGTGTCATGTGTGCAGTGGTAAGCGCTTAGTGGTACATGGTTAGTGGTGCATGGTTAGCGGTACATGTTTAGTGTCATGGGTGTAGTGGTAAGCGCTTAGTGGTACATGGTTAGTGGTGCATGGTTAGCGGTACATGCTTAGTGTCATGTGTGTAGTGGTAAGCACTTAGTGGTACATGCCTAGTGGTGCATGGTTAGCGGTACATGCTTAGTTCAACGTGTGTAGTGGTAAGTGCATAGTGGTAAGGTACTTAGTGGCAAGTGGTTAGTGGTACATGGTTAATGGTGCATGGTTAGTGGTACATACTAGTTGCATGTGTGTAGTGGAAATCGCTTAGTGATAAGCGCTTAGTGGCATGTGGTTAGTGGTGAGTGGTTAGCGGTACATGCTTAGTTGCATGTGTGTATTGGTAAGTGCTTAGTGGTACATGCTTAGTTGCATGTGTCTAGTGGTAAGTGCTTAGTGGTACATACTTAGTGGTATGTGGTTAGCGGTACATGCTTAGTTGCACTTGTGTATTGGTAAGTGCTTAATGGTACATGCTTAGTTTCATGTGTCTAGTGGTAAGTGCTTAGTGGTACATACTTAGTGGTATGTGGTTAGCGGTACATGCTTAGTTGCATGTGTGTAGTAGTAAGCGCTTACTCGTAAGTGCTTAGTGGTAAGCGCTTAGTGGCATGTGGTTAGTTTCACATGTGTAGCGGTAAGTGCATAGTGCTAAGTGCATAGTGGTAAGCGCTTAGTGGTGTGTGATTAGCAGTACATGCTTAGTGTCATGTGTGTAGTGGTAAATGCTTAGTGGTACATGCTTAGTGGTGCGTGGTTACTGGTATATGCTTAGTATCATGTGCATAGTGATAAACGCTTAGCGGTACATGCTTAGTGGTGTGTGGTTAGCAGTACATGCTTAGTGTCATGTGTGTAGTGGTAAATGCTTAGTGGTACATGCTTAGTGGTGCGTGGTTACCAGTACATGCTTAGTATCATGTGTGTAGTGGTAAGTGCTTATTGGTACATGATTAGTGGGACATGGGTAGTGGTGCATGGTTACCGGTGCATGCTTAGTGTCATGTGTGTAGTGGTGAGTGCTTAGTGGTACATGATTAGGGGTACATACTTAGTGGTGCGTGGTTACCGGTACATGCTTACTGTCATGTGTGTAGTGGTAAGCGCTTAGTGGTACATGATTAGTGGGGCATGGGTAGTGGTGCATGGTTACCGGTGCATGCTTAGTGTCATGTGTGCAGTGGTAAGTGCTTAGTGGTACATGATTAGTGGTACATACTTAGTGGTGCATGGTTACCGGTACATGCTTACTGTCATGTGTGTAGTGGTAAGCGCTTAGTGGTACATGATTAGTGGGGCATGGTTAGTGGCACGTGGTTACTGGTACATGCTTAGTGTCATGTGTGTAGTGGTAAGCGCTTAGTGGTACATGCTTAGTGGGGCATGGTTAGTGGCACGTGGTTACTGGTACATGCTTAGTGTCATGTGTGTAGTGGTAAGCGCTTAGTGGTACATGCTTAGTGTCATGTGTGTAGTGGTAAGCGCTTAGTGGTACATGCTTAGTGTCATGTGTGTAGTGGTAAGCACTTAGTGGTACATGCTTAGTGTCATGTGTGTAGTGGTAAGCGCTTAGTGGTACATGCTTAGTGTCATGTGTGTAGTGGTAAGCACTTAGTGGTACATGCTTAGTGTCATGTGTGTAGTGGTAAGCGCTTAGTGGTACATGCTTAGTGGCATGTGTGTAGTGGTAAGCACTTAGTGGTACATGCTTAGTGTCATGTGTGTAGTGGTAAGCGCTTAGTGGTACATGCTTAGTGTCATGTGTGTAGTGGTAAGCACTTAGTGGTACATGCTTAGTGTCATGTGTGTAGTGGTAAGCGCTTAGTGGTACATGCTTAGTGGCATGTGTGTAGTGGTAAGCACTTAGTGGTACATGCTTAGTGGTGCGTGGTTACCGGTACATGCTTAGTGGCTAACCTTTGAGATATTTTAAGTGCAAAAATTTCAAATTAATTTTGGTAATCAAGTCAAAACTCTGACACCATAAGCTTCTGCAGTAAGAGGTTCTATTAAATTGACCCAGTATTGCCTTCTATGCAGAAACAAAAGCTTCATAAGTGCACTGGTATCTAAGTTAGATATGTAGAATCAAATCTAGATAATTGTTTTGGTTTTGAAATGTTGATGTTTCATCGGACTATGTAGCTTTAATGATACTTGCCATATGGTACATGCCATAGGGTACATGCTATATGGTACATGCCATATGATATCTGCTTAGAACATGTTTAGTGCAAAGTGGTACACGCTTAATGGCATGTGCTCTCTGATACATGTTTATGTAACAGTTATGTCATTATTTTTATTTATTATATAATTTTTTAGTAAACCAAGCTGTGGAGGTAAGTTTAGTAAGAATGTCAGGTGTGTCAAGGCTTACACGCCCCTTTCCCCCATAACCCCCCCCCCCTCTGCTCCCCAATCGTCCAGCAGCAGGCTCCCTCCCAGCTCAGTGCTGCCTAATCCAAGCTTAGCCCCTTGACGTATTGCAAGACCCTGCCCATCCATCTTCCCAATTGAACGTTACTAACTTGTCACCAGTTAAGAAACTGGGCAGCAGCGATCCCCGCCCTCCTTCTAGTTAAACACTATTTTCACTGGTGAAACTGGACAGCGGGGATCCCCCGCCCTACTTCTAGTTAAACACTATTTTCGCCAGTGAAACTGGACAGCGGGGATCCACCGCTCTCCCCCTATTTAAATACTATTTTCACCGGTGAAACTGGACAGCGGGGATCCCCTGCCCTCCTAGTTAAACACTATTTTCACTGGTGAAACTGGGCAGTAGGATCCCCCGCCCTACTTCTAGTTAAACACTATTTTCACTGGTGAAACTGGGCAATGGGATCACCGCCCTACTTCTAGTTAAAACCTATTTTCACAAGTGAAACCGGGCAGCAGCGATCCCCCCCCCCCCACTCCTTCTAGTTAAACCCTATTTTCACTGGTGAAACTGGGCAATGGGATCACCGCCCTACTTCTAGTTAAACCCTATTTTCACCAGTGAAACCGGGCAGCGGCGATCCCCCCCACTCCTTCTAGTTAAACACTATTTTCATTGGTGAAACCGGGCAGCGGTGATCCCACCCTCCTTCTAGTTAAATACTATTTTCACTGGTGAAACAGGCCAGCGGAGATCCACCGCTCTCCCACTATTTAAAGACTATTTTCACCGGTGAAACTGGGCAGCGGTGATCCTCCCCCACATCTTCGGGTTAAACACTATTATTCACCCACGTCCACTCCAAGCAGACTAATGAGGGCACGGGTCCATTGCCCTGCCCCCTACTGCCCCCACCCACACACCGCCAGACGCCCCATTCTCCATAAAATTGTGCTATATAAATACATTATATGAATATTATTTAATGGAGGGTAGGTGGCGTTAACCCACTGCTAACGCTACACTCGTCCGGCTCCACTAGCGCTACAGCGGCTTGGCCAACATGGGTTTGCACACACCATCATAGCCTACTCACATCAAACTCCTTCCTCCACATCATAACTGCCCCACCACCAACACCACCACGATCATTGCAAACATGCACGAGATTTCCCCTTCAAAAAACAAATAACAAAAAAAAAAGAAGGAATCGGTAATCTGACTTCATGCGAATTTGAATAAGAGGGGAAATAACACAAAAGACCAAGAAGAAATTTCAGAAATCCTCTGAAAACCCCCCACAAATTTGTCATCCCTGATCAAATATCCACAGTTTCCTCATAGACCACACCCTGTCATAGAACATAGCGCAAACATAGCTTTTCATAATAGCTTCTTTGGCATCCACACCATAGCTGATTCATAGTCCCCCCCCCCAATGTCCTGTCCCCAACCTAGATATTCAGCATGTCATTTTGAGTTTCAAGTTTTGACCACCTGATTTCTTTATATGGTTCGCTCAACATCAGGATGAGGTGGCTGAGTGGGATATTGGGTCACGGTGCCAGTTGCCTTGTCTGCCAGTGGGGCAGCACTATGCAGTCACCATGAGTGTGCGCTGTCACAAGTCGATCGATATCTTGATAATGCATTAGATGTTGCTCGGACATAAAACCCAAACAAACGGATCATATTACAACCCCTTTAATGAGTTCCACCTATTGAATTTACATCATTATTGAGTTACTCTAAGCTATCGTGAGTCACTCAGCTCCTTTAACATGAGATCCATTCTGCATCCCATGCTTCTTCACTACCTTTGTTCTTATTCTTGAGTATTTTTTGTTAACTTTCTTCTTTAAAAAAAAAAAATTGTTTGTTCACTTTTATTTTATTTTTTAACAACTATTACCCATCCTGCTTACAGTATTACAGGTTTGTTTAATTAATTAGATTGGCCGCACTAATTTATTAGGTCAGCCGACGGGTTAATTCCTTAAACTAGTCATGCGATTACTTAATTGTTTTATTTATCAAGGTCATTCATATGGAAATGCAAATGCCCACCGATTTAAACTACAAAAGGATTTCCCCCCTAAGGGCTTATTACAACTAAAAGAAGAGAATCTAGATATCTTAGAATTGACTACTCCTAATGAATATTTCTGACCAAGAAGCCAGGACAACACCAAGCACTAGTGGTCACTTTCATCTTTTATTAATGTTTAATTGTGTATGCATGCCAGGATTCAGTAATCATTATATTTAAATGCCAACTCTAGAGATAGGCCTCCTCGCTTCAAAAGTTGACCCACAGCCCCATGGTTCAGCTGGAGGGTCCGTACAAATATGAAGATATGGAATTAAAGGCTATTTCAAGGCTTTTCAATGTGTTTTTTAATAGGAATTCAAGACTATTTTCATTTGAATTTGAGGAAAAAACAACATTGGCGAATGGCGATTTCAAACTCATGTTTGATAGGAATTCAAGACTATTCTTATTTGGATTTCAGTAGAGAGAAAACAACAATGGCAAATGGCAATTTCAGACTAATTTAGATCAGTGCGAACAGTTTAATGGGATTCAAGGCCTTTACAGACTAATTACCCAAAATAGGTTAAATTCAAGGCTTTTTAAGGCCTTGAAATGGGACAAATTAAGTTCAAGACTTTCCAGGCCCCGTACGGACCCTGTAGGTCAGTGCACATGCTCTGTGGGGAAAGGTCTATTGTAGCGCCGCCTAGGTCTGGCCCCCTTTGAATTCTTCCTAGAATCCTGCCTGAAGTCTGACACCTGAGCTGATACGGTTACCCTCTGTCGGCCAGTCTTTCCACGAACTCATCTGGCTTGTGTTACTCCAGATGCTTTTAGAGTCAGAGGACACGGGAGGGGCCGTACACAGCACGGCATGAATCACCTGTAGCCTTTTCCCAGAATTCCCTTTAGTGGTGCCTAGTTCTACCACCAGACGGGGTATGGTTTTTTTCTGGGTTTTTTTCGTGATGGCTTATTTACCCTGTCCATAATGAGTAGGTTGCATCAGGGCTTGTTTTCATCGCTGAACAGCAATAGTCTCAATTTGATAGTTGCCTTGTCATCTTACCTGTTAATTATATTAGTTTTTCGGGGCCACATTTGCGACATTTTTGTATATAACCTACCCGATGCGCTAGTGTTAGTAGGGATACTCAGTTTATGCTGTGGCTTTGTGATGTCAGGGTATGAGGTCATTTGAAGAATTGTTAGGAGTTCAATGTTGAATGACATTCATGAGTGCACCAGACTACATCAGCCGACTTCGCAGCCTTAGTTTAAGCCCCAGTCACACCTACCCGGATCAGAGGCCGGACGAGCCCCGGACCGTCATCCGGGGTGGTCCGTGGCAATCCGGGGTGATCCGTGGCCCGTCCGTGGTGATCCGGCGTCATCCGTGGCAGGTCCGGGGTCTGCCCCGGATGTTTTTAAATGTTTAAAACATCAGGGGAGGTCCGGCATGGTAGTAGGAGTAGTAGTAGTAGTAGTGAAACTTCCCCGGACCACCCCCGGACAGGCCCCGGTTCACCCCCGGACTACCCACGGACCACCCCCGGATTGCACCGACCGGGTAGGTGTGACTGCGAGGCAAAAAACGACGAAAACAGCCATTTTATCAGGGGTGGTCCGGGACAGTCCGGGTGACGGGTCCGGGGGTGGTCCTGATCAACATCCGGGGCTCATCCGGCTAGATGTGACTGGGGCTTCAGCTAATTACCTTTAGCCCCCTTTTTGTTGGTGTAATTTTTAGGTATGTGGAGGCTCCTTGGGCATAACTGAGCGAGCTTCTGATTGTGTGAGAAAACCTGAACGAAGCACCATCGATTTGAATATTACTACTCTGAGTGAGATACATTTCGTTTGTTAAAGCAGCATTTACCAATTAAAAAAATGACCTTTTTGAAACTAAAACACTCACTTAGATTTGAACCTATAGAGCCAATTTAGATATCAGTGCATTAATTAAGCAATTATTAACACAGTAAAACCTCTCTAAATCAACCGACCTTGGCACCGACTTTAAGGGGTCCATTTAGGGAGGTAGTCAGTTTAGGGAGTTAGAATATGATTTGTCGGTTTTGGGTAATATCCAATGCATTAGTTCTGAAATCCTACCAACATCAGCAGTTCTTGCCACTGCCGACAGAGGGTGCGTTGGTGGTGGAAATCGTCTATAGGAAGCTAAGCATGTCCAACTAGCGCGTGCAAAGGGACTCATTTTCACCATTACTGCCTTGGCAGTGAAAGTAGAGGAATAGTTCAGTGGCATAGGGGACCACGTGACCTGTTAGGGTGGTGTGAGAAGACGCACTACAAAGACCGAGACGCCTTGCATTATGGCAACCACACCATCAGAACCAGGGCCATTAGTTGGTGTGGTTGTTGGAGTTTTATGTCGTGGCAACATTTAAGGTCAATCAGGACGGGTACCGACTTGTGACAGTGCACACTCATGGCGACTTAATAGTGCTGTCCCACTGGGAGACAACCCTGTCAGCACCATTACCTGATATCCCACTCAGTCACATTATCCTGACAGTGAGCCAACCAGTCCTTGCTCTATCCTAATAATGCTGAGCGTCTGGCTAGGAAGCGACAACTATCAATTTTTAAATCAGTGGTTTGACTCAACCAGGGTTCGAACCCGTAGTTTCAAATCCCATGATACGAGACACGGATGCTCAAGCCATTCGGTCATCCCGTCTGGTACCAGGGCCGTACCAACCGCGGGGAACGAAAGGTGGCAGTTGCCCCCCCCCCACATACACAACAACCCTGTATGTAACCTCCCTGAAATGGCTTGACAATGACATTTCAGAGCCTTTAGATTATATCCCCAGACACCCCTAGTGCCTCGCACTTTTGACACTCATTCATTCCAAGGTGGCAGTTGCACCCCCCACACACACAAAACAACCCTGTATGCAACCTCCCTGAAATGGCTTGACAATGACATTTCAGAGCCTTTAGATTATATCCCCAGACACCCCTAGTGCCTCGCACTTTTGACACTCATTCATTCCAAGGTGGCAGTTGCACCCCCCACACACACAAAACAACCCTGTATGCAACCTCCCTGAAATGGCTTGACAATGACATTTCAGAGCCTTTAGATTATATCCCCAGACACCCCTAGTGCCTCGCACTTTTGACACTCATTCATTCCAAGAATTTACCTTTCAACCCTCAGAACAAATCTGCCTCAACCAAACACAAATTCCTAGTTACGGCTATGAGTACACCATCTTGTAAGTAATGGCGTGTGCATAGGGATAGTAAATAGTGACCAGCTAGTTTCATCTTATTAAGGATGATATCAAATTTGGGGTTCTGAAATCTTATTGTGCTGATCTAAGCTATCATGTGGTGTGGTAGTGGTGTGTAGGGAAGGTCAGCACGAACACCAACTTGTCACATTTCACACTCAAGGGCAACTTTATAGTGCTGCCCCACTGGGAGACTCGGCCACCAGCATTACGGCCCAAATTCCCACCCAGTCACATTATCCTGATACTGAGCTAACCAGTCCTGGCCGTATTATAGTAATGCCAAGCGCCAGGCTAGGTAGCGACATGTATAAATTTTGTAAGTCACTTGTTTGACTACGTGGGGATAGGAACTCCGGACCTTCTGCATTTGAAGCCAGTGCTCTTACCGATTCGGTCACCACTTTCGGTGTCTGCACTTAGAACTAACTGGTTCCACTCCTTTATCGGTATTGTTCAGCGAAAGACAGCCCCAACAAACTAAATATCATGGAGTATGCGGTGGGCTTTAGTGATTCTACCCCATGCCACTTTTGCCATGCGCCGGTCCCCCTACGCCTCCGCAATCATCTAAATGTTGTCGGCTGTGAAGTAATCCCTTGGTGGCATGCCGTCCGCTAAACCCCAGAACCTGCAAGGAAGGGGAGGCGAAGGGAAGGGGCGGGCCGGGGGTCCGCCCACCGCCACCGTCGCCGTCCCCGTCCCCGTCGGCCTCACCCCGGGAAGCCCGCGGCAAACCCCAGTCGGCATGTACTACTCACACCGACACAGCACACTAATTGCCTAGTACACACCTACCGTATGCGATTCGCGCGCTAAAACCCACGATTCGACCCGACCAGCTTAAAACTGAAAACGGGCCGATTCATTTTTCGAATCGCGAATCGCAATCGTAATCGGCCGGTTTTATGCCTAAAACTGAGGTTTTATGTGCAAATCGCAATCGCTAGGTGTGCGCAGGGAGTGCACACCTAGCGAATTTTGTGTGCGAAACGGGAAGTTTTAGATCGTATACGGTAGGTGGGTGCGCACAAACGGTAGGTGTGTACTAGTCATAAATCCCCGGAACATGCCAGGGTAGAGGGACCGAACCCGGCACCCATTCTTGCCCTCACCGCAGGAATTGCGCTGCAAACCCCACCCCACATGTACTATTAACGCCGACACTGCTCACTCAGCCCCGGGAACCTGCTGGGCCAGTGTACCGGGACCGGGCCCGGGGCAAGAGACCGGACGGGGCCCGCCGCCGCCCCCGTCCCCAGCCGACACAGTCCCCGTCCTCACCCAGAGAAGCCCGAAGCAAACCCAATCAACCTGTACTACTCACACCGGCACAGTTCACAAAAGCCCTGTAACCTGCTGGGCCAGGGGACCAGGATTAACCTCAGACACGCTACACTCACACCGACACAGACGACTAAAGTCCCATAACCTACTGGGCCAAGGGACCAGGATTAACCTCAGTCATGCGCATTCACACCGACACAGACGACTAAAACCCTATACCCTGCTCGGTCAGGGGACGAGGACTAACCTCAATCATGCTGCACTCACACCGACACAGTCGACTAAAGCCCCATAACCTGCTAGGCCAGGGGACCAGGACCAACCTCAGACACACTGCTCCACTACTCACACTGGCACATCCCACTAAAGCCTCGTAACCTGCTGGGCCAGGGGACCAGGACCAACCTCAGGCACACTGCTCCACTACTCACACCGGTGTTGCAGTTTCCGCGGCACACCAGTTTGCGAGGGACACATCGCCTCTGCACATGCATCAAAATCGAACAGCATCGTCACTAACCTTATAAATTTAATATAACGTTTTTGGTAAGGATGTTTTCTATATGTTTACCAAGCGATTTGTTTCTAGGTGGTGTGGTTTTAGAGATATTTCACTTTTTCTGTATTTTCTGTATGAAGATTGCTCATGACCATTGACAATGCCTTGAGTTTGACGGTACATGAAGTGCAAAACATTAGTTTTATTCAAAATTAATAGAAGTTCAGAAGCCTAACCTTATAAATTTAATATAATTTATTCATTGACAATGCATTCATTGACAATGCATTCATTGACAATGCATTTGAATGTATGTGTCCCTCGCAAACTGGTGTGCCGCGGAAACTGCAACACCGGCACATCCCACTAAAGCCCCGTAACCTGCTTTGTCAGGGGACCAGGACTAACCTCACTCATGCTGCACTCACACCGACACATCCCACTAAAGCCCCATAACCTGCTTTGTCAGGGGACAAGGACTAACCTCAGTCATGCCACACTCACACCGACACATCCCACTAAAGCCCCGTAACCTGCTTTGTCAGGGGACCAGGACTAACCTCAGTCATGCCGCACTCACACCGACACATCCCACTAAAGCCCCGTAACCTGCTTGGTCAAGGGACCAGGACTAACCTCAGTCATGCCGCACTCACACCGGCACATCCCACTAAAGCCCCGTAACCTGCTTTGTCAGGGGACCAGGACTAACCTCAGTCATGCCGCACTCACACCGACACATCCCACTAAAGCCCCGTAACCTGCTTGGTCAGGGGACCAGGACTAACCTCAGTCATGCCGCACTCACACCGACACATCCCACTAAAGCCCCGTAACCTGCTGGGTCAAGGGACCAGGACTAACCTCAGTCATGCCGCACTCACACCGGCACATCCAACTAAATCTCCATAACCTGCTTGGTCAGGGGACCAGGACTAACCTCAGTCATGCCGCACTCACACCGACACATCCCACTAAAGCCTCGTAACCTGCTGGGTCAAGGGACCAGGACTAACCTCAGTCATGCCTCACTCTCACCGGCACATCCCACTAAAGCCCCGTAACCTGCTTGGTCAGGGGACCAGGACTAACCTCAGTCATGCCGCACTCACACCGACACAGCCCAGTAAAGCTCCGTAACCTGCTTGGTCAGGGGACCAGGACTAACCTCAGTCATGCCGCACTCACACCGACACAGCCCAGTAAAGCTCCGTAACCTGCTTGGTCAGGGGACCAGGACTAACCTCAGTCATGCTGCACTCACACCAACACAGCCCAGTAAAGCTCCGTAACCTGCTGGGTCAAGGGACCAGGACCAACCTCAGTCATTTGACCTGGGATTCCGAAGGCACCGCTTCATCCAAGCAATAAAAAAAAGATGGCGTACACTGGGAGACGATATTTCGGAAGTACCATTACCAAATGCATATTTTTTTTAATGATTTTAGGTGACTTTGAATAGCGATGCGGGAAAAAAATGTGATTCTAGTGGCAATTTAGTCATACCAGAGGACAGTTTTCTTAATCCTCATTTCTCTCTTTAATACCCCACCCACATTCACACCCAGTGGGCTGGTGTCAGACGGTGGGAGGGGGGGGGGGGTTAGGAGGGTCTCGGAGCGACCACTCCAATCCCCTGAAGGCATCCTCCATTTGTCAATACGCTGCGAGAGCTGCGCGGCTACACACAACCAAGTGATTGCTCCACCGCAAACCACTCCTACCAGCGAATAACAGTTAATACCGTAGTAGTCCGTAATGAGCCCCACTACCTCATGGTGTCGCCTCGACTGCGCTGACCCTTGCTTGTCAGACGGATCAGCAGGTGGCCGCATACTAGCATGGGCAGTCCCGATGGCCGACCGCTCCACCCATGGCTAGCAGCGACCCCCTCCCACTCATGAGAGGTTAGTGGAGATCCATCTGGCAGTGGCAGGTCACTTCTAATAGCCCTGTCACACTACGACGTATCTCGCCGGCATGCCGCCAACGTGCAAAATCACTTTTAATCGTCGAGAAACATCAAGCTTTTCGGCGTCAGCACAACATATTGGTAGTGTGCGGCCGACGTTTTGATAAAAGTTTGGCGCGCCATCCTGATATGACCTTAGATGTTGCTAGGACATAAACAACAAAAAGCAAAAGTTTGGTGCAATGTATGGGAACGACCCTCATGCACGCACGGCGTGTGCCTATCGTTCGCATAATGTTATTCCAGCGGTCTCGACGTGCTTCTGACGTCTCCATAATGTTGGCACCCGGGTGTTGTCGCGCGTTGTCGGTCGTCAAATGTTTTGCACAAGCACAAAACTTCGCTGATTCCATAACGCGCGGCGCCAACCCTCGTCGATTGTCGCCGTCCATCAACATCTACCAACGCGCGCCTAATATGCGCCTAACGCTTCCAGAAGTCTCCCGACGTTTCGCCAAAAAATTACACGCGTTGACGCGCGTTGGCGAGAAACGTCGTAATGTGACAGCACCATTATCTAGCCTGGGGTGAATAAACCGAGGGGGGACCAGAAGATTTGAAGCAACTGCAGTGTCATTTCATTATTCTCCATGAAACCAGTCCATCACTATATGTTCGTGGCTTGAAGTCTAGGTTCTGCCTTGGCACTGAGTAATGACTGGTACAACTTAAAGCTGCATACCCCGATGGCGTTGAGTTTCTATCTTTGAACAATAAATAAACATATTACCTTCATTGCTATAATCTACCTACTTTAGTTTGAAGTAACTTTTATTTTAACTTTGGAGATATTTGAAGTGCAAATATGCTAAATGAATTTTAGTATACGCATCAAAACTCTTGACATTGTAGTGGTCTGCACTGACCTCTCAGGCAAGTAACCACATAGACAGGTAGGCGTAGGTAGTGTGTTGAAATCAGGGAGCCTAGGTGGTGTAATGGTTAGCACACTGGCCCGGAATGCAAAGAGATGTGGGTTCGAGTCCCACTCTAGGTGCAATATTTCACTTTTTCATCACCCCCCCACGACGACATGATATGCTTCAAGTGGAACAGGTTCTATTAAATTGACCCAGTAATCCATTCTATGCAGCAACATATGCTTAATAAGTGCACCTGTATGGAAGTTTGATATTTAGGATCAAACTTAGACAAGCATTTCGATTTGGAAAGAATTGATGCTTTCATCACACTATGCAGCTTTAAGTTAGGCAATCCTAGCTCAACTACCACCCTGCACCCGGTCCGCACACACGCCAGGTCGCAGCTCCATTCCTCCCCCAGGAACTATCACCCTGCACCTGGTATGCACTCACTCCAGGTCGCAGCTCCATTCCCCCCCCCCCCCCCCCCCAGGAACTATCACCCTGCACCTGGTATGCGCACACGCCAGGTGGCAGCTCCATTCCTTCCACAGGAACTAGCACCCTGCACCCGGTACGCGCACACGCCAGGTGGCAGCTCCATTCCTTCCACAGGAACTAGCACCCTGCACCTGGTATGCACACATGCCAGGTGGCAGCTCCATTCCTTCCACAGGAACTACCACCCTGCACCCGGTATGCGCACACGCCAGGTCCCAGCTCCATTCCTTCCACAGGAACGAGCACCCTGCACCCGATACGCGCACACGCCAGGTGGCAGCTCCATTCCTTCCACAGGAACTATCACCCTGCACCTGGTATGCACACACGCCAGGTGGCAGCTCCATTCCTTCCCCAGATACCCGAGAAGTAGGAGCGTCATTAATAGTTAGGCTGGATGGTTGTTGGAGTTTTACGTCCTGGCAACATCTAAGGTCACATCATGATGTGTACCGACTTATGACAGTGCGCACTCATGGCGATTTCATAGTGCTGCCCCACTGGGAGACCAGGCTGCCAGCACCATGACCTAATATCCCACTCGGTCACATTACCCTGACACTTAGCCAACCATTCCTTGCCCTATCCTAATAATGCAGAGGACCTGGCTAGGAAGCGACAAGCATACATTTTAAAGTCATTGGTTTGACTTGACCAGGGTTCGAACCAGTGAGTTCGAATCCCACGATCTACCAAATCAGGAGACGGACGCTCAACTCATTCAGCCATCACTAAATAGTATACGGGTGGGGTATATAGTGTTGAGTTTTGTAGTCATCTACTGATGGACTAGAAGAACTCAAATTAAGTGTCACGTGAGAAAAACCACTTAGGTCCTATTACTTAATTAAGAGACACACATGATATCGGTACAATTAGTGATATTGGGCATGGAGCTTTCTTCATATAGCTGGGTGACGTCTTATATCTATATATGAACCTGCAAAGTCTCTAAACTAATCCAACTAGAAGGATTCTTAGAGACCGTGCGCTAATTTAAAAACCTCAAGATTCAATCACATCATATCATGCAGAGATGCCAACATTGTGTGACCAAAAATAGGAAGATTTTAACATTTTATTAGGAAGATAAGTTTTTGTGCGGAAACACGCAGTATGACAATCGGACATATATCATGACATAGTATAATCATACAATATATAATATATATAATTATATTATATACTTTTTCATACAAATTCCACCATGTATCCCGCCATGTGTCTATGCGTCATTTTCTAGGCTCTGCTTGCCACCTAGAGCTGCTGATGTCTTTAAGCTGCGGCAAGGAACTCATTTTGCCTTTCACATTAACTGATTTTCTTTTAGGTGGGTGAGAGTGGAAATCAGGAGATTTGCAATGGAATTGTAACATCAGAAGAGAGTAGCCAAAACCAGAAGTTGTCCTATAAAATCGGAGCCATTGGCATCTCTGCATGCTGTGCCCCGCAGTGATAATTGACAGTAGAAGTGCGCATGCGCAGCTGCTCGGTGAGAGTTACTGTTGAGGACCTGACGTCCAAATCGATATAGCCTCATCCAGCTAGACCACCAAACTATGCTTATAAGCCATAATTGATTCAATCAATGCGAGGTAAGTAAGTTTGCCGTCTTACTTATTTAAACTACGCCATTTTATGGCGCTAGGCCACATTCACTACAAACAAATGACAAACAGACAGACATACATACTCCCTGGGGGGGGGGGGGGCGGTCTGGCAAATAGAATTCCTAACAGATAGACTGACTGACAGATACTGACAAACAGACAGACATACATACTCCCTGGGGGGGGGGGGCGGTCTGGCAAATAGACTTCCTAACAGATAGACTGACTGACACATAGTGACAAACAGACATACATAATACTCCCTGGGGGGGGGGGGGGTCTGGCAAATAGACTTCCGAACAGATAGACTGCATGCCAGATGAACTGTCAGACAAACTGACTGCCTGCCAGATAGACTGCCTGTCATATAGACATCTGACTGCCAGATAGACAGGCTGCCTGTCAAATAGACTGCCTAACAGGTAGACTACCTGACATATAAATTGACAGACAGACTGCCTAACATACTGCCTGCCAGATAGCAGACTGCCTGCCTAATAGACTGCTTAAAGAACAGACGGCCAAAAGGGCAAACTGTTTGATAGATAGACTGTCTGACAAATAGACAGACTGCCTGACAGGCAGTCTGTTTGTCAGAGAGACTGCCTGACAGGGGGACTGCCTGATGGGTAGACTGTCTGTCAGGGATACGGCCTGACAGGTACACTGTCTGTCAGGGAGACTGCCTTTACAGGGAGACTGGCTGACAGGTAGACTGCCTGAGGGACAGACTGACTGTCTAACAGCCTGTCTGATAGACAGCCTGAGAGATGTCATGCTGCACAGTGAGTGTGATTATTGCTATATAATTGAATAAAATGTAATATGTATAATGTATGTATTCAGTAATCAAATCCATTACTGTTGGCCTGCATAGTGTAGTGGGGTGTACTCAAGCCCGCAGGTGAGATGCAACATACACAGGTAGGTGTGGGTAGGTTGATTGCATCAGGGAACCTATATAACCTAGTGATTAAGACGCTAGCCATGGAATGACAGAAGTATGGATTCGAGGCCTTCTCTAAATGTTATGTTCCCTTCATTTCTAACCCCACCCCCACCCCTACACACACACACCCCTACACACACCAATGATACTACTATAGCACTGACACAATGTGCAGTGACTGTATATGATTACTACGCAAACTAGACCAGATTGGCTGTCTGCATTGGTGAGAGCGCTGGCTGGCTTCCCTTGCGAGAAGTTGTGGGTTAGAACTACAACCAGGAGGGGGTCATACCTCAGGTGGTAGCGCGTCCACCTGTGAAGATGTGGGTCATCCTATTGATCCTGCTCACTGGACACATTTGTAGTTTGTGCTATTTTTCATTCCAAACAGTGGTCCACAACTGGTTCATCAAAGGTTGTGGTATGTGCTGTCCTGTCTGTGGGAAAATGGATATAAAAGACCCCTTGCTGCTTATCGGAAAGAGTAGCCTATGTGGCGGCAGTCGGCTTCCTCCAAAGAAATATGTCAGAATGACCATATATTTTATGTCCAATAGCCAAATGATAAAAATCAATGTACTTTAGAGGTGTCGCTAAATAAAACAAATGTTCCTTCATTTTGAACCACAACCGAGTCAAACTAAGATATACCAAAATTATACTTGTCATTACCTAGTCTGGTGCTTGGCATTCATAGGGTAGGACAAGCACTGGTTTGCTTGGTATCAATATCATCCACTACTGCGACAGAGTGTGGGTACCAAGATATCGTCAATAGTATGTGTCGATATCAGTAGAACACATCGAGTAGTGTGTGAACTGAGGTGGAGTTTGCAGGAGGTAAACAAATACATAGTAGGGTAGATATATATTACAAATTACCACCCAACCTCAAAACAATTGCTAGAAAAGGGTTTTCTGATAGTATTGCATATGGAGAATATCATACTAAAAATCTACCTAAATCAACCTACTGGAAAGTTGTCCAAGATGGTCACCAATACCTGAAAATAGCTATAACTTCCTTACTATTCACCCTAGACAGACAATTAAGATGTCACCTTCAAGATGTTCTGCTTCAGAAAAACTAAATGGACCATACTCAAAAGCCCATGTGTTCTCTCTTCCCGTCCTCGGATCATCCTACCAACATCTGGATAGTGCCCACATCCCCTACATGTCAACAACATCTGATTGCCGCCCCCCTACCTAAAGTATGCTTCCCTACCTAAAGTATGCTTCCAACCAACAACAGGAGGCCTATTTAACCAAATAAACATGTATTCTATTAAATCCTGACAATGGAAATGCTGTCACAGTGACCAAATTCAATTACCAACAACATACCACTCATATTTTCCCCTTCCCCTCTTCCCACAACACACAACAACCCACCTCAATCAACGACCCAACATGACTGCATTAGTTCTACTACACACTAACTAGTACAAGGAAATGGTTAATACCCCACAACAGCAAAATCATTCTACAACATCCCTAATGAACCACATATCTATCGTGAAGCATGACATGGCATGGTATAGTTATTGACATCTGCAGTACACTTACTAAGCTAAATAAGTAGCACCACTAACATACCATCTACTAACACTTGACCATACATGTGTACCATTTCTACCAAAGGGTTTCACTGAACTAGTTTTAACAGTAGCACAAGGAAACCACACATAACATCATATTATATTTGTTATCAAATCTGCAATGAAGTAAAGGATTTAACTGCATCAAATTCTACTAACAGAATAGCTCCATATTCACCATGTATATTAGTACAAAGTTACCCTAACCACAACACTGACAATATATAATTTACACCCTGTTATCTCTCAATGCTGTTGGGTGACGGCACTATTCTTCTTTTTTCTTCTTTTTGTATTTGTATCTTATTGATTTTAGACTATTATATATGTGAATGAATGTAACATAATATGTCTGGGAGACCAGCGCCTTGGCGCTGAAAAAACACCTTTATTCGCTGAATAACACATTGCTGGTTACACTGATACACACATTTACCAAAAAAAAAAAGAAGAAGGTTTTAGGGGTCAAGGAGTTCACTGAAAACAGTCAAATCACCATTGAACAATCAGAACACCAGAAAATCCAAGATGGCACCCAAAACCGCCACCGATATCAAAAAAATCATTGACATTACTGATATGACTGGCAGTTATTGTGTGATTATTACTAAACCACTAGTAACCAGCATTCACCGCCCCCCCCCCCCCCTTAGGGTGCGTACATGTACAGTGGTCACATGGTGTGCAAATCAGTAGTCAGTACTAGTAGTGAGTGTACCAGCAATGTCACTCACCATATAGGGTGTGTACCACTGAAACATTCACTCATACGATAGTGTGTGAACTGTGTGTAAACCAGTGGTGTGAACCACCAGTAGTGTGTAAAAGCAGTGTGCACCAGTGTAACAAGCAATGGGTGTATTAGTGTAACCAGCAATGTGTGTATCAGTGTAACCAGCAACGTGTGTATCAGCGTAACCAGCAATGTGTGTATCAGTGTAACCAGCAATGTGTGTATCAGCATAATCAGCAATGTGTGTATCAGTGTAACCAGCAATGGGTGTATTAGTGTAACCAGCAATGTGTGTATCAGTGTAACCAGCAATGTGTGTATCTGTGTAACCAGCAATGTGTGTATCAGTGTAACCAGCAATGTGTGTATCAGCGTAACCAGCAATATGTGTAACAGTGTAACCAGCAATGTGTGTATCAGTGCAACCAGCAATGTGTGTATCAGTGTAACCAGCAATGTGTGTATCAGTGTAACCAGCAATGTGTGTATCAGCGTAACCAGCAATGTGTGTATCAGCGTAACCAGCAATGTGTGTATCAGTGTAACCAGCAATGTGTGTATCAGCGTAACCAGCAATGTGTGTATCAGCGTAACCAGCAATATGTGTATCAGTGTAACCAGCAATGTGTGTATCAGCATAACCAGCAATATGTGTATCAGTGTAACCAGCAATGTGTGTATCAGTGTAACCAGCAATGTGTGTATCAGTGTAACCAGCAATGTGTCTATCAGCGTAACCAGCAATGTGTGTATCAGCGTAACCAGCAATGTGTGTATCAGTGTAACCAGCAATGTGTGTATCAGTGTAACCAGCAATGTGTGTATCAGCGTAACCAGCAATGTGTGTATCAGTGTAACCAGCAATGTGTGTATCAGCATAACCAGCAATGTGTGTATCAGCGTAACCAGCAATGTGTGTATCAGCATAACCAGCAATGTGTGTATCAGTGTAACCAGCAATGATGGTATCAGTGTAACCAGCAATGTGTGCACCAGTGTGACAAGCAATGTGTACACCAGTGTGTAACCAGCAGTATGTGCACCAGCGGAACCAGCAATGTGTGCACCCACGTGAACTAGCAGGGTGTGCACCACAGTCATCACACATACTCACCCAATCAGATATCCAGCCTGATCAATGTTCGCCTCTCTTTGAACCTTCCTCCTCCTCCCGGTTGACCAGTCTGCTCCAGCAGGGTGGTTAGTAGACAGGCATGCGCGCCTCCCTCCAGTACCCGGAGACCACCCCCGACGACTCAGTAACGACAGCAACGTTCAGTTCAGTGCGCATACAGCGAAGGTGCAGATGCCCGGTTGGACGCATCACATATACAAGCACACCGTGCAGTGAGTGGTGATGGAGATGGGGCCGGGTGCCAGGACGAGGCTGCGTCGCCTGCTCTAAGAACTCTACGCGCCGATTGGCCGAGAGGGGACGTGGCTGTGCCTCTGCTCCAGACGCCATCCTCCTGCAGCTGTGGGTCGCTCCACCTCCTCCTCCTCCAGGGCCTCCCTCCCAGTTCTCGGAGCGTTGTGCCTCCCATCTCCCGCTGCCCGCCCGCCCGCCGCCCACCCGCTGCGGATCCATTCAGGCCCCGGCGTTGGTTCGCCCCGCGCTCACACACATACCCACCGCCCTCCCACACACGCTGGAGGAAACACTCCTCCGCCTCACTGGAGGAGGAGACCACCGGGGCGGTGCCTACTCCAGCGTGCTGGTTGCCGGCAGGCTGCACGTGGGCCGGCACAGCGGGGTTGGGGTTGGGGTGGGTGGGGGAGATGGAGGTGTGATGTGTCCTGTGTGAAGGGGGTATGGGGTGTCATGCCTTAGGTGTGTGGTGTGTAGAACGTGTGTGGTAGTTGTGTGGTGTGGTGTAGTTGTGTGGGATGTAGTAGGTGTGTGGTATTTAGTAGGTGTGTGGTGTGTAGTAGGTGTGTGGTGTGTAGTAGGTGTGTGGTGTGTAGTAGGTGTGTGGTGTGTAGTAGGTGTGTGGTGTGTAGTAGGTTTGTGGTGTGTATTAGGTGTGTGGTGTGTAGTAGGTGTGTGGTGTGTAGTAGGTGTGTGGTGTATAGTGGGTTTGTGGTGTGTCCTATGTACGTTGAGGTGTACAGTGTGTGCTAGTTGTGATCTAGGCATGTGTCAAAGGTGTGTGGTGTGTGATATCTATGTTGAGGTATACACTGTGTGCTAGGTGTGGGGAAAGTGTGTGATGTGTGCTAGTTGGGACAGATATGTCAGGTGTTCACTGCAATACCAGAGTGAGGTTATGTATTGTCAGGTGGTCACTGTGATACCAGAGTGAGGTTATGTATCGTCAGGTGTTCACTACGATACCAGAGTGAGGCTGTGTATGGTCAGGTGGTCACAGTGGTATCAGAGTGAGGCTATGTATGGTCAGGTGGTCACTAGTATACCAAAGTGAGGCTATGTATGGTCAGGTGTTCACTACAATACCACAGTGAGGCTATGTATTGTCAGGTGTTCACTACATCACCAGAGTAAGGCAGTAAATTGTCAGGTGATCACTGTGATACCAGAGTGAGACTGTGTATGGTCACGTGGTCACTGTCGTAGCAGAGTGAGGCTGTGTATGGTCAGGTGGTCACTATGATACCATAGTGAGGCTGATATTAGTATCAGAGGTTGAGAAGGCTATCAATGATCTAAAGGCAGGTAAGGCTCCTGGAAGTGACCAGATAACATCAGAGCCTATCGGATGAAGTTATGATTAAACGAGGAGTTCGACAGGGGTGTGTATTGTCACCATGTCTATTTAACCTGTACACAGAGATGATTTTCAGACACATTGAAGATTGCAAGGGAGTGACAATAGGTGGCATGAACATCAACAATCTTACCCTGACATTGAGCTAACCAGTCATTGCCCTATCCTATTAATGCTGAGTGACAAGCTAGGAAGCAAAGTATAAATTTAGTAAGTTATTGGTTTGACTCGAATGGGAATTGAACTCCCGATGTCACACGGGAGGCCTGCGTTCTACCGATTCGGCCCCCACGCCCGGTGACTGTGAGGTGGGTGAACTGCAGGTGGGGGTGGCGGGGCCCACCAGGAGGGTGCAGATAACTGGCAGCCAGCCGCCATGAGATCCCATGAATACAGAAGCAGCCTGTAAAGAAACCCGCCCATGTGAAGCAAATACCCACCGCCACACCACCATTCCTACTGCCACTGCCACCACCGCTACCACCACCACCAGCACCACCAGCACCACCACCAGTATTATACCACCACCAGAACTACCAATACCACGACCACACCACCATTGCCATACCACTACCATCACCACCAGCACCACACCACCACCAGCATTATATCACCACCAGCACTACCAATACCACGACCACACCACCATCGCCATACCACTACCATCACCACCAGCACCACACCACCACCAGCATTATACCACCACCAGAACTACCAATACCACGACCACACCACCATCGCCATACCACTACCATCACCACCAGCACCACACCACCATCAGCATTATACCACCACCAGCACTACCAATACCACAACCACACCACCATCGCCATACCACTACCATCACCACCAGCACCACACCACCACCAGCAGTATACCACCACCAGCACTACCACCACCACACCACCATACCACTACCATCACCACCAGCACCACACCACCACCAGCATTATACCACCACCAGCACTACCAATACCACGACCACACAACCATCACCATACCACTACCATCACCACACGCACCACACCACCACCAGCATTATACCACCACCAGCACTACCAAACCACACCACCATGCCATCACTACCATCACCACCGCACCACCACCAGTATTATACCACACCAGAATACCAATACCCGCCCACCACCTCGCATACCACTACTCACCACCAGCACACACACCACACATTATCCACACCAGTACACCCACAACAACACCATTCCATACCACCTACACCAGCACAAACCATCGATTTACCACCGCACCAATCCACACCAACCCCATGCATACCATACCATCCACCAGCACACCACCATCAGCATTATACCACCACCAGCACTACCAATACCACAACCACACCACCATCGCCATACCACTACCATCACCACCAGCACCACACCACCACCAGCAGTATACCACCACCAGCACTACCACCACCACACCACCATACCACTACCATCACCACCAGCACCACACCACCACCAGCATTATACCACCACCAGCACTACCAATACCACGACCACACAACCATCACCATACCACTACCATCACCACACGCACCACACCACCACCAGCACTACCACCACCACACCACCACAATCATACCACTACCCTCACGACCAGCACCACCCCATCACCATCAGCATTATACCACCACCAGCACTACCACTACCAATACCATCACAACTGTTTTGTTTTTTTTGGTTTTGTTCCACCACCACACAACCATCACCATACCACTACCATCCCCACAAGCACCACACCACCACCAGCATTATACCACCACCAGCACTACCACTACCACTAACACCACCATACCACTACCATCACCACACCACCACCAGCATTATACCACCACCAGCACTACCACTACCCATACCACTACCACCACACCAACACGACCACTATACCACTACCAGCACCAAACCACCACCAGAATTACACAACCAGCACTACACCACATCACTCCACCACCACCTACACCACCACCACCAGCACCCACCAGATCACCACCAGCATTATACCACCACCAGCACTACCACTACCACTAACACCACACCAACACGACCACCATACCACTACCATCACCACCACCACCGACACCACCACCATCACCACCACTAGATTTGATTCTAAGTATCCAACGTAACAACCTGCAGCTATACAGCATGTGTTGTTGCATACAAGGCCAAGTCAATTTAAAGTTGCAGTGCTCGGTTGATTGTTATAATCTACCTTACTTTACTTTGAAGTAACTTTTATTTTAAATGGGTAACTTTGGAGATATTTGAAGTGAAAACATGCCAAATTAATTTTGGCAAGTATGTCAAAACTCTGACACTATAGGCTTCTGCAGGAACGGGTTTGGTTAAATTACCTCAGTGTTACCTTCCATGTGGTGACAAATGTTTGATACGTCTGCCAGTATCTAACTTAGACATCTAGAATCAGATCGAGATAATTGATATGGTTTGAAAATGTGATGTTTTCATCGGACTATGCAGGTTTAATAAGACCTGTTTCTGCTGAAGTTCATGGTGCCCAGAATTTCCGTATACACATGGAATTAATTAAATCGACACATTTTCGCTTTTAATTGATTCCAAAGTTAACTTTCAATTCCACCGAAACAAAAAGAAAGCGATGATCTAACACATGTTATGAAGGGAAATCTACGGAAAATACATAAGGGGAATGTCTCATTGCTGGTGCTGGTTACCATGGTAATATACTAATAACACACGGCAGTGTGCAGACGTTACTGCACTGTCGTCATGGCCTCACACTGTCTCCAGCACCCACTGAGACATAGCACCAGGCGGCATTCACTCACTACTCCTGGGGGAAGGGGGTGGAGAGGTGGGAGGTGTAGAGAGGGGAAGTAGCGACGGCGGGGGAAGGAGGGGAGTACCAGGCAGAGGAGACATGGGAGAGTGGATAGAGGGTTAAGAGACCTGGGAGACGTGGGACAGGGGTGGATCGGGGTGGGGGTGGAGAGATGAGAGGTGCAGGGAGGGTGGAGGCGTGGGTGGGTTAGAACCTTGGAGGGAGGGGGGGGGGGTAAGGGGAGAGGAGGGGGAGGGCGGGTAGAGGGTAGAGAGTCCGGGGGACATGGTATGGGGTGGGGTGGAGAGGTGAGAGGTGTAGAGAGGGGAGGTAGAGACGGTGGGGGAGGGAGGGGGAGTACCGGGGAGAGGATAGAGAGGAGGGCGGGTAGAGGGTAGAGAGTAGAGTGTCCGGGGAGACATGGTATGGGGAGGTGAGGGGGTGGATGGGGTGTGGGGATGGAGAGGTGAGAGATGGGAGGTGCAGAGAGGGGAGGTAGAGACGGTGGGGGAGGGAGGGGGAGTACCGGGGAGAGGAGAGAGCGGGTAGAGGGTAGAGAGTAGAGAGTCCGGGGAGACATAGTATGGGACGGTGAGGGGTGGATAGAGGGTGGGGGTGGAGAGGTGGTGGGAGGTACAGAGAGGGGAGGTAGAGACGGTGGGGGAGGGAAGGGGAGTACCGGGGAGAGGAGAGAGCGGGTAGAGGGTAGAGAGTCTGAGGAGATATGGGACGGGACGGTGAGGGGGTGGATGGGGGGGTGGAGAGGTGGGAGGTGCAGGGAGGGTGGGAGGCGTGGGTGGGGGAGTACCTGGATGGAGGGGGGGGGTACCTGGGAGAGGAGAGAGGGGAGGGCGGGTAGAGGGTAGAGAGTCCGGGGGACATGGTATGGGGCGGTGAGGGGTGGATGGGGGTGGAGAGGTGAGAGGTGTAGAGAGGGAAGGTAGATACGGTGGGGGAGGGAGGGGGACTACCAGGGAGAGGAGATATGGGGAGAGTGGATAGAGGGTTAAGAGACCTGGGAGATGTGGGACAGGGCGGTGAAGGGGTGGATGGGCGGATAAGGGAGATAGATAGAGGGGAAGATGGGAGAGAGAAGAGAGGGGATTAGGGAGGGGACGAGCGGAAGAGGGGAGAGGGAAGTGGTGTTTGGGAAGAGGCACGGACGGGGTGATGGAGAAGATGAGGTGAGAAGGGAGAGTTGGGAGAGAGGAGGAGACGGGAGAGAAGGGAGAGGGAGAGGGGAATAGGGGAGAGAGGGGAGGGGGTGTAAGGGATTGGAATGGGGCAGAGGGCGTGAGGAAGAGACGGATAGAGGGGTAGAGGGGCAGAGGGGGGGGGGAGACGGGAGGTGGAGGGAGAGGGAACTGAGGGAAGGGCAGGTAAGGAGGGGGCGAGGGCGGCGAGAGGAAAGAGAATGGAGAGAGAAGAAATGGTAGAGAGGGTAGTGGGGGGTGGAGAAGAGATGAGATGGGAGAGAGGGTAGAGGGCGACAGGGGAGAGGGGAAAGAGAGTAGAGGGGGGTTGGGAAGAGATGGGAGAGGGTATAGAGTGGACAGAATGGAGAGGAGAAATGGTGGAGAGGGTAGAGGGGGTGGGGAAAAGATGAGATGGGAGAGAGGGTGGGGGACAGGGGAGAGAGGAGAGGGGAGATATGGGAGAGGGGAGAGTGGAGAGATGGGAGAGTGGATAGGGGAGATATTGGAGAGTGGAGAGAAGAGGAGACCTACCCCGTGACACAGAGGGCAGCCTCGTTTACGAGTGGCAGTCAAGCAGAACGCAACCATCGCATCCGTTACATAGCAACAACCGTTGCGCCCCGCCCCCTTTTAATACGATTGGGAGTTGAGCAGTCAATTCGACCGCAGTTAACACGGGTTCATTGTAGTTGAATGAGCGTGCCAAGTAGGTGCTTTCTGTGGATCTTTTGTCGGGGCGTTAAAGCTACATAGTCCGATGAAAGCATCCAACTGTATTAACCAAAAAACACATCTTAAAGTTAAACACGGGTGAAATCATTAAAGCTGCATAATCCGATGAAAGCATTAATTTTCTAAAGTAAAACACTTACCGAGATTTGCACCTACATGTCCAATTTAAACACTGGTGTAGTCAGTCAAACTGCATAGTCCAATGAAAGCGTCCTATTTTCTAAATCAAAACACATACCTAGATTTGATGCTATTTATTGAACTTAAACATCGGAGCACTCATTAAATATGTTTTGCAGTTTGATGTTCCTGTGCAGCTATGCTTTTTTCAGGGTAAAGCGCCAGTCACACCTCACCGGATTGGGGGAAATGGACAGAAAATGGACAGAAAACGAACAATGTACGTCTTGTGTCCGTACAAGTTTTGAACATGCACAAAACTGAAGCCCCAGTCAGACCTCGCCGGACTGAGGAAACGGACAGAAAACGGACACTGACCGGTGAAATATGGCAATGTATGGTTTATATACGGAACCCATCCGGCATGTCTGTTCTATCTCCGGTGGTGTCCGGCGGTGTACGGTACAAGTTTTGAACATGCACAAAACTTGTACCGGACACCACCGGACTTAAGTGTACGGTTGGTGTCTGGTTTAAGCCTGTTTAGTCCGTTTCATCTCCGTTACCCATCCGTTAGGTCTCCGGTTTGCTTCCTGCCAAGTCCATTGACGGTGTGTTTTTTGTGTGTTTTTTGTGTGTTTTTTTTGGTGTTTTTTTTAATTGCGGGAATTCGGTCAGTATATGTTTTCGGCGCGTCCGTGAGCAATCCGGTACGTCCGTTTGACATTAGGTTTTCGTCCGGTTCTTGTCTGGTTCTCGTCCGGTAGATATTCGTTAATGTACGTTCCTTGTCCGTTTAGTGTCTGTTTCGTCCGGTACATTTCGGTACCGAACACCACCGGCCTAGAAAATTCTTTGTCCGGTGATGTCCGGTACTCAGTCCGGTAAGGTCTGACTGGGCATTAAGAATGGATGCTGCCGGACTGATGTCTATGGTTCTTGTCCGGTTTGAGACTGTTTAGTCCGCTTACCGTCCGTTGGCTATCCTTTCATGTCCGTTTCATGTCCATTTCATGTCCGTTCGTCCAGCATCCATTGACACGATAGCGCAACATTTTGACACATTTTGACACTTATCACCACCGGACTAGACAATTCTGTCCGTTGCTCAATCCGGTGATGTGTGACTGGGCCTTACAAAAAAGTCTCCCCAGCATTTTTGGTATACACACCAACATTAATGTTTGCATGTGTTCATTTCAATTATCTCCGAAGCTAAGCCTTTAAAATAACAGTTACTTTAAATTAAAGTAATATTGATCAATCTAATAGATTTATCTCAAATAAAAAAATAGCAGAAACTCAAAGCCATCTGACTATGCAGCTATAGTATAAGCACACTAAGTTAATTTAACACACTTTGTCACTTAAGCCTATCATGTCCAGGATTTCGAAGGAGCTAAATCCAATGATGCATGTTTTCACTTCAAATATCGCCACATTAACTGCTTAACCTAAAATTACACCAAGGAGGGTGCTGGAGAGGTCAGCTGAGGGGTCATGACACAAGCCAGAGGTCATACCGAGGCAAAGGTCAAGCTTTGCTCCTGCATCAAAAGATTATGGTTGCACTGTTCCACTGAAGCCTACACAGATCCCAACAGTTTTCCAATGTGCATACGAGAACTCAATATGCCACTTCCAAGATGGCAAATTGGGGTGTCTGCACAGTGCTAGGCAAATCCTTGCCATGCTAGGAAGTGGTATTTTATCTAATGGAGAAAATTGTTCAACACAATTTCACCGCAATCCACACCAGAAAGAAATGTAGTGCAACAAGCCGACCCTGGTTTCTTTGTTCGCTTGTTGTTGTTTTACGTCCTAGCAACATCTAAGGTCATATCAGGATGGGTTCCCACTTGTGACTGTGCGCCCATGGCGACTTTATAGTGCTGCCCCATTGGGAAACCAGATCGCCAGCACCATGACCTGACATCCCACTCAGTCACATTATCCTGACACTGAGCCAACCAGTCCTTGCCCTATCCTAATAATGCCCAGCGCCAGGCTAGGAAGCGACAATAGTGAGGTACAGTGGCTGGGAGGGATAATTGCCCTATTTCCGGTCTGTAACCATGTAAGTCATAGCTCCAGATCTCCTACCCTACTTTCAGCCTGAATAAGCCAAGTTATAGCTCCATACCCAACTTAAGTCATGTAAACACACCAAGTCATAGCTCCAGTCCTCCCACCCTACTATGCCATCTCCTCCCACCCAATATGCCATCTCATATCTCCAGTCCTACCACAGTACTTTTGGCCTGTAAACTCCCCAAGTTTCTTCCGGGATGTAAACATGCCAAATCATAGCGCCAGTCCTACCCCATTACTTCTGACCAGCAAACACACCAAGTCATAGCTCCAGTCCTTCTGCCTTACTTCCGGCCTGTAAACACGCCAAGTCATAGCTCCAGTCCTCCCATCCTACCTCTGGCCTGTAAACACACCAAGTCATAGCTCCAGTCCTCCTGCCTTACTTCCGACCTGCAAACACACCAAGTCATAGCTCCAGTCCCACGTCCTATCTCCAGCCTGTAAACACACCACGTCGCAGCTCCTATGTCTTCTCCCAAAGAACCAACCAAAGAACCAAGTTATATTCAAACATCATCACCAGTAATCCAAGGCCGTAAGTTCCACCCTTCTCTGAAACCGTGTTGTTATTGCGTTCTTCCACCCACGTGGCCCGGATGTGAAGTCGGCTCCCCGAACCACGTGTACTCTGCTACATCCGTCTGTAAAAATTCACCCAGTCGGAAGATCAAAGCCAACAGGAATCTAGTCACATCCGCAAGCCGCAATCCTCCCCCCCCCCACCTCACAGATGGTTCCCACCCTCTGCACACATGTGTTTCCACAACCAGGGATGAAAGTGGTCTCTGGCAAAAAAAACTCGGAAACGTTGATGGTGAATTTCCACGAAAACGCGGATTTCTTTCCCCCACCCCTCCCCATAGGATTAGCACTGTCAGCGAATCGCAGAAAAATGCCGGAAGTCAGGGTTCAACTGTCCTTGTGATTATATTATAATGATAAAAAAACACTCTGACCAGATTTTGTAATAATTGATCAGAGGCATGATGCAAAAACCATGCCTTGACAGTGCTGAATTTATATATCATCATCATCATCATGCTGTCGGTCGCGATGCGACAAAGACTGCTTTCATTACTTGACTGCCGCTGTGCGGTTGTACATTTCATGAAAGCTGCCTGCAAAAGTGTTGAAGTGCTGCTTGCTTTTGCAAGTTACCAGCGGCACTCTCTCGGGGAGCAAATAGAGGTTTCACACCGGCAAGAACATGTCAAGACAGGCGCAAAACTATTTGTCCCTGCAGTGGCTGGTCGGGAGATGTTGGGAGTTCCATACATCAACCGCCCTTAATGCTACCACAGTGACATGGTTTTCTGTTTAGGGTTTGCTCCCTTAGCCTTTGGTTCTGTCAAGGACCTGTACCACAAGGCAGTGGTTTACAACTCTGCAAGGCAGGGGGGTCAAACTCCCTGAGGTATTGCTATACCTGCAATACCTGCATTATATATATATATAACTTGACTTCCGGGATCTTCGGCGATTCCCTGACAGTGCGAAGCCCATGGGAGAATTTCCACAATTTCCTGGAAATTCACCGCTTTCGCCAGGTACTCTTTTAGTCTTTACCAACCAGTGGAAGCCACTGAATGAACACCAGGGGTCACTGACCTGACCAGCCGGATCCCTGTGACTGACCCACTGCAGCGATTCTCCGACAGTGTCAAGGCTATGAGAGGCTTTCCTCATTTTTATGAAAATTCACTCCTTCTGTTATTATGTTAACGCCCTAGAAACATCTAAGGCAGTGACAGAAATAAGCCAAATTGTTCACTTGTCCATCGGAATAATCTGGTGCGATTCTTACTTGTCCGCCCGAATTGTCACTTGTCCGCAGTACTTACCTTATATATATTGGGGGGGAATATGTTTATTCTGCTGAATAAGTTCTTTTTCAGCGCCGAAGCACTGGTCTTCCAGCCATTTTTCAGTTCTGGATTATTCCCTTAGTTCTTACATCAAATCTGAACATGAATATGAAAAGTATAAGGAAAGTAATAAGTAGGACATTTTTTATTGATGTTTTAAAATCTCATCCCATGCTGACCAGTTTTCAGGAGAGTGACCCATATATATATATATATATATATATATATATATATATATATATATATATATATATATATATATATATATAGATTAATTATGCGAGTACTTACGTAGTACAGTTGACACATAATTGGTGTTTCACCGAGTTCAAGGACTCGGCTATTTGTAGGACAGTGAGAGGTAGGTGTACCCAGAATCCAGCACCCTTTACCTAACCTTACTTGAATTGATGCCTTATCCAACAATTGGCGAAAGATTAATATGTAGCACAATAGTAATCTTCTCTAATCCAGTAAGAGCACTCTGTCCACCCTGGTTGGGTTGGGTGGGACTGTCCTACAAATAGCCGAGTCCTCGAACTTGGTGAAACACCAATTATGCGTCAACTATACTACGTAAGTACTCGCATAATTAATCTATTTCACCTCGTTCTCATACTCCTAGCTAATTATAGCACAGTGAGAGGTTTACATAGACACAAATTTGATTACTAACTTGAGCCAATTATTATTTATCCAACAACTCTTAATGCCTAATATTAGTCTTCTCCACTCTTTTGTTATAATGTCTAGCAAAAGCAATGGAAATCTTCCAACCTGCATTCTTAAGAATAGCGTTAAACGGAACACCTAGGTTCCTTGCATTGGAAAAAACTGCCCCTCTTGTGGAGGGGGCCCCAAAACGGGAAGTGTCTATTCCTGCTCATTTTAGTACTCTGAGTGTCCATCTCATTAGTGTGTCTCTAAGAATAGGTCCATGAGGCCTAATAAAGCTAAGCAACAACTGTTTGTTTTTCCTAATTTACTCAGTATGAACAATGTAATAATTAATAGTTCTAACTACACCCAGCTTCCTATCTCCAGAAAAAACAGTTGATGTCACTGAGGACAATGAGTCTCCTCTCCTGTTTGGTTTCATGAGTTTTATGAGGTCGAAAATTGCCTCTTCTCTTGATAACTCCATTCTATCAATGCTCAAAGCTAATACAGTTTGTCCTCTGTGACCTGGAATTAAGGGGATCAACAGAGCCACCTTGAAGCATAGATCTCTGACATTTAAATACTTATTGTCAGGGCCAGTTTAAATACTAAAGAACGTGCCAAAGCTCGACTCACATAGTGGTTTCCTATCGTTTGGCCATGAATTGTGGGAAATACTACCGACAGGGCAGAACGAGCTGTATTAAAAACCACTTTACTCAACCATCGTTAATTTGATAGCAATTACATATATATATGTAGCAGTAATTATTTAAGTTTTATTCACTTATTGTAATTAATTACTGCCAGCCTCAACTTCAACAGAAAGTTTGAAATTATGTAGTTCAATGTTGACAGTGTAATTATAATTCCTGTTAATTGGTAATTAAGCAGGTAGCAATGAAATTCTTCTTAATTTTGTTGATAAAGCCATTTTATCATTTTATAATTATTTAAAAAATAAACCTTGTGTATCCTATAACAGAATTTATTTTGAATCAACATCAGTAAATGGTGATACATGCAGGTATGCATACAGGTATGCAGGTATTGCAGGTATAGCAATACCTCAGGGAGTTTGACGCCCCTGCCTTGCAGAGTTGTAAACCACTGCCTTGTGGTACAGGTTCTTGACAGAACCGAAGGCTACGGGAGCAAATGCTAAACATAAAACCATGTCATTTTGGCAGCATTAAGGGCGGTTGATGTATGAAACTCCCAACATCTCCCGACCAGCCACTGCAGGGACAAATAGTTTTGCGCCTGTCTTGACATGTTCTTGCCGGTGTGAAACCTCTTGACGCCCCCTTATCTGTCTTGTGTCACTGCTAAAACTCCAAATCCGTAACACGTGCATGGGCGGCTCCGCCCTGGTCCGAGGCCGGTGTACAGTCTAGAAAGCTCCGTTCCGGTTGACCAGCCATGTGTATCCAAGTCGAATGCATTATCCTGCAAATCCTAACAATCCAATGAAATGAAGTTCACAATATCTAATATCAGATGGAGTATCCATTTCCTAATGTTACCTTCTCCACTCATGTAAGTCCCCGCCCTTTCCTCCTCTTATTCCCACCCTTCCCCTCAAGGGGATCTTCCCACCACCTGTACCCTAAAGCCCTGGTCACATACACATTAGTGAACATAGTTGAACGTAGTTGAACTTGGATAGATTAGCGTGGGTGAGATGTGCTATCACTACGTTAAACTACGTTAAGGTACAGCAGGTTTTGGTTTATCACCCACCTAATAGTATGGATAAATACGTTACGGTATAGATCCCGGTACTCTACGGTACGTTGAACTAAGTTGAACTGCGTTACCCTCCACTACGTTCAACTACGTTCAACTTTATCCACCAACAGCTATGTGACCAAGCCAGAACAGCCAAGGTTTTGTCCAGGTCAAAGTATGCTAGGGTACACTAGAGTACGCTAGAGTACAGTAAGAAGTACGCTAGAGTATGCTAGAGTACACTAGAGTATGTTATCATCACAGAGGCTACGTCTGCCTCAAACGTCTTTTGAACATGTCCAAAACTTAAATCGGAACTCACGACGCACACACGTTCTTATCACGTTCTCATCACGGAGAAGTATGGATGCTGGTACGTTCAACTACATTAAACTACATTCAACTAGGTTAGCCTCCACTATGTTCAACTACATTCACTAATGTGTATGTGAGCGGGCCTTTAGACTGAGTACCCATGACTTTGTATCATCACACGGGGAAGGGAGGGGGGGACTTATATAGATTATAATATAAGGCATACTCAACAAACTTCAAATTTACTTCAATTGACCGAAGTGTGAGCACTACTTTCCAAGTGTGTAATAATATAATATGTTCCAGCCTACATAACTGAGGGCAGCCATTAGTTGGGCCCTCAAAAATAAATCCTACACAATAGATCGTTTCAAGTTATATACAAATTATGACTAATCAAATTTGATCCTGGTAATTGTGAATAACTAAAGTTGTAGGGGATCGGGACATAGCTCAGGCGGTAGAGTGTCCACCTGTGAAGCTGTCAGTCATCGGATCGATCCTTCTCAGGTCATTTGCAGGTTGGGTTATGTCCCATTCCAACCAGTGGTCCACAACTAGTCCATCAAAGGCTGTGGTATGTGCTGTCCTGTCCTAAATTGCATATAAAAGATCCATTGCTGCTTATCGGAAATAGTAGCCTATATGGCGGCAGCGAGTTTCCTCCAATAAAATATGTCAGAATGACCATATATTTTACATCCAATAGCCAATGGTAAAAATCAATGAGCTCTAGAGGCGTCATTAAATAAAACAAGCTTTACATCAACTTAAAGTTGTGTTGGTCGGTTACTAACCCTTTTACTCGATGCCATCTAACAAAAGAAACATTGATCGCACCTAGGACTAACTTCCGTATGCTGTGCTACATATCGGTTTGGATTAAGTTCAAAACGGCCGGATCGAACGCAGCGACACTACACTCGACACAGACAGGCGGCACTGGTATGGACGTATTATTGACAGCCTTACAGCACATCAGAGACCCGGGCGGGGCCGCTCTAAAAGCATGCTTATTCAATAGTCGCTGGGCTTTGCCTAGTTTTGTAGATTTTCTCTTTTACTTAGTTATTTTCTTAGCTGAAAAGAGACCGGACGCAATGGTTGAATCGGTAAAAGCGCAAGTTTCCTGTGCTGAAGGTCGGGAGTTTGGTTTGAATCCCGACCGAGTCAAATCACTGATTTACAGAATTGATACTTTTCGCTATTTGGCCTGGCACTTGGCATCACTAGGATAGAGCAAGGACTGATTAGCTGAGTCTCTGTATAATGTGATTGAGTGGGATATCAGGTCATGGTGCTGATGGCCTCGTCTCCCAGTGAGATAGCACTATAAAGTGGCGCACTGTCACAAGTCAGTGCCCATCCTGATAAGACATTTGATGTTGCCAGATCAAATCCCAAACAAAGTTCAAAAGAAGTTCTCAAAAAACATTGACGCTATGCATGTAATACCTAGTATGAGCACAGTTGAGCACTATAAAGCGAGCGCGGTGGCCTAATCGGTAGAGCGCGGGCATCGAATGCAGAAGGTCAGGAATTTGGTTCCCAGTCGAGTCAAACCAATGACTTTAAAATTGATACTTGTCGCTTCCTAGCCTGGTACATGGCATTAATAGGATAGGGCAAGGAATGGTGAGGTCAGTGTCAGGATAATGTGACTGAGTGGGATATTGGGTCATGGTGCCAGCAGCCTGATTTCCCACTGGGGCAGCACTATAAAGTTGCCATGAGTGCGCACTGTCACAAGTCGGTACCCATCCTGATATGACCTTAGAAGTTGCTAGGACATAAAACAACAACAAACAAACCAAGCACTATACAAAATTGCTACATTATGATTAACTAGGTCACTCTACTCTCTGGCGAGTTCTGGCCTCTCAGGTAAGGACCCACAGTGACAGGTAGGTGTGGAAATGGTGATTGCATCAGGGAGCTTAGATAGTGTAATGGTTAGCATACTAGCCCTGGAATGACAAGAAGCGTGGGTTCGAAATGGCTAACTTTGGAGCTATGTACAGTAAAACCTCTCTAAATCGATCGACCATGGGACCGACTTAAAAGTGTCCATTTACGGAGGTGGTCGGTTTAGGGAGTTATTTTTATCATTACAATGGTATTGTATGGGCTATCGTTTGTACCCAAATAAAGTGATCGATATAGGGGAGTGGTCGATCTGTGGAGGTGGTCGATTAGAGAGGGTTGACTGTACATAAAAATGCTGAAACCACAGGGTCCTATTAAATTGATTCAGCATTCCCTTCGATGCAGCAAGAAATGCTTAATAAACTGCACTAGTATCTATACCAGGAACAAACAACGGCACACCTTACTGTGAAGGCGGTAATGTTTGTGCACCAAGATGGATACGGGGCGCAAAGCACACTGCAAGTAGAGCAAGCACACAGGGACCGGGACAAGAACACCGGAAGTGGGTCAAACCAACCGGAAGTACTCACTGGATCTCATGTAATCTGTAGGCTCTGCAGCTTACCCACGAGGCTCGGTTCACGGGAGTTACCAATAAATTGAGAATAATAAATTCGGAAGAGAAGATGGATGTGTGTGTGTTTGCGTGTGTGTTGTGGTGTGTGCGTGTGTGTGTGTGCTCAGGGTGCCTCGGTGAGCGCTGAAGTGGCGGTAGATTTGGAGAGGAATGGATGAGTTTTGGCTGAGGTTTGTTGGTTAGTTGTTGGGGTTTTACGTCCTGGCAACATCTAAGGTCATATGAAGAGAGGGCTGAGGTTTGTTTGGTGCTCGACCGATTCCGGTAGCAAGAAGCCATTTGGGAAGCCACATGGGTGCTTCCCATATAGGAAGCCACATGGGTGCTTCTCATCTAGGAAGCCACATGGGTGCTTCCTATCTAGGAAGCAACATGGGTGCTTCCCATCCAGGAAGCCACGTGGGTGCTTCCCATCTAGGAAGCCACGTGGGTGCTTCCCATCTAGGAAGCCACACGGATGGTTCCCATCTAGGAAGCCACATGGGTGCTTCCCATCTAAGAAGCCACGTGGGTGCTTCCCATCTAGGAAGCCACATGGGTGCTTCCCATCCAGGAAGCCACGTGGGTGCTTCCTATCTAGGAAGCCACGTGGGTGCTTCCCATCTAGGAAGCCATGTGGATGCTTCCCATATAGGAAGCCACATGGATGCTTCCCATCTAGGAAGCCACATGGGTGCTTCCCATCTAGGAAGCCACATGGGTGCTTTAGCGTCCTTCTTACAGCCTGATGATTGAACACAGTAATAGCCTGAAGTTGCAAAATCCAATGGCTTCAATTCCTGCCATGTGTTTGTGGATAAATATGTTAGGTTGACCTTTGTAAACTACTTCACTGCACTCTGGAATAATTGTTTTCTCTGTAAATGGGGTTGGTTGGTTGTTGGAGTTTTACGTCCTAGTCACATAAGGATGGGTACTGACTTGTGATAGTCCATGTTCATGGCGACTTTATCAGGCCGCCGGCACCATGACCCGATATCCCACACAATCACAATACCCTGACACTGTTCTAACCAGTCCTTGCCCTATCCTATTAATACTGAGCACCAGGCTATGTAGTGACAAATATCAATTTTTATAAGTCATTGCTTGACTCGGCTGGGCTGGGATTCAAACTCCCAAGTTTCCGCATGGGAAGCCTGCGCTCTACCGATTCGACCACCGTATCCGGAGCAGACAATACATTCAGTGTTTCTGATATTTAGAACTAGAAAATTTGCTTCTAAGTTCTAAGCCTCTGCATAGCGAGATAACGGAACTAAATTACAAAGGACTGTGATACCTGATGCGCGGTTCATTGTTAGAAGTGTTCTTTCTTATCTAGGCCAGATACACGTATAAAATAGGGGTACAGGTAACGCCTTACCTCATGTGTTTGCCAATAGTAGAAGCGACAATATATATAGTATAGTTATACGAGTCTTACCTGGTACAGATGATGGATAACTTGTTTTACCGAGGTACTAGCCTCGTATAGTCGTGGGTCAGGGAGAAGGAAGCACATCCGGGTCCAGTAAGCTTTTACATATTTAATAGGATAAAAAATGGTCTCACAATTCTATGGATACTAAACATGTTTTCATTTCGGCACAAGCCAACATCATACTCGTGGTAGGGTAGGGTGGGTGGGCCCTGACCCACGACTATCCGAGGCTAGTACCTCGGGAAAACAACAGTTATCCATCATATGTACCAGGTAAGACTCGTATAACTATAATATTTTACCTCTGTACTGCCCTCTGGCTACTCGTAGTCCAGGGAGAACTTTTTTAATATATATAGTATGCCTATATATATATATATATATATTTCTTTTTTTTATTGAACGCCTATTGGCTTGTTTCCTCAGTTTTCTTAGAACTATTTTCTAGTTATGCAATACCATCTTCATGTGCAGTCTGTTAATGTTCTACCTCCGCAGGTGGCTTCCTCCCTCCCTCCGTGTGTGAAGCGAGTACCAGGCTATATATGGCTCTTACAAACTTTGTTTGTTTGGGGCGGTCAGGGAAGGTGTAGAGCGAAAGGTGAAGATCATTTTTCTCTCTTATCCCACTCGATCACAGTGATGTCAACCATCTTCATATGGAACAAGCCTCGTTCGGAGGAGCTAAAGCACTCTAAGAAGAGTAAGATCAAAGCAACGCTGACAATAAAAGACGATGTGCGGTGGATCTATACCTGTATCCTAAGAGAGACCACGTGGTGGTGATGGTGATGACGGCAGTCGTGGTGGTGGTGGTGATAGTGATGGTGGTTGTGGTGATTGTGATGGTGGTGGTGGGAGTGTTGGTGGTGGTGGTGGTGATTGTGATGGTGGTGATGATGGTGATAGTGGTGGTGGTGGTGGTGGTGGTGATGGCAGTCGTGGTGGTGGTGGTGATAGTGATGGTGGGAGTGATGGTGATGGTGGTGGTTATGGTGGCGGTGGTGGTGATGATGTTGGTGGTGGTAGTCATAGTGGTTGTGATGGGGTGACAATGGTGGGTGTAGGGCTGGGTGGAGTGGGCGGCGTGGGACGTGGGGATGTAGGGGTATAGGAATGGGTCGAGTGGGTTGTGGAAGGTGTGGGGCAGTAAGGCTGGGCAATGTGGGGTGTGGGGCTGACGGTGTGGGGCAGGGGCGGGGGGCTGTCGGTGTGGGGCTGGGCGATTTTGGGGTTTGTGGGGGTGGGTGGTGTGTGGGGTGTGGGCTGGGCAGTGTGAGGTTGGCCGGTGTGGGGGCTGGGTGGTGTGGGGGTGGGTATGAGGCTGGGCGATGTTGGGCTGGCCGGTGTGGGACGGGTAGGTGTGAGGCTGGGCGGTGTGGAGCTGGGTGGTGTGGGGGTGGGTATGAGGCTGGGCGATGTGGGGCTGGCCGGTGTGGGACTGGTAGGTGTGAGGCTGAGCAGTGTGGAGCTGGGTGGTGTGGGGGTGGGTATGAGGCTGGGCGATGTGGGGCTGGCCGGTGTGGGATGGGTAGGTGTGAGGCTGGGCAGTGTGGCGGTGTGGGGGTGAGGGTAGTTTCTTTCGTCACTATGAATAACATGATCAGCCCCATATGGATGACGGTGACCGGGGTCACATAGCAACCTACCGGAAGTTGTCCTCCGTGTTGAGTGTCAGCGCTGTCGTGTCACGTGATTGAGTTGCAGTTGAGATTATGGCGGTGTCGTGACCCTGTGGTAGCCATGTTTACTGCTTCTCCATATATAAAACGTATATATATATATAATGCAAAAGGATTTATGCGAGTAAAAATTAATGGAAGTTCCCAGATACCATTGTATTATCACCCGATTATTCACTTAAACCAACCCTATCGGTGGGGCCAACACCCAGCAATCGGACTGACTAACCGTTGCACAAACCCTGTCAGTCTCAGCGGAAAATATGTTAATTAAACACGAATATGTATGAGTATGACTGACTGTGAATATGAGTATGAGTATGAGTATGAGCATGAGAATGAGTATAATTATGAGTAGATTACCCTAGTGTATGACTCCAGTGGGTGCAGGGTCCAATTGGGAGAAATTGGTCCAATTGGCTTAACATCCGCCCTGGGTATAAGATTCCCTCCCCCCGACAGTTTGGTGACAGTATAACACGGAGGGGGGGGGGGGGGGGGGGGGTTATACTGAGGTCCATATAAGGCCGTGTATCCATAGACTGTTCCTTGTGGCGTGTTCCCTTGTTCCATGTTCACTTGTGACCTTGTATCACGCTACAGAAACATAGAACATGTTCATTCTCTATGTTCCCGATCAATACGTCACATGTGCCTTGCACAAAGCCATACGGCCCCTGGGTCCAACCTATGGAAACAGCCACTAAGAAAAACACAGGTTCTTTGTCTGTGTGGCACGTCACAAAGTCACAAGCGAACACAGAACAAGGGAACACGCCACAAGGGAACAGTCTATGGATACACGGCCTTATAATACCCTTATACCGGCAGTACTAAATGGTGCTGTCACCACCAGGAGGCGCCACGTGACGAACAGGTGCAGCCCAAACAATGAGTATATAGGTCAGCTGGCAATGAGCCAGATCTCACACACGAGCCTACCTGGGTTGTTCTCTGAAACTGGGTACCACTTTTGTGACATGGAAGCCAAAAGTGAAAACATTCCAAATAATAGCAGAAAACATTCCATATAATAGCAGAAACCATATTCATATGAAGGTTTGCATGCTGTGGACGTGAGTTGAAATTTTAGAAAGAAAAAAACTATTTCCTACATATACCTACCGGATTCGGAGTTCGAATCCCATCCGAGTCAAACCAATGACTTATAAAAGTGATACTTGTTGCTACCTAGCCTGGTGCTTGGCATTACTAGGATAGGGGCAATGACTGGTTTGCACAGTAACAGGATAATGTGATTACGTGTGGGATATTGGGTCATGGTGCCGGTGGCCTGGTCTCCCAGTGGGACAGCACTATAAAGTCAACATGAGTGTGCACTGTCACAAGCCAGTACCCATAATGATATGACTGTAGCTATATCTATGACGTAAAATAACACACAAAGGCTTTTTAAACAACATCATTTGCATGTTCACTGGATGTGATCAGAATAAAACTCGCAAACTATGAGTGTCATATTTACTCGGTTTTCGATTGGTTGGTGCAATGTTATGTCCTGGCAACATCTAAGGTCATATCAGGACGGGTATCGACTTGTGACAGTGCGCATTCATGGCGACTATATAGTGCTGCCCTACTGCGAATTCAGGACGTCAGCACCATGACCCGATATCTCACTCATTCACAATATACTGATACTGAGTTAACCAGTCCTTGACGTATCCTAGTAATGCTGAGCGCAAGGCTAGGTAGCGACAAGTACAAATTTTGTAAGTCCTTGCTTTGACTCGATCAGGAATCGAACTCCTGACCTTCCGCACGGGCAGCCTGCGCTCTACCGATTCGGCCACCACGTCTACATATATGTGATTTATAATACATTATGGGAATATAAAGATGAACAGTGCCTTCTCAGTTCTATATTGGTAATCAACCTACCCAATCAAGTCCAGGTATTTTTTCGAGGAGACACAGGCAGTCGGGAGCCAGTAGTGAGGAAGAATAGGGCACGGAGCAGTGAAATGACCTATTGTCCACAATTGAAATTTGCTCTGCTTAATCAACTAATGGACCAGAAAGATATGGAAGCGTCTATTCGTGCAGCCGCTGTGTGAATAGTGGTACGTTGTGGCTTTATTTGCACAGCGGTTGTGCGAATAAGGACAACAATTACCACTATTCACACAGCAGTTGTGTGAATAAGGACACCACTTACCACTATTCACACAGCGGTTGTGTGAATAAGGACACCACTTACCACTATTCGCACAGCGGCTGTGTGAATAAGGACACCACTTACCACTATTCGCACAGCGGCTGTGTGAATAAGGACACCACTTACCACTATTCGCACAGCGGCTGTGAGAATAAGGACACCACTTACCACTATTCGCACAGCGGCTGTGTGAATATGGACACCACTTACCACTATTCGCACAGTGGCTGTGCGAATAGCCACTTCCATATCTTTCTGGTCCATTAGTTGATTAAGTAGAAGAAATTTCAATTGTGGACAATTGGTCTTCCTCAATTCACTGCTCCTTGCTGTGCGAATGAGGACACCACTTACCACTATTCGCACAGCAGATGTGTGAATATGGACACCACTTACAACTATTCACACAGCGGTTGTGCGAATAAGGACACAACTTACAACTATTCACACAGCGGTTGTGTGAATAAGGACACCACTAACCACTATTCGCCCAGCGGTTGTGTGAATAAGGACACAATGTACCACTATTCGCACAGCGGCTGTGTGAATAAGGACACCACTTACCACTATTAGCACAGCGGCTGTGTGAATAAGGACACCACTTACCACTATTAGCACAGCGGCTGTGTGAATAATGACACCACTTACCACTATTCGCACAGCGGCTGTGTGAATAAGGACACCACTTACCACTATTTGTACAGCTGCTGTGTGAATAAGGACACCACTTACCACTATTCGCACAGCAGCTGTGTGAATAAGGACACCACTGCGCGATTACAGTGAAACCTCTATAACCGAGCACCTCCACAGTGTGGAGGGTTAGAGTGTCTGACTTTTTTTCCAGGTCGGACTCCTAATCTGAAGGTCGGTGGTTTGATTCCCCGTGCCCCCACCTCTGCCAATTTGAATTTCCACTGCTGTGTATAACGTACAGCGTCATCAGAGGCTAGTTGTTCTCATACCATGTCTATGTGGTGTGGGAGGTTAAAAATCCCTTGGGTCGGTAAAAGTGTAGGCTCGGGCTTTCTATCGACCAACTGTCTAATGGTGAAAACAAGTCTATTCAGACTTATCCATGATAGGAAGCATAAATCTTCAAGAAATCTTCAAGAAAAACCACCGATCGCTATATTTGGGTCCCAACATTACCATTGTAACCATATTCTAACTCCCTAAAGCGACCATCTCCCTAAATGTACCACTAAAAAAAGTCGGTCCGAAGGTGGGTCGATTTAGACAGGTTTTAGTGTATATATTTGATAAATAAACAACAGATACTGAAAACGTGGGAAGTGAGACTGCACCATCACAGGTTCAGTGTTCAGCTTAAATAAATACACACCTACACAATGACACCAGGCTTGTGCATGTTGCCCAATGGTGGAATAGTCTTCATTATTAACTGTATCACAGAGTACGCGCATCCTGCGGAGTGATTATCTGGTTACCAGGCCTGTGGGCACACATCCAAGAACAGGTACTACATCTCTCTGTGTATATATATATATATATATATATATATATGTTTAACTGTTCGGCTATTCCAACCCCGCTTAAGGCGAGCCTACGCGTTAATATATAATTGTTTCCATGTGAATTTCTGGGCCTGCTGCTGGGCCGCTGTCGCCTCTGGTCCCGCCGCCGGTTAACCGCCTTCACGCTAACTTGACCCGGGCTAGTAAGGTGGTTACTATATCCCTGGCGGTGGGAAGTTCGACTCCATACAGTCCATGGGGCGGCACACCCTTAATTAAATACATTTATAGAACAATCGAATACCAATATCAAGTTGACCATAGCGGTTAATAATATAAGACTGGAGAATAGTAAAGAATGCAAGGAACGTTCCAATTACTTCTTAAGAGCTCACGGCTTTATTCTTACCCTAACTAACAATGTAAGAGTTCTTTCATAGTTCAATTTCACTGAATACCGACTAAGAACAATAAGTGTATCCCCTCCCGTATTTGTTAATTTAAATCCGTTTGGAATTTCGACAATAAAAGCCTAAATCTCGTGTAAAACATCAGAGCATGCAGAAACACGTCTGATGGGTCTGAGCCAGAGCGCTCGACCTTCCACCGTTGCAAGGAGAGTCGCAATTGATGTCTCCTAGCAACGTGTTACAGCAGGGAACCCGGCCCCGCAAATGGTGGCAAATGCAAGCCTGGTGAGTAGCCCACATTTCAGAATGCGAGCTAATCAGCCCAGCCCGCATTTCCATCGGTCGAGTAGTCTCGCCCACTTCATATATATATATTATAAACCAGTGGTCCACAGCTGGTTCATCAAAAGTTGTGGTATGTGCTGTCCTGTCTGTGGGAAAGTGCATATAAAAGACCCCTTGCCGCTTATCGGAAAGAGTTAGCCTATGTCGCAGCAGCAGGTTTCCTCTAAAGAAATGTGTCCTCTCTCTCTCTCTCTCTCTCTTTCTCTCTCTCTCTCTTTCTCTCTCTCTCTCTCTATATATATATATATATATATGTATGTGTGTCTATATATATATACGTATATCCGGTCAGTCTTAGCGGAAAATATGTTCACTAAACACAAATATGTATGAGTATGACTGACTGTGAATATGAGTATGAGTATGAGTATGAGAATATATATTATATATATACAGTAAGACCTCTCTAAATCGACTGACCATGGGACCGACTTTAAATGGTCCATTTAGGGAGGTGGTCGGTCTAGGGAGGTTTTTTTTATCGTCACAATGGTATTGTACGGGCGATCGTTTGGGACCCCAATAAAACGATCTATATATGGGAGTGGTCAATCTGTGGAGGTGGTCAGCTAGAGAGGTTTTAATGTATATATATACATATATATATATATATATATATACATATATAATAGTTTGCCTAGATAATGAAACAAGAGGAAGACATGATAGTGGGTGAAACTGAGAGTGAGGAACGAACGCCCCTTGCCTAAACAATTTCCAGTGGTACAGTGAGTGCCGGTTAAAGTGTGCATGGGTGGTGGCACCACCATCGGAGCTGGGGTTGGGGAGGCTGGAACAGTAGATGATTAGGACAGAATACATCAGTCCATGGAGCTGAGTGAGTGATGAGGGAAAGCAGGGATATTCTGGGTTATTATACTCGTATAATTCGTATACAGCATATAGACCAGACAGGAGGGCCGATTGAGTTGAGCATCCGTCTCCAGCTTTGGTAGATCGTGGGATTCGAACTCACGGGTTTGAACCCTGGTCGAGTCAAACCAATGACTTATAAATTGAAACTTGTCGCTCCCTAGCCAGGCACTCTGAATTGTTGGGATAGGGCAAGAATTGTGGGAGGTAATGTGTTCGAAACCCGACTGAGTCAAATTAATGACATACACAAATGGAACTTGTCACTACCTAGCCTGCGGCTTGGCAATAATAGGATAAGACAAGGGCTGGTTTGCTCAGTATTGGGATAAGGTGACTGAGTGGCTCGGTCTCCCATTGGGGCAATACTATAAAGCTGCCGTGAGTGTGCACTGTCAGAAATCGGTACCCATCCGGATATGACTTTGGATGTTGCGAGGACATAAAACCACAACAAATAAAACCAAACAAGTACAGTATAGTTTCATCGAAGGATAACGACAAACTTAAAGTTAAATGTTATATATATATATATATTACGCAAGAAAAAGTGCCGTGTAACAAATGTTTAGCATCCGGTGGAGGGGACAGTGAATAAAGCTTAGCGATAGAGGTCATGGTAACGCACTGCATCCCTGCTGCCAAAGACAGTTGTACACAGTGAATTAATGCTGGACTCTGACCCACGCCGACAATCCGACATGACAGCATCCTGCGCTGACAACCAAATGTTGACAGTTTGAGATTACAAATATTACAAAGATCAATAAGGTGTCTCACAATGAATATTCTACAGTAGTATGCGTCTTCAACGGACAACTCTGCAATGAAACCAATGTTGTCCTAACATAGCAGGTGTCCTGTCATCAGTGGGGCAGCTGGATGAGACAAATTACATGTCATACATCGAACAGTAGTGTGCATATGGCAGGGCTTCGGCGGCAATCGCAGAGTCATTCTCAGAAACTGTGTACGACATATTTGGAACAACAATGACTTTTTTTGTAAGCATAGATTCACCGAGCTGAGACGGTGAATCGTTGGTGAGTAGGGGCCTCGCCTAGCTGATTATGACAACACATACAGCGTTGGGACGCTGTATTGACTTTTGGGTGGGAAGTGAATGTCTGCTTCGATGGAGGTGGGGGGGGTATCCAATAAAATCATAGCATCTGACACAATCGGCACATGCTCCGTGGTAATTAATATCACTCTAACGGTGTGTAACAATAGATACTTTAAAGAAAAAATAGATGTGTGTATGTGTATATAAATTTCAGATAAGCAGCAAGGGGTCTTTCATATGCACTTTCCCACAGACAGGACAGCACATACCACAGCCTTTGATGAACCACTTGTTGTGGACCACTGGTTTGAACGGAAAATAACCCACTGCAAATGGGTCCACTGAGCAGGATCGATCAGATGATCCACACCTTCACAGGTGGACACCCTACTGCCTGAGCTACGTCCCGCTCCCCATTAACATACATAGAGGCAATTACATACACACGGTAGGTTCAACAACCATACAGCGCGTAGTTTATAAAGGATCCTGAAGACAGCAGCTAGTGTCATGGGGGTGATGAAAATGGTAATTATTGCACCTAGAGCAGTTTTCAAACATACTTCTTACCATTCCATACCTCGGCTTCCTGAGGCAAGCACCTTATTTATGCCGCTCCCCTGTCTATGTGACTCATTGCCTGAGAGGTCAGTATATACCTATGGCAGGTGATGTCAGCATAGATAATTAGGTGTGTGCGCCCACAGCTTGGCTGCAGGACAACACACGGTCACACTGCAAACTTAATGGCTGTGAGCAATCTTCATACAGGAAAAGTGAAATATCTCTAAAACCACACCACCTAGAAACAAACCGCTTGGCACACAAAGAGATAACATGTTTAACAAACAGATTATATTAAATATATATGCTTATTGTTTTGTATTTCTAGTAATTTTGAATACAATTGACGTTTTGCACTGCGCGAATCGGTAAACTCAATAGCCATGTGCAATCTTCGTACAGAAAAAAATTTAATATCTCAAAAACCGCACGACCTCGAAACAAACCGCTTGGCACACAAAGAGATAACATGTTTAACAAACAGATTATATTAAATGTACATGCTTATTCTGTTGTATTTCTATTAATTTTGAATAAAATTGACGGTTTGCACTGCGCGAATCGGTAAACTCAATGGCTGTGCGCATTTTTCTTGCAGCCAACATGCGCCCGCATACACGATGTTTATAAACATTGAAAGGGGTCTATAGACTACTACAATATTACATGACACAGGCACTCTGGAGAGTTTGTTTGTTGGTGATTCATGTCCTGGCAACATCTAAGATCATATGAGGATGGGTACTGACTTGTGACAGTGCACACTCATGGCAACTTTATAGTGCTACCACACTAGGAGACCAGTTCACTGACACCATGACCCGATTTCCTACTCAGTCATATTATCCTAATACTGAGCCAACCAGCCCTTTCCCTATCCGAGTAATGCTGAGCACCAGGCTAGGTAGCGACAGGTATCAGTTTTGAATCTTGCTTTGACTCGACCGGGAATCAAACTCCTGACCTTCCACATGGGAAGCCTCCGTTCTATCGATTCAGCCACAGCGTCTGGTTTCTGCGGAGTATTATAATTTATAGGTAAGGCAATCAGGGTTGTGGATTCTCCAATTTGGCTGACGCGGGCGACAAGCTACAGCTGACTACCTTCTGACTTAGGGTTGAAGGTTTTAAGTAAGGCAGGGTTGCCAACATTGGAAAATTAAAATCCGGAAGATCTTAAGGGGTGTTATATTGGGTGGTTTCGAGGTACCCGCCCCCCCTCATACATTTATTTTTTTTAATCTTAAATACTACGTGGTGCATTTTGGACACAATAATCCATGATATTTATATACTAGTATGAAATGAAAAAACGGAAGATCGGCATAAGGTGATGATGGGGACATAAAATAATGTACACCTTATGGTGAAACTATAGAGGTTGGCAATCCTGATAAGGCTATCGTTCACCCCCGTACTGAGTCAGGGGTGAATCTTCTATCCACCCAATGACTTAACAAATTGATATTTGTCGCTTCCTAGCCAGACACTCGGCAGTATTAGGATACGGCAAGGACTGATTAGCTCAGTGTCAGGATAATGTGACTGAGTGGGCTACCAGGTCATAGTTCAGGTGGCCTGGTCTTCCAGTGGGGCAGCACTATAAAGTGACCATTAGCATGCACTGTCACAAGTCGGTACCCGTCCTTATATGACCTTAGATGTTTCCAGGACGTAACACTCCAACAACCAACCAACCAATCTATCCACCCGGCCTGGAGCTTGTTCCAGCCTTCACACCATTTGGGTGTCACTGGTGCAAGACGTAGCACTTGGCGCATCCTTTCAGCACGCGTTACCATGGTAACCTGAGATTGGATGTTTGGCCTGGCCCTGTTTAACTAAGTGCTTCCTTAAGGAAGGGCATGTGACACCCTTACAGGGTGTGTGGGGGGGGGGGGGGGGGGGGGGGAGAAGGGCAGGGGGCGGCGAGGCGGGGGGAAGGATGGAGGTGGGGTTTACAGGTTGCAAGAATCACTCTGACCAACTACAGTAAAACCTCTTTAAATCGACCGACCATGGAACCGACTTTAAATGGTCCATTTAGGGAGGTGGTCGGTTTAGGTAGTTTAAAAAAATGGTTAGAATGGTATTGTATGGGCGATCGTTTGGGACACAAATAAAGCGATCGATATAGGAGAGTGGTCAATCTGTGGAGGTGGTCGGATGGAGAGGTTTTAGTGTACAGTAAAACCTCTCTAAAATTGACCTAGAAACTCATAAATCATCGGTTTATGCAACTTTAATTGAGTTACTATTACATGTTAACCATGATAGAAATTATGTTCCTATTGGGCAAACAAGGAAGAAAATAGTGCTGCAGGTTGTGACATGCGTGACGTCATCACTATACATGCGTCTACCTCACAATTGAAGCCATACCACAACTTCAAATGAATCCAGGCTCTTTTACCGTTATCCAATATTGGTAACCTCTTAGATGAAGCCAGATCAGCGTGACAATAAATCCACGCGTTCCCTTACCTGTACATAATATTGTAAACACCCAAATACAAGCCAGCCTTCAACTTTCAATTAAATCCACATGTTCCCTTACCTGTACATAATATTGTAAACACCTGAATACAAGCCAGACTTCAACTTTCGAATAAATCCACATTTTCCCTTACCTGTACATAATATTGTAAACACCCGAACACAAGCCAGACTTCAACTTTCAATTAAATCCATGTTTTCCCTTACCTGTACATAATATTGTAAACACCCGAATACAAGCCAAACTTCAACTTTCAATTAAATCCATGTGTTCCCTTACTTGTACATAATATTGTAAACACCCAAATACAAGCCAGACTTCAACTTTCAATTAAATCCACATTTTCCCTTACCTGTACATAATATTGTAAACACCCGAACACAAGCCAGACTTCAACTTTCAATTAAATCCATGTTTTCCCTTACTTGTACATAATATTGTAAGCACCCAAATACAAGCCAGACTTCAACTTTCAATTAAATCCACATGTTCCCTTACCTGTACATAATATTGTAAACACTCAAATACAAGCCAGACTTCAACTTTCAATTAAATCCATGTTTTCCTTTACCTGTACATAATATTGTAAACACCCGAATACAAGCCAGACTTGAAAGTTACAATTAAATCCATGTTTTCCCTTACTTGTACATAATATTGTAAACACCCGAACATATGCCAGACTTCAACTTTCAATTAAATCCACGTTTTCCCTTACTTGTACATAATATTGTAAACACCCGAATACAAGCCAGACTTCAACTTTCAATTAAATCCATGTTTTCCCTTACCGCACATAATATTGTAAACACCCGAATACAAGCCAGACTTCAACTTTCAATTAAATCCACGTTTTCCCTTATTTGTACCTAATATTATAATCTCCTTCGTGGGGCACATATGAATCCCCGTCATGAGGCAGCCATGAATCCCCTTAATGAGGCAGCCGCGAATCCCCTTCATGAGGCAGCCATGAATCCCCTTTATGAGGTAACCATGATTCTTCTTAATGAGGCAACCATGAATCTTGTTAATGAGGCAGCCATAAATCATCTTCATGAGACAGCCATCATCTGCATCGTGTCTGCAATTACGGCTTCGTGAGAAGCGCTGTCTCATTTCGCATGTTTCTTTATTGTTCTTTCGCTTAAACGCCTGCTGTGGAGATTAGATCGATGCTATTAGCGTTGCACCGGGCCAAGAAGAAGAAATAAATGACTGATTATGACATTTTATTCAAATCAGATTAAAACTAATGTAAGGGATTGTGCAGCGGGAGGCTTTTTCTCCCCCCGTTCACTGTCAGTAATGTGATGTATTTTTTTTTTTTTTTTTTTTGTGACAAGTTTTTTATTCTGCCCATAACGTATAAGCTCCCGTGAGGGTGCTTGTTTTCACACTGGCAGCTGTGTAGTGCTAGATTGGTCTGGTCCCCGCACTCAGGAGTCTTACCTGATTCTTTCTCCAGGGCCAACCTTTGCGGTTTTGGTGTTAGTATTTTCTAAATTAGTGGGTTGTTTTATTTTTCAAGTTCCTTAAACTCCTCACCGCTGTATATATAACTTAGCCTACTATGGTCCATCTACGTCAGATGACATGACAGGCCTGTGGAGAGGATCCCATCCCATTGTGGTTTGTTACAGCATCCTTTCACCCATGTCCTGTCCTTAGATAGTACACCAGTGTGCCAGAACACCCCTGGACCCTTCAGGACTGCGACTAGGTGGGATGGCTGTGTTGTATGGTTAGCCATTTTGTATTTCAAGGTGATTCGGATGCATGACCGTGGCCTGCCTGGTTCTGCTTTGGTTTGTGCCAGTACACATACCCAGACGGACTGCGCCCTATGGTGATAGTCATTTCGAATTCCTTAGTACTTCGTAGGGCTAGTTTCCATATTTGTAATATCTACCATCTTTTCTGGCCGGTCTTTTGCTTTTTGTGCCAGAACACAGCAAGCAGTGACTGCGCCCAAGATCAGGTGAGATATTGTTTCTTCAGTGGGTGGTTGTGTATTATGTTTTCTTTAAGGACCTTTTATAGTGGTCCATGCTTTTGATTGCCCGTTGTTGTGTGGGTTAATTATTCCAGGCATGTGCCGCCATGGCAAATACACTTCTCTCATAAATTTTGGTGTTACTTATTGCTGTCAGTAGCACTGGGGCTGCCATTTGCCTGGTGTCCCTACGGGGGGTTGCTGTGTAGCCTGGTTTTGTGGTGTAATGGTGCGCCAGTATTTTGAGGTGCGTTTTCCTTCTACTTGTTAGTAGTGTTGCATTGCATTTTTTGTGTAATTCGATTGTGGGATATCTTTTGTTCACCTGAAGGCATACTTTGAGGGCTCTATTTTGTAGCACCTGTAGTTTGTTTAATAGTTTTGTATTTCCTCCCATGTATACTACATCGCCATAGTCAAAGTAGGGAAGGATCATGCCTTTATATATTTTAATTGCCATGCTTTCAGTCATGTATTATCTCAGTTTAGCCAGTAGCCATATTTTATGGTTCACTTTTTTGATAGTATTTGTTATGCAGAGGTCATAATTTAGGTGTCTGTCTAGATCCACTCCCAGATATCGGTAGTTGTCTACTTGTTCTAGTTCGGTGTTTCCCAGAAGACACTTTATTTTCTCATTACTTGTTAGCCTGGTACCAAATAGTACTGTTTTTGACTTGCTGTTGTTTATGGTTATCCTGGTTATCCTATCGATTAGTTTTGTTAGTGTTAGATTCAGTTTCATTTCTATTTCTTCGGTTGTTTTGCCTGCAGCATATACCACGGTGTCATCTGCATATAGTTGGATGTTTTCAATTTCTAGCCAGTTGTTTAGATCGTTAATATATATAAGGAAGAGAAGTGGCCCCAGGACTGACCCTTGGGGTACTCCGCAAGTTATCTTTTCCTCATTGGATATGGATCCATTTACTGTGGTGCATTGCTTTCTGTTTTCTAGATAGCTCGCTAGCCATTTTCCTGCTACTCCCGTTATTCCCATTTGGGTTAGTTTGCTCCTTAGGATAGGGTGGTCCACCGTGTCAAACGCTTTGCTGAAGTCTATGAACGCTGCACCCACTAGGTTCTTTTTATTGATACTGTTTGCAATATCAGTTATTAAGTTAGCAATTGTTTTTATTGTCGAGTGGTATTTTCTGAAACCGCCCTGTTTACTGTTTAATATTTTGTGTTCGTTTAGGTGGTCCATAATATGTCTATGCATTATTTTTTCCATTAGTTTACCAGGCAGTGGGAGTATGGAGATCGGTCCATAGTTTCCCAGTACCTGTTTATCCCCTCCTTTGTGGAGCGGTGTTACTTTGGCTAGTTTCCAGCAGTCCACATAAGTACCTTCTGTGAACGATTTGTTGTATAGCTCACATATAACATCTGGGATGCATCCGAATGCATCTTTCAATACTATACTCGAGGTATTTTCAATGCCCGAAGGCTTGTTGCAATCAATTGATTTTATGAGCTCACTTATCTCTTTTAGTGTGGTTGTGCAATCTCCAATGTCTGTGTTTAATTGTTGCGCTTTCGTGGTCCAGTTTGTGTTGAATTGTTTGGATAGTTTATTGCCTATGGTTGAAAAATGTTTGTTCATTATATTAGCAGTATCGTTGTTGCTGATTTCCACCCCCTTGTTGTTGTAAAGGGTAATCCATTCATTATTTTTATTATTTGGTATTAGTATTTTCACATTGTTCCAGAATTTGTGTGAGTTTTTTTCCCCATTGCTGGTCTTGTTTGACAATGTACCGTCTTTTGGCTTTTCTCACTGATTTCTGGCTACGATTTCTTGCTTTGTGGTAGTTTTCTATGTCTAGTAGTCGCTCGCTTGCTTTGGCTAATTTGCCTGTTTTATATTTGTCCATAATTAGGTTGATTAATTCAGGGGTTACCCATGGGTCTTGGTTGTTTTTGATTTTAATTTTTTTTATTGGGCAGGTAGTGTCCAGATGCTTTCTGACTTCCCCAATGATATAGTTCCATTGGTCACTTACACCTATCTCAGTTGGAAATGGCAATTTAATTTTCTCTTTCAGATGAGTTTCTAGTGCCTCTTTTGTGTAGTTTTTGTATGATCTACCCATACGGGGAGTAGTTTTGTTTTTTGTTTTTATTTTCTTTCTAGTAACATATATCAATTCATGATCGCTAATGCCCTAGTTTCTTGTTCCTGAGGTGTGGGTATGATTTGAATCTGTTATTATTAGGTCTATTATCGAGCTGTTTTCTCCAAGCCTTGTTAGCTCACTCATTTTTTGCTTTAACCCTCTGCCTTTGATTAAGTTCTCTAGTGAGTGTTTGTTTTTGTTGTTTGTTTTGTAGTTAATGTTGAAATCCCCTAGTAAGAATATCTCCGCCTTCGTCAGTTTCGACACACTTTATAGGGATGTCTCCAGTTGTGCGATGAAGTCTTCGATGTTTCCATTTGGCAGTCTATATAGACTCCCTACAGCTATATTAGCTTGTTTTTCATTTTTTATGAGTGTCCATACTAGTTCAATATTTGTGTCTGATCTGTTTGCTTCTTGTAATGGCTTATGTTCGGAGTTTAGGTATTTTTTGGTGTATATTGCAACTCTTCCACCCCTCTTTTGTATTTGTGCATTGGTCAGTGTTTTTCTATCCTCTCTCACAAGCCTGTACCCACCAATTTCTAGTAGTTGGTCACTATGCAGTTCATGAAACCATGTTTCTGATAGTGTTAACACATCAAATTTACAGATATCTAAGTGTAGTTTAATGCTGTCAATTTTTGTGTAGGCGCTTTGGCAGTTTATATCTGCAAAATGCATGCCTCTGCCTAGTCTACAATCAATCTCTTCCACCATATTTGTGCGGCAATCAGGTCGAAATAGCTGTTTGCGCTGGAGGTGGTTTTTAGTGTGGAATTGGGATTTGTATTTAAAACTACTCAGCCTGCATTATGTGGTCACCTACCTTAATTTGCTGTCGGTGCTTGCGCCGCCAGTGCATGTGGTCACATTACTGTTCCTGTGCAGCATTAGTAAGGTGGCCGCTGAGTATATATATATTCCGATATTATTTTATTTTACAATTAAAATAATCCGATTCGGTAGACTTTGAATAATTATTAAAGGATTTATTGTGGCAAATTATGTTATGGTTCTTAACAGAGCCATTTCAACATGATCAGTTTGGGTACATTTTCGAAATTTCTATAGCATAACGACAAATTTCGCTCATTCTATGGGCGTGTCGTAAAAGTTTCTCCGTTTATGTTTACGCCCGCCTCGTAGCAGGTGTGGCGTAAGCTTCAGTTGGGCTTAATTTATCCTGTTTTATTATATTATTTTTATTATTATTATTATTATTATTATTATTGTAAACTTAATGCCAGTAAAGTGAACACGAAACCTACCCATCGGTCTCCTGGTGGCCAGTTCGTCGGAGACCAAACAGTAAAACTCTGATGAAATGGGGTGCCTGGTTCCCCCTCCCCCCAATATTAAAATAAAACATAGTCATGGTAGAATTTCTTTTTTAAACAATATGATTGACATATTGGTATTGGTGTATGTTAAAGGTCTTAGAGCATACATGTGCTTTATCACTAACACTGTAACAGATTACTTAAATCACAAAAAGAAAAGGGCATTCTTATATTGGGGGACAAGGGGGGGGGGGGTGCTGGGTTTATTTAACTACCAATTCCTCAAGAATCAGTACATTATGGATAACATCTGATTTATACCCATGCTGGTAGTTTTATAGCCTCCACGCACGTCTAATTGTTGTTCCATAGGCTTCACCTCCCTCAGATGTCAGTGCCTGATTCATCACACTTTCCTGTGAGGGTAGTGTCATAGACCACACCTTCCTGCAAGAGTAGTGTCAGAGCCACACTTTCCTGTAAGGGTGGTGTCACAGCCCACACCTTCCTGTAAGGGTAGTGTCATAGGCTACACCATCCTGTAAGGGTAGTGTTATAGACCAAACCTTCCTGTAAGGGTAGTGTCATAGACCACAACTTCCGGTAAGGGTAGTGGCACAGCCACACTTACCTGTAAGGGTAGCCACAACCCACACCTTCCTGCAAGGGTAGTGTCACAGCCCACACCTTCCTGTAAGGGTAGTGTCACAACCCACACCTTCCTGCAAGGGTAGTGTTACAGCCCACACCTTCCTGCAAGGGTACTGTCACAGCCCACATGTTCATGTAAGGGTAGTGCTACAGCCCACACCTTCCTGCAAGGGTCCTGTCACAACCCACACCTTCCTGCAAGGTTAGTGTTACAGCCCACACCTTCCTGCAAGGGTACTCTCACAGCCCACATGTTCATGTAAGGGTAGCACTACTGCCCACACCTTCCTGGAAGGGTACTGTCACAGCCCACATGTTCATGTAAGGGTAGCGCTACAGCCCACACCTTCCTGTAAGGGTACTGTCACAACCCACACCTTCCTGTAAGGGTAGTGTACACCATAGATCACACCTTCCTGTAAGGGTTGTGTCACAGACCATACCTGCCTGTAAGGGTAGTGTCACAGCCACACCTTCCCGTAAGGGTACTGTCACAACCCACACGTTCCTGCAAGGGTAGTGTCATAGTCCCCACCTTCCTGCAAGGGTAGTGTCACAGCCCACACCTTCATGTAAAGGTAGCGCTACAGCCCACACCTTCCTGTAAGGGTACTGTCACAACCCACACCTTCCTGTAAGGGTAGTGTCATAGATCACACCTTCCTGTAAGGGTAGTGTCACATACCACACCTGTCTGTAAGGGTAGTCTCACAGTCATGCCTTCATGTAAGGGTAGTGTCATAGATCACAGCTTCCTGTAAGGGTATTGTCACAGACCACACCTTCCTGTAAGAGTAGTGTCACAGCCCACACCTTCCTGTAAGGTTAGAGTCACAGCCCGCACCTTCCTGTAACTAGTAAGGGTACTGTCACAACACACACCTTCCTGTAAGGGGAGTGTTATAGATCACACCTTCCTGTAAGGGTAGTGTCACAGACCACATCTTCCTGTAAGGGTACTGTCACAACCCACACCTTCCCGCAAGGGGAGTGTCATAGCCCGCACCTTCCTGTAAGGGTAGTCACAACCCACACCTTCCTGTAAGGGTAGTTTCATAGATCACACCTTCCTGCAAGGATAGTGTTACAGACCACACCTGATGTAAGGGGAGTGTCACAACACACACCTTCCTGTAGGGGTACTGTCACAAACCCACACCTTCCTGTAAGGGTAGTGTCACAGACCACACCTTCCTGTAAGGGTACTCTCACAGACCCCACCTTCCTGTAAGGGTAGTGTCACAACTCATACTTTCCTGTGAGGAGCGTGTCATAGACCACACCTTCCTGTAAGAGTAGCATCATAAACCAGCATGAGCTGGAGGCAAGTATTTATTGCCACATAATGGCGTGGGAGTCTGGATATTGCCACACAAACGGTCCTGCAGGTATTGAAGCTGCACCATTCAATCCTGCTTTGACTATTGAAACTCCTATTGTATGGCCTATCTGAATCAGTTGCCTTCGGCGAATTCAGAACAGTGTTGCTGACCTAGCAACAAATACTCGAAAATATTTTCATGTCAAAGCAGTTCTTCAGAAATTGGCCGCATGCGGTGGCCGAATGAGTCAGACAGAACCAGAACATTCCTGACCACATAGTAATAAATGTTTGAAAATATGGTCATGTTAAAGCAGTTATTCAGAAATTGGCTGCATACAGTGACTGAATCGGTTAGAGTACAGGATTCGCTCGTGGAAGGTCAGGAGTTTGAACCCCAGCCGAGTCAAATCAATGACTTACAAAATTTATACTTGTCACTGCCTAGCCTGGCGCTCAGAATATTACTAGGATAGGGCAAGGACCGGTTAGCTCAGTATCAAGATAATGTGACTGAATGGTAAATCAGATAATTGTACCAGTAGCCTGGTTTCCCAGTGGGACAGCCCTAAGAGGTCACCATTAGTCACAAGTCGGTACCTATTCTGATGATCTTAGATGTTGCCAGGATGTAAAACCTCAATAAAGAAAATCTTCAGAAACTACATTGGCTGTCGGTACAAAAACAGCCTACTTAAATTTTACTAACCACCTATAAAGCTATGAATAGTAAATCATCTGAATATCTGTGCAATCTTCTGTCCCTCAAATGGTGATATCAAACTCGCAATTCATCCTCCATAGTCTATAACGCTGTAGAAGACAGTATGACTCTCCTCCATAGTCTATAACACTGTACAAACCAGTCTGACTCTCCTCCATAGTCTATAACACTGTACAAGACAGTCTGACTCTCCTCCATAGTCTATAAGGGCAGACTGTCTTGTACAGTGTTATAGACTATGGAGGAGAGTCAGACTGTCTTATACAGTGTTATAGCCTATGGAGGAGAGTCAGACTGTCTTGTACAGTGTTATAACCTATGGAGGAGAGTCAGACTGTCTTATAGTATACAGTGTTATAGCACGTATGCTGCAAAAACTTCACTTCCAGTTGGCAAAACTGAAATTTACACTGGGGTCACCTAATATAGTACTTCTCAAGCTTTGTGTAAATGAGTAGTATATAAACTATTCATACAAAACCTGCTGCTACAGTCTGACTCTCCTCCATAGTCTATAACACTGTACAAGACAGTCTGACTCTCTTCCATAGTCTATAACACCATACAAAACAGTCTGACTCTCCTCCATAGGCTATAACACTGTACAAGACAGTCTGACTCTCCTCCATAGGCTATAACACTGTACAAAACAGTCTGACTCTCCTCCGTAGGCTATAACACTGTACAAGACAGTCTGACTCTCATCCATAGTCTATAACACTGTACAAGACAGTCTGACTCTCATCCCTAGTCTATAACACTATACAAGACAGTCTGACTCTCCTCCATAGTCTATAACAATGTACAAGACCCTCTGACTATCCTCCATAGTCTATAACACTGTACAAGACAGTCTGAGTCTCCTCCCTAGTCTATGACACTGTACAAGACAGTCTGACTCTCCTCCATAGTCTATAACAATGTACAAGACAGTCTGACTATCCTCCATAGTCTATAACACTGTACAACACAGTCTGACTCTCCTCCATAGTTTATAACACTGTACAAGACAGTCTGACTATCCTCCATAGTCTATAACACTGTACAAGACAGTCTGACTCTCCTCCATAGTCTATAACACTGTACAAGACAGTCTGACTATCCTCCATAGTCTATAACAATGTACAAGACCCTCTGACTATCCTCCATAGTCTATAACACTGTACAAGACAGTCTGACTCTCCTCCATAGTCTATAACACTGTACAAAACAGTCTGACTCTCCTCCATAGTCTATAACACTGTACAAGACAGTCTGACCCTCCTCCATAGGCTATAACACTGTACAAGACAGTCTGACTCTCCTCCATAGTCTATAACACTGTACAAGACAGTCTGACTCTCCTCCATAGGCTATAACACTGTACAAGACAGTCTGACTCTCATCCATAGTCTATAACACTGTACAAGACAGTCTGACTCTCATCCATAGTCTATAACACTGTACAAGACAGTCTGACTCTCCTCCATAGTCTATAACAATGTACAAGACCCTCTGACTATCCTCCATAGTCTATAACACTGTACAAGACAGTCTGAGTCTCCTCCCTAGTCTATGACACTGTACAAGACAGTCTGACTCTCCTCCATAGTCTATAACAATGTACAAGACAGTCTGACTATCCTCCATAGTCTATAACACTGTACAACACAGTCTGACTCTCCTCCATAGTTTATAACACTGTACAAGACAGTCTGACTCTCCTCCATAGTCTATAACACTGTACAAGACAGTCTGACTCTCCTCCATAGTCTATAACACTGTACAAGACAGTCTGACTATCCTCCATAGTCTATAACACTGTACAAGACAGTCTGACTCTCCTCCATAGTCTATAACAATGTACAAGACCCTCTGACTATCCTCATAGTCTATACACTGTACAAGACAGTCTGAGTCTCTCCTAGTTTGCAGTCGACTTCTCCATAGTCATAACTGTACAAGACAGTCTGATCTCCTCCTAGTCTATACACTACAAGACAGTCTGACTCTCTCCATGTCTATAACATGTAAAGACAGTCTGACTCCTCCATAGTCTATAACACTGTACAAGACAGTCTGACTCTCCTCCATAGTCTATAACACTGTACAAGACAGTCTGACTCTCCTCCATAGTCTATAACACTGTACAAGACAGTCTGACTCTCCTCCATAGTCTATAACACTGTACAAGACAGTCTGACTCTCCTCCATAGTCTATAACACTGTACAAGACAGTCTGACTCTCCTCCATAGTCTATAACAATGTACAAGACCCTCTGACTATCCTCCATAGTCTATAACACTGTACAAGACAGTCTGAGTCTCCTCCCTAGTCTATGACACTGTACAAGACAGTCTGAATCTCCTCCATAGTCTATAACAATGTACAAGACAGTCTGACTCTCCTCCATAGTCTATAACACCATACAAGACAGTGTGACTCTCCTCCATAGGCTATAACACTGTACAAGACAGCCTGACTCTCCTCCATAGTCTATAACAATGTACAAGACCCTCTGACTATCCTCCATAGTCTATAACACTGTACAAGACAGTCTGACTCTCCTCCATAGTCTATAACAATGTACAAGACAGTCAGACTCTCCTCCATAGTCTATAACACCATACAAGACAGTCTGACTCTCCTCCATAGTCTATAACACCATACAAGACAGTCTGACCCTCCTCCATAGGCTATAACACTGTAAAAGACAGTCTGACTCTCCTCCAGTGTCTGCAGTGCTCTCTAGTTTGAGTCCATCAGACGCGCTGGGTAGCGCTGCCTCGTTTTGAGAGATTACCCTGAAGTACTTACCCACATGACCGTGACATGCATCCCTTTTCGCCAGTTCCACTATCTCACTGGTCCCCTCACCCATCCCTGGTCCCCCGACCCAACTGCCCCACTCAGACACAGACCGTTACTGATCCACACCTCCTCCTTCATAATAAGATGCTACCAGGTCCGTATGCCCCCCACCCCACCCCACAGCCCTCCTCCAACCTTAACCAAACCCCTCCTCCAACCCCAGACATAGGCCGAAAAAAAGAATTGATGTTTCCGGTTGCCAACCGACCCTGTTAGAACCCACCCCCTCCCCCCCAACAGCCTCGATATTTTTTCCGCTCTAAGAAAGAAAAGAATTGCATTCTTACAAGGTCCCGTTGAACTCAAAAAGAGAGAAAAAAAAACATGTAGCAGCAGGTTTTGTATGAATAGTTTATATACTACTCATTTACACAAAGCTTGAGAAGTACTATATTAGGTGACCCCAGTGTAAATTTCAGTTTTGCCAACTGGATCTGAAGTTTTTGCAGTGTACATGCTATAACACTGTATACTATAAGACAGTCTGACTCTCCTCCATAGGCTATAACACTGTACAAGAGAGTCTGACCCTCCTCCATAGGTTATAACACTGTACAAGACAGTCTGACTCTCCTCCATAGGCTATAACACTGTACAAGACAGTCTGACTCTCCTCCATAGTCTATAACACTGTACAAGACAGTCTGACTCTCCTCCATAGGTTATAACACTGTACAATACAGTCTGACTCTCCTCCATAGGTTATAACACTGTACAAGACAGTTTGACTCTCCTCCATAGGTTATAACACTGTACAAGACAGTCTGACTCTCCTCCATAGGTTATAACACTGTACAAGACAGTCTGACTCTCCTCCCTAGTCTATGACACTGTACAAGACAGTCTGACCCTCCTCCATAGGCCACAACACTGTATAAGACAGTCTGACTCTCCTCCATAGGCTATAACACTGTACAAGACAGTCTGACACTCCTCCCTAGTCTATGACACTGTACAAGACAGTCTGACCCTCCTCCATAGGCTATAACACTGTACAAGACAGTGTGACTCTCCTCCAGTGTTGTTTAACAAACAATTAATCAAAAATGAAAAAATAAATAAATTTAAAAAAAACTTAGCTATCGACCCAAAGAAAATGTCCCTGCAACCGGAAACATGAATATTTTTCTTTTTGGCCCTACGCCTCCACCACCTTCATTTATTGAATGAATTCCCTCAGCCGTCCACGCCGTGGCTGTGGCAGGTTTATGCGCTCAGCGCAGGGTCACCTCGAATCCCACACGCCGGGACCGGGCGGGGCAATCTGGCCGTCCTCAACTCGGTGCACTAAGAGATAACCAAAAAAATGCGCACGCAGAATGATAACCACCAACATTAAAGCAGCACATTGGTTGTTGGAGTTTTACATCCTGGCAATATCGAAGGTCATATCAGGAGGGGTACCAACTTGCGACAGTGCACACTCATGGAGACTTTATAGTGCTGCCCCACTGGGAGACCGGGCCACCAGCACCATGACCTGATATCCCACTCAGTCATATTGTCCTGACACTGAACCAACCAAATTTGTCCTATCCTAATAGTGCCGAGCACCTGACTAGGAAGCGATAAGTATCGATTTTTAAGTCATTGGTTTGACTCGACCAGGGTTTGAACCCGTGGGTTCGAATCCTACGGTATACCAAAACGGGAGACGGACGCGCAACTCATTTAGCCATCCTGTCTGGTTTAAAGCGGCACAATCCGGGATGGCCGAATGGAGTTGCGCATCTGCTTCCCGTGGGGCATGTTGTGGGATTCAATTAATTATTTAAAGATTTACACTTGTCACTAACTAGCTTGGTGCTTGGTATTAACAGGATAGGGGAAGGAGCAGTGGAATGGGGAAAACCAATCGTTAACGATTGGCATTTTCTTTTTAAGATCAAAATTTGCATAATGTACATGGCGTTAGCGTAGACACTTTATATATCAATTAACATTGCTCCTTAAAGTTAGTCTGACGGTTTTGAGTTTCAAACATTTTGTTAAATAGGTATATGGTTGATTGTTATATCTACCTTTAGCTGAAGTAACCTTTATTGTAAATAGCTAAATTTGGAAATATTTCGAGTTAAAAGGAGCAAAATAAATGTGTATGGGCACGTCTAAATTCTAACATGTTAAACTTCAGCAGTATCAGCTTCTATTAAAGTTGCATAGTCCGATGGTTTTGAGTTTCTGTAATTTTTCTTAAATAAATATACTAAATTGATTGTTATGATCTACCTTACTTTACTTTGAAGTAACATTTATTTTAAATGACTAACTTTTGAGATATTTGAAGTGCAAGCATGCATAATTAATTTTGGCAAGCATGCCAACACTCTGACACCATAGCCTTCTGCAGTAACAGGTTCTGTTAAATTGACTCAATATTCCCTTCTATGTGGCAACAAATGCTTAATAAGTGCATAAGTATCTAAGTTAGATATGTAGAATCAAATTTAGGGAAGTATTTTGTTTTCGAAAATTTGATGCTTCATCGGACTATGCAGCTTTAAATTAACTCTTTTATTCAATAATGAATGCTTAATAAGAGTACCGGTATCTAAGTTCGATCAGAGAGCGTGTATATAAACAGATGAGAGGGACAACTCCCGCGAAAAACGGTAACACAGGCTACAGTGGCGTTCCTGGCGGTTAGTGTTGAACAAGCCATGAGTTTGCCGGTACGCTCAATGCAAAACATTTGTTTTTATTCAAAATTAATAGAAATCCAGAAGCCTAGCCATGTAAATTTAATATAGTCTCATTGTTAAATATGTTTTCTATATGTGTTCCAAACAGTTTGTTTCTATGTAGTGTAGTTTTAGAGATATTTCACTTTTTCTGTACGAAGACTGCTCAAGGCCATTGACAATGCCTTGAGTTTGCCGTAAGCGTAGTGAAAAACGTCAGTTTTATTCAAAATTAATAGAAATCCAGAAGCCTAACCATATCAATTTAATATAATCTTGTTGGTAAACATGTTTTCTATGTGTATTCCAATCAGTTTGTTTCTAGGTTTTGTAGTTTTAGAGATATTTAACGTTTTCTGTATGAAGATTGCTCACTGCCATTGAAAATGCCTTGAGGTTTGCCCATATGCTTAAGCTGTTCAACAACCACCACTTGGAGCGCCACAGTCGGCAGATGTTACATGCTCTAGTATGGGAGTTGTCCCTCTCATCTGTTTATATACACGCTCTCTGGTTCGATATGCACAATACAATATAGATAAGTGTTTTGGTTTTGAAAATTTGATATTTCATCAGACTATGACACTTTTATCATAGCCACAATAAATAGATTTATGTCAGGGTAGTCTGTGTGGTAGACCAAGATCACATTGGAAATACCCGTTCTCGTCTGATCACTGAGGTTAAGGTTTCAGTCCGATGGCTGTGAATATCTGCCAGATTTTTTTTTAGATGAGCACATTATATTGATTATAATAATTCATTTAAGTTATATTGAAGTATCTTTTAGTTTAAATGGCTAAAAGTTAAATGGATCAGGGATGAAAGTAGTCTTCGGGGAAAAAAGCGGAAATGCGGATGTTCTCCCGTAGGTTTAGCATTATCAGGGAATCGTGGAAAATTACCGGAAGTCGGGTTTCATATATATTGGTATACGCTGATGGTGCTGCGCCGTTTGAAGCATGTATTCATAGTATGTGTATACACTGATAGTGCTGCACCGTTTGAAGCATGTATTAGTAGCATACGCTGATAGTGCCATGGCGTTTGGAGCATTTATTAGTAGTATATGCTGATAGTGCTGCGACGTCTGCACTACATATTAGTATAAGATGATGGTGCTGCAGGATTGAAAAATCCCGGAAATCCGCGAAATCGCAGAGATGTTTCATCCCTGAATGGTAAATTTGAAGTGAAAACATGCAATGTTAATTTTGGTGTGCATGTTGAAATGCTGGACACCATAGGCTTCAATGCTGACAGGTTATATCAATTTGACCCAGTTTTCCTTCTATGTGGTAAAAAGAATATTTAACGAGTGATCTAGCATTTTTTGTGGGTGGGGGGGTAAATATTGTTATCTAAATAGTGTTTTTTTCAGCGCCGGAAATAAGAATTTTAAGTTTTCGGAAATTAAATTTGTTTCATCGTGAGTGCAACTTTAAGCAACCCCGAGCCTCGTCTGTACTACTAGTACTAGGATGAGTGGCCAACTGAGAATATGAGGTGCCATTGACATCCTAATACAGGCTTACTTATACTTATAGTTATAACCTGCCAAATCAGTCGGGGATAATTAAATAACTAAGTAGGAGTTCAGCTCGTAGAGTGCGCCGCCGGTAATCCTTTGAAACTTTCTTTTTGTGGTGAAAACGGTCTGTGAATTGTGTGAGAGACGGGCTACGCGGAGCAATCTGCGCGTCCTGTCCCGCCTCGATCCTATTGATTGTGCTCAGATTAGCATGCCTGAATCACATGCAGAGAAAATTCACAATAATCTAAAAAAAGATGCAAAACCACACACACAGACAAACACACATCCCAAGAAACGCTAGGTCATAGAAAGCTGTTTCTCTAATCTTTCATCCCAATCAATTCTTTTATTTTAACTCTCTGCAAGGTATGTTTACAATAAACTGAGGTGATACAATAAATGCATACAAATTCCTTACAGACAGAAAGGATCCCAGAAAAGCGATGTTTATATCGCTGGTCTCCATGATGTGAATGAACAAGTGATGACAATAACAAATGATTAAACTTAAGCTACATTTTTAACTAATACTTATGATGAGTTACTGATGCGTCTCTTCACAGTTAGTAAAAAACAAAGTAATGATAGGAATATTATATGTATATTGTGTCATGGATTCATGTACTTACAATCGGGTTAGTAAAAATGTGCTGTTGCTTATTGGTATATTATTCATAAGATTAATATTGCAACAGAACTTTTCATCCTCTTCCTCCGCCTCTTGCCCCACCACCACCTCTTCTACCTCTCGCCCCACCACCTCCTCCTCTTGCTCTTGCGCCATGACCTCCTCCTCTTGCTCTTGTTCTACCACCAGCACCACCACCACCACCGCCCCCACTGCCTCCACCACCATCTCCTCCTCCCTCACCACCTCTTATCTCTCCATAACCTAGTCAACTTAACAGTATCAGGTACATGAGGGGAAATGACTCTTCCACCATCATCACCACCTGGTTAATTTAATTTGACAGTGCTAAGCATGTGAGGAGAAATTACCCACATTGATCATGAACCAAAAGAACACGGAAATCTGCTTTTTTTAAATCGGAAACTTCCTATCCCCGGTAGTGCACAGCAGTTCCAGAAACGAATATACACGAAAAATCTTGTTTTATTTAACGCCGCCTCTAGAGCACATTGATCTTTATCATCGGCTATAGACCTATTTCATATGACGTCAGCATAGGTATCTAGGTCAGTGTGTGCGCCTTTTGGCTGCAGGACAACACACTGTCACACTGCAAACTCAATGGCTATGAGCAATCTTCATACAGAAAAAGTTAAATATATCTAAGACCACACCACCTAGAAGCGAACCCGTTTGGAACACATATAGAAAACATATTCAATGAATAGATTATATTAAATTTATACGGTTAGGGTTCTGCATTTCTATTAATTTTGAATAAAATATACATTTTGCACTGCGCGTACCGGCAAACTCAATGCATTGTCAATGGCCATAAGAAATCTTGAATTATCTTCATACAGAAAAAGTGAAATATCTCTAAAACCACACCACCTAGAAGGAACCCTCTTGGAACACATATAGAAAACATATTCAATGAATAGATTATTTTAATTTATAAGGTTAGGCTTTTGAATTTCTATTAATTTTGAATAAAACTAACGTTTTGCACTGCGCGTACCGGCAAACTCAATGCGTTGTCAATGGCCGTGAGCAATCTTCATACAGAAAAAGTGAAATATCTCTAAAACCACACCACCTAGAAGCAACCCGCTTGGAACACATATAGAAAACATATTCAACAAACAGATTATCTTAAATTTACATGGTTAGGGTTCTGCATTTCTATTAATTTTTAATAAAATAGACGTTTTGCACAGCGCGTATCGGCAAACTCAATGCATTGTCAATGGTCGTGAGCAATCTTCATACAGAAAAAGTGAAATATCTCTAAAACTACAACACCTAGAAGCAACCTGCTTGGAATACATATAGAAAACATATTCAACGAATATATTATATTAAATTTAAAAGGTTAGGGTTCTGCATTTCTATGAATTTTGAATAAAATAAACGTTTTGCATTGCGTGTACCAGCAAACTCAATGGCAGTGTGCCTTCGTTCTTCAGCCAAGCTGCGTGCGCATACACAATGTTTATAAACATTGAAAGGGGTCTATTGGTTGTCAAACATATGATCATTTCTTTGGAGGAAACCTGCTGCTGCCACATAGGCTACTCTTTCCGATAAGCAGCAAGGGGTCTTTTATATGCACTTTCCCACATACAAGACAGCACATACCACAGCCTTCAATGAACCAGTTGTGAACCACTGGTTCGAATATACACGAAGACAACGCTTATAAGAGAGGGGTGAGGGTGGCAGGGGGGGGTAGGGGAGAGGGGTGGGGGGGATCCCGGGTCAGCGGGTCACGCTCTAGTGATTTCTAATGGCCGGTGCACACCTACCGTTTTTCCGCGCACACCTACCGTATACGATCTAAAACTGCCCAAAAATCGTTAGGTGTGCGACCCCCTAGCATACTAGACGCATGCGATTCGCGCATAAAACTAAGTTTTTAGTGCTAAAAGCGGCCGTTTACGATTGCGATTCGCGATTCGAAAAACGAATCGGCCCGTTTTCAGTTTTAAGCGGGTCGGGTCGAGTCGCGAGTTTTAGTGCGCGAATCGTAAACGGTAGGTGTGCACCGGCCATTAGCGGGCAGAGCCCGGCCGACCAGATTTATCGCTGGGCTGTGCGAGGTGGGAACCGGTGCAGTCAAGGTGACACTTTATCGAGCCAGCAATCGACGGGTCGTCTCCACCAGACACCGTTGTACTAAATAAAGCACCGACCCATGAGATAGTATGTATCAACGGGAAAAGGGATGGGGGGGGGGGTGATAGTTCCGCATGAGATAGGCGGACGACGGGGAGATGGAGGCGGTGGAGGAGGAGGTGGAAGAGTAGGAGCAGATAGATGTGGAGAGATGGACGGCGAGAAGGAAGAGGAAGAGGTGAGGAAGGAAGTTGAGGACGTGGAGATGAGGAGAGAGCAGGAGGGGGAGAAGGGGGGGGAGAAGGCGCTGGAGGAGGAGGAGGAGGAGGAGGAGGAGGGGGAGGAGGAGGAAGAGGAGGGGGAAGGTGGTCGTAGAGGTAGAAGAGTAGGAGCAGGAAGATGGGGAGAGATGGAGGGGGAGAAGGAAGAGGAAGGGGAGAAAGGGGAAGAGGTGAGAAGGGGGAGATGAGAAAAAGAAGAAGAAGCACAAGGAAGCAGAGAAATAGAAAGAGATGGAGGAAGAAATGGAGGAATAGAAGTAGGCAGAGATGATAAGGGATGATAGTAAGGGAGAGAGGAACAATAAGGAGGAGAACAAGAACCATGAAAAGAAAGCATTTACTAGCGCTGTCTAATGGCGTTTTGTCTGATAACTTGTTACATCAAAGAAAAAGTGTAAAACCAGAATGTGCGTTTTGATAATAGATATAAGTAGGCGAGTCTTTCGGGATTTGTGGGTTGGAGTTGAGATTGGGGAGGGGGGGGGGGGGGGGGGGTTTAGAACAGGGTTATTTAGAACAGGGTTACCTAGTAGTTATTAGAATGGGTCCCTCCGATCGCCCCCTCCACCCAGCCAAACCGAAACCCTCACCCCGCGATGGTGTGGTGAGAGTTAGGACGGGGGGGGGGGGGGGGGAATAGAGGGTGGGCGGTGGGGGGGGGGGGTGGGGGGCGTGAGCAGGTGGGGTGTGAGGGGGCGTGGTGATGCTAAAGCAGGTCACCTCCACTCGGGCCGGGGCTTGGGCCTCCCTTACCGTGTCACCACCCCTCCCCTTAACCCCCGCCCCCCCCCCCCCCCTCCCTCACCCAAGGGTATCAGGCGCCGTCAAACTGCGATGCCAGATCACAAGCCTCGTGGGCGCGGACAGAATGCGCCTGCCGACGGTAGGGGGCTTCACGGTGCACCGGAAACAGGGGGGGGGGGGACGATTCAATAGAGCTGGAACGCCACCACCTGGCGGACAGAAATGAATGGAACCAGCCTCTGCCAGGCTCTTCGGCTCTTCAAGAGGGTTCGTGGAATGATAGAATGATTGTGTAAATATAATGCATATACAGTAAAATCTCTCTAATCGACCACCTCAACAGATCGACCACTCCCCTATATCGATCGGTTTATTTGGGTCCCAATCGATCCCCCATGCAATGCCATTGTAACAACTCCCTAAACCGACCACTTCCCTAAATGGACCATTTATAGTCGGTCCCATGGTCGGTCCATTTAGAGAGGTTTTACTGTATATATAATTATTTCTGCAGGATGGAAAGACAGACAAGTGGAATTGGAAAACTGTAATCTCTGACAAGAGGCCTCTTGACCAAAAAAAGTTGTTTAATTAAAAGTTGTGAGAGTGGTAGTCGTGAACGAGTACCAATGAGGAACTCACAGAAAGGTGGCGCCATCAGGCGAGGCTGATGGCCTGACGAGTAGATGAGTGGAGGTTGGTTGGTTGTCGGAGTTTTACGTCCTGGCAACAGCTAAGGTCATATCAGAACGGGTACCAACTTGTGACAGTGCGTGCTCATGGTGACTTTATAGTCCTGCCCCACTGGGAGACCATGCCACCAGCACCATGACCTGATATTCCACTCAGTCACATTATCCTGACCCAGAGCCAACCAGCCCTTGCCCTATCCTGATAATGCCAAGTGCCTGGCTAGGAAGTGACAAGTATTATTTTTTAAGTCATTGGTTTGACTCGATCGGGGTTTCAAATTCCACGACCTACCAAAACGGGAAACGGACGCTCAACTCATTCGGTCATCCTGTCTGGTCGGGTCAGATGAGTGGAATATCAGTTATGGTGGAGGAAGCAGTAGAAGACTGACAGTAGGATGGACTGTGGAGACAGTTCATAGTTAAGTGTCTTCCAAATAATTATACTCCTATAATGGTTTATAGTATACAATACATATACATAACAGTTGCATTAAGTTAAGATCGCATATAAATATATATATTATATATAGACTCACATTAAGTTAAGATCATGGACCCGTTTTAAAACACCCACAACCAGTGGTCCACAACTGGTTCATCAAAGGATGTTGTATGTGCTGTCCTCTCTGTGGGAACGTGCATAAAAGACCCCTTGCTGCTTATCGCAAAGAGTAGCCAATGAGGCGGCAGCGGATTTCTTCCAAAGAAATATGTCAGAATGACCATGTTGATTTGATGTCCAATAGCCGATGATAAAAATCAATGTGCTCTAGAGGTGTCGTTAAGTAAAACAAACTTTCTTTTTTTCGTTTTAAAACTCACGATTATAACCATATGGGATCATATTCATTGTCTCCATAGTCCAATGAAAACATCAAATTTTCAAAAACAAACTAATTAGCTATGGTCTTACATATTCAATTTAGATGCTAGTACACGTATCAAGCATTTATTGCTATATAGATGTTAATATTAAGTCAATTTAATACAACCTGTTATTGCTGAAGCCTAGGGTGTCAGAGGTTTGAAATGCTTGCTAAAATTAACAACCTGGCCTGTTTTCACTCCAAATATCTATAAAGTTAGCCATGTAAAATAAAAGTTACTTCAAACTAAAGTAAAGTAGATTATAACGACTAACCTAATGTACTTATGTAAAGTCGACGGCTGGCAGCTTTAGTTGTGTAGGTAGGCTAAATAGGAAATCACTACAGGCAAGAGAGAGGTAGAAATAAAGTGCACAGAAAGACAGAGAGCTTGCACCCTCAGGTTTATTATTATATAGTGGTTGATAATCAAAGATGGCTGTCACACCTGACCAGCTCCTCCAATCAACAGTAAGCATTCTCCAATCTACCAATGAACAGTCAGCCTGCTTGTATCCATGCCTTGGTTGTTTATGGCTACAGTGCCCTGTTGTGTCAGGGTGTGCAGTGATCCGTAAATAACAGTTGGGGTGGAAGGGGTATGTGAGCAGAGCTCTCTCACACTATCTATTATAATACACAATGTCTATCTAAATTAAGTAAAGGATCACCAACACTACACAATACCATATGCATTTGGTCACATTACATCATTTACCTGTATAGACCATTTGTAATCTCGTATAGACCAGTTCACACCACCCGCCAATGTCTAATTATCGGGAAATTTTACACTTATCTACGAGACTTGCAGAAATTAAAACCATCAAACTTTGCAGTATTGAGGACAATACGCATATCATATCATATTTTAACACATACAATTACAAACATATAATATCACACTCATTGATTCGCGGATATCTCCATTTATTCAAGTATTACACACGTTTGTTGAACCTTAGCATATTTATGGAATCAAAAGCTTAAAGTTGCATAGGCCGATAGTTAAGGGGTTTCGGTCATTTTCTGAGATAAATGCATTAGATTGAGCATTGTAATATATAATACTTTTAGCTTGAAGTAAATTTCCTTTTAATTTACTAACTTAGGAGATATTTGAAGTGAAAACATACCACATTAATTTTGGCAAGCATGCCAAAACTCTAACCCGGTAGACTTCAACAGGTTCTATTAAATTGACTCAGTAATAGTACACCCTCCTATGTGACAACAGATGCTTAATAACAGCAGCAGTATCTAAGTTGGATATCTAGACTCAAATCTAGATACACATTTTGTTTTTGAAAATTTGATGTAGTTTGTAGTTTTAACACTGCCCCGCATTTCACGGGACTGTGAGTCGCCAGCAATTTTTTAAAAGATTAAAAAAAGAGGAGGGAAATGTTGCAGGTGGTGCCCGGTGATATGAGAACTAATTTCAGCTGTGTCCATCGCAACTGACGCGATCTAATCAGCGGGCATCAGTTGAGCTTATCTCAAAGCACATGTAGCGCCTTAAAAACAACAACATATGCACTCCATGTTGTGAATATGCCTTACAGAGCGCAGGGCACCGTGGCAACGCCTCATAGAAAATATGTCGTGATTAGCTTCTACAGCGACCTGTCTCCCCCCCCCCCCAACCACACACACAACAATTTTTTTTCTTGAAGATTTATACTGCCTATCATGGATAAGTCTGAATATACTTGTTTTCACCATTAGACAGTTTGTCGATAGAAAGCCTGAGTCTACACATTTACCGACCCAAGGGATTTTTAACCTCCCACACCACATAGACATGGTATGAGAGCGACTGGCCTTTGATGTCGCTCTAAGTTATACACAGCGGTCGAAATCCAAATTGGCAGAGGTGGGGGCATGGGGAATCGAACCACCGACCGTCAGATTAGGAGTCCGACCTAGAAAAAAGTCAGACACTCTAACCACTCCGCCACAGAGAACACCACGATGTAATTGTTCCCCCCCCCCCCACATACACACACACGCCCATTCATACCTACCACCCTTCCAATTCCTGCTGCCGCCTCCATTGACAAAAATACGTGAATATGGCTGTGTTCTAGGATCATTGCATACCGGACACAGAGAGACATAAGTTTGGGGAAGGCACAATTTATTGCAACATCAGCATTTCAAATTTTTTTTTTACTAAATGTAATTTATTCAGCGAATAATGCCTTTTGTCAGTACCAGAGCACTGGTCTTCCGGCTGTTCAGTACACTTTGTTGGTACATAAATGAAACTATCAGTTGCAATAATAATCACAGGCAAATCCTGTTCGATAAAAGAAGCATAATATAAATGAACTATTAGTTGTAATAGTAACTGCATACAATTCCAATTTAACAAAAGTAGTATGCACTCGGTGAATATGCATCACATGGTACTGCATGATTCTAGAATTGTCTTTAAATATTTCCTTCTTTCTTTGTCTTTCCCTCTTCTTTTTACAAAGAGATTATACCTTTTTTATGTCGGTTTTTCTTCTTCTGAGGTTTGGTAGCGTCAGGAGCAGATTCTTCTTCTCCCCCTTCCCCCTACTTTTGCTGTTGTTTATGATTTGGAAAGAAAAAAGAAAAGAAAAAAGGGGGGGAAATCTTGAATTTGACTCACACCTGGCAATGAAATACCCATTAAGGGGCTGTCACATTATAACACATCACGCCAACGTGACTGATTTTTGGCCGCTACATCAGGATACATTGTTATGCGCTATGCGTGTGTTAGGTGCTCATTGGTATATGTCAACGTACGTCAACATTCATCGAGATACGGCATCATGCGTCAGCAAAGATTTGAGCATGCACAAAACTTTTGACGTACGACAAGGTATGGGTGTTACGTCAGCCATACGTTATGTATATGTTAGGCATACATTAGACATATATTGCTCACTATGTTTCACTATGTTGACCTACGTTAAAGGCAGTGGAAACATACAGTCTGCGTACTGACAATGTATGGATAATGTACGTCTAACATACGTTTGGCGTTTCTCCAACGTGTCTTGTGTATGTAATGTATGAGGTGTAGTTCTGGCAATCGAATAACATATATAATGTTCACCGGCGTTCTGCGAATGTACCATGAGCGTAATTCGAGCGTTTTTCGCCGGGAGGCACATTAGCCATATGCTATGTATACGGTATGTATACGTCCAACTTTGTCCCCCGCGCCGAAATGTTTGATGCATCTCGACGTAAAAAAGTGATTTTACGCGTTGGCTGCGCGCTGGCGAGATGCGTCGTAATGTGACAGGGCCTTTACAGAATGGCTATCCACCTATGCACTGGCTATTCGCAGAGCTGCTGCTCTGCGAATTAGAGCCACCAATACTGTAATTTGCAGAGCTGCAACCAACCAATCAGAGTGCTAAAATTGAAAACAGTAAGTGAGCATTAGTAAATATCAACACCGTGGATATTAATCAAACAAAAACGATCAACTGAAAGGACAAATCGACTATTCACTCCTAAGATCAAATTTTGTTATTGTTTAGCGTGAATTACTAATAATGGTGCTAAAATTGAAAATGGCAAGTGAGCGGCAGTCGCTGTCATTAGTGTCAACATCATGGGCATTCATTAACCAAAAAATGACCCCACAAAAGGACAGATCAATTAGTTACTGCTTCAGATCAAGTTATTTAAGAGTGTGACTTAATAATAATAATTTCAATATAACCTAACTTAGATACTAGCGCATTAACCCTTTAAGGACAGGCGCATTAACCCTTTAAGGACAGGCGCCCGTAAGTTCCAAGTGCCTACAGCACCAGTGCAACTGTAATTGTGGTTTTACTCCCTAAACCGACCACCTCATTAAATGGACCATTTAAAGCCTGTCACAAAGATCGGTCGATTTAGAGAGGTTTTACTGTAACCAAAAAATAAATAAATGGCAGACAATCAAAAATTATTGGCCTATGCAACTCTAAGAATTCAAAGGCAAGTCCACCTGCCCTCCTCACCGTCGATTCTCACGCCGATTCAGACCTGCCTGCTGCCGCCGTCGCCGAGCGTCTGACTGTGGCCGCCATGAAAGCCTGGATTATTCACGCTGCCTCCTACCTCCCTCCTCCTCTCTCCGCGCCCATTCAGAAGTGTCCGTGGATTTAAATGCCAAGTAGGGGAGTCATTTCGTCCCGCTCTTCCGACCCCACGCCACTCGGACGTGGTAACTTTGGGTTAACCCCCGGCAACACCCACCCGCCCATACCGGTGGGTTCACACACCGGAAGTAGAGTGACGCGCCCCCCACCCCCACCCCTCACCTCCACCCACCCCCCAGTCCTAGCCTTTACATCACTAACCGGCCCTGCCATATAATTGTGGAACTTACTATGAACTTTGAATCCATATATACAAATGGTTCCTGCTGACCAAAAACCACGCACGGTTATTGTGGTATACAGTAAAACCTCTCTAACCAACCTCCTCCACAGATCGACCACTCCCCCTATATTGATCGTTCATTTGGGTCCCAAACAATCGCCCATGCAATACCATTGTACCAATAAATACAAAAATCCCTAAACCGACCACCTCCATAAATGGACAATTTAAAGTATGTCCCATGGTCGGTCGATTTAGAGAGGTTTTACTGTAGTTGTTTCAAATGTGCATTGCAGTGAAACTTAGAGTAAATTCACCCCATCTCATGTTTCTGTGGATTGCAGTGAATATACATAAAATATTCATCCCTACTCAAGTTTCTGTGGATTGCAGTGAAAATGAGATAAAATATTGTCATGGGGGTGATGAAAATGGGAAATATTGTGCCCAGAGTGGGACTCGAACCCACATCTCTTTGCATTCCGGGCCAGTGTGCTAACCATTACACCACCTAGGCTCCCTAATATCACCACCCTACCCATGCCTACCTGTCTATGTGGTTACTTGCCTGAGAGGTCAGTGCAGACTACTACACTCGTCCCCCTGGAGTTGTAAGTATTTTAATGCTTACAATTACATACATACAGGCAATGCACTAACACATACATACACAGGGTAGGTTCAACAACCATACAGCGCATAGCTTGTACAGGATCATGGTCACGGCAACCAGTGCCATGGGGGTGATGAAAATGGGAAATATTGTGCCCAGAGCGGGACTCGAACCCACATCTCTTTGCATTCCAGGCCAGTGTGCTAACCGTTACACCACCTAGGCTCCCTAATATCACCACACTACAAATGCCTACCTGTCTATGTGGTTACTTGCCTGAGAGGTCAGTGCAGACTACTACAATATTTACCCCCATCTCAGAGTAAGAGTGAATGCCAACCATGTCTAAATCCAAGCAAAAACTGATTTAATAGGAATCAACAGTAAATAAGATGTGGATGGCTTGGTTCCAGCATGCATTGCTTATCCATATTGGCATACAGTTGATGAAATGGAAGAGAATGCACCAAAAAAAACACAAGATAACAGCAACTATATACTCTAAATTGGATTTTTAAAGCCTATTAATCTACATGAATTAATCAAGTCTTGACTCCAAAGAGAGCAGGCTATGATAAATAAGTATTTGAAACATATTTAATCACGATATATTTCATATGCATGGTGTTATATCCATAACCCAGCCTTTGAACACTTCTTCTACCGGGTTGTCTAGCAGCCCCTCTCCTGAAGACAAGTGATGTGGGAGTAACTAAGTAAAGCATTAGTAAAGACTCTACATTAGATGAAATACCACTTCTTGTTATGTAGGCGCAGCAGTGTGTAGTGCTGCAGTGTGCCAACCTTGATATCTGGGTATCTTTGTTTCTATTATGGATTGCAGTGAAATGCTAGCCAATATCCTACATTATATGAAATACCACTTCTTCCTGTTAGGTGGGCGTAGCAGTGTGTAGTGCTGCAGTGTGTAGTGCTGCAGTGTGCTTCACCAAAGACCCTATAATACTCAATCAATCAATCAATAGGATACAGCTATAATAGGCCTTGGACCTGTTAGCCGCTCTTAATTAATAGAAATGGAGACAGTTCTTCAGATGTGGTCGATCGTAGCAACTGTCACTGGCTCCAAGATATATGTAATGCTTGACCAGTATGCATCCAGTCGGGACTTGAAACAGTTCACCGACTCTGCTGCTACGACACTAAGACTAAGACTGCTCACTCCCTATCTCTCCCATGGTAATGTAAATTTTGCAGTGCCACCTTGTGGTGGGTTTGATTAGCCCGGCTGCTGGTTGGTGTTTCACATGTAAACACATACAATTATATTATACATGAGATAGCTAAGTATGAATACACATCAATATGAAATTGCTATGAACAAATACACATCATCATCAGCATCATCATCATCGCCATCATCACACATCTTTCACATTCATATATACATTTATACATATAATATAGCATCTGTTTAACCAAGAGAACAGCCAGCGCACCAAGTGGTCGGTTTGATCATTTTGATTAAACAGTACAGGCTGAGTGAGCCGTCTTAGTATTATAGAGTCTTTGGCTTCACCCAACTCTCTCTAACATTGTATAGGGATCTTTCTAGATGATGTGTCTGTTGACGATAACCTTGATATCTGGGTATCTTGCTATAGTTGTTTCTATTGTGCATTGCAGTGAAATTACACTAGCCAAGATTCTACATTAGATGAAAACTACTTATTCCTGTTATATTGGTGTGGCAGTGTGTAGTGATGCAGTGTGTTGGTTGTTAAAGTTTGACGTCCTGGCAACATCTAATGTCATATCAGGACGGGTACCGACTTGTGACAGTGCACACTCATGGCGACTTTATAGTGCTGCCCCACTGGGAGACCAGGCCATTAGTACCATGACCTGATATCCCACTTGAGTCACATTATCCTGACACTGGACTAACCAATCCTTTCCCTATCCTATTAATGCCAAGTGCCAGGCTAGGAAGCGACACGTACCAATTCTGTAAGTCATTGGTTTGACTCGACCAGGAATCGAACTTCCGACCTTCCACACGGGAAGCTTATGCTTTACCTATTCGGCCACCGCGTCCAGTGTAGTGCTGCAGTGTAGGGCTGCAGTGTAGTGCTGCAGTGTACCGGTGTAGTGCTGCAGTGTAGTGCTGCAGTGTGCTTCACCCACCCCCCCTCCCCATCCACCCTCTCTATCATAGTCAGGCACATGTCCAGAGCATGTCTCCTGTGTCGACTCCGACTGTGGTAGATCTGGGAAATGATGCATTTGTATGAGCTGCTCATCCCGTAAAACAACGCTCAGGCGATACTCCTAATGAATACCATTACGTCGAGACAGCATTACCATAACCACAGGGCCCACCTTGGCAATATTTCTCCCGGATTATAATTGGCATTCTGGGCGACCACATTTCTAATCAGCTGGTGATTTAATCAACCCTACCCGAACATCCACGAGTGTGGCAAAGAAAGCGTGGCTTAAAATTTAAGCCGTTCGAAATGTTTACATTGCGAGTGATTCGACTGGGAATGACACGGCACCTTCCTCCCCTGACAGCTGCGCATTAGCCTCATCTCCAGGTGGGTGGGTGAGTTTTATCTTTCTGTCCACCGGATTGGCCAGCGCAATTCACACCTTTCCCAGCATCGCTCACAGTCTGCTGACCTATCGTCACTTTTCAGCTAACTGCTGATGCGCGACCTTCCCCACTACCCACTCACCCTAATATTGTCGTACTTGTCCTCCTAGAGCCAGCTTTAGACCTGGATGCTACCATTTTGTAAGAACAGTTCTTGTATCTGCACTTTCTCTCTTGTATAATTCTCTAGCCGAATCCTCAATTAATATTTTCTAGCAGTGATGAGTCACCCCAAACATAAAAAGAGCGGAAATGTGTAGAGATATTGGGCTATGTCAGTCCACTGGCCCGAACCTTTGATCTGGTTTGGATCTGCAAATTGCCTATTTGACTGCCCTCTATATGCATGGTCTGCCGGTGCAAACTTGACTGGTCTGACTCAAGAGGCACAAACTCCGCTGTCAGAATTATAAATCTCTCCTTGTACCCTACCCTTCATATGTAATGCATATGCCTGAGAGCACCATGCATGGATCCCAGACTATTTGTGCATGTGCCCTTGTTGCTGTGACCACTTTCACGCACAACCAGTGAGGGCACAGGGAATCGAACCACCAACCTTCAGATTAGGAGTCTGCCATTAACAAGAACCTATTAAGTAGACCCTATATTAATTAACCAGCCCCTTTGTTACAACATGATACACTAATATCATGCCCCTCCCCCCATTGAGATAACCGCAACCAAAACTGAACTCAGCCTAAGCCAACAACCACCACCACATCATGGCTAAAAGCCAAATATCAAGTTTAACTAAAGCTGGATGCCCGCTAGGTGATAGTACTGGGCAAGCATCCACACCCAACAAAGAATACACTATACACCATGACATAAGTAACTACAAAACCACATTCACACTAACTGGGGGGTGGGGTTCTTTGGAGGACGGGGCGGACCGTATTTTCAGGGAAGGGGGCAGACTGATGGTGGCCTGGGGCCCTTGGGACCGTGTCATCTGGGAGCACTTCCTTTAACAGATCTGAAGGGCATTGCAAGGACTCAAGATTGGCCACCTAAACGTACTAAGCCTCACACATAAGATCAACCAGCTAAGAGCTGACCTACCCAGGTCTGGTTTTGATGTCTTCACTATATCAGAAACATGGCTCAATAGAACAGTTGAAGACAGACTCACAACTATACCAGGTTACCAATTTATAAGGGCTGATAGAAAAACAAAGCAACTTAGTGGGCAGACCAAAGCGGGTGGTGGACTAGGTATTTACTTTAAACAAGATCTCCATGTTGATGCAGGTAAACATGCTGAGCATAACCTATCAAATAGCAATATTGAGCTACAGTGGGCTGTAGTCACCAGACCCCATACAAAACTAATACTCATCAGCAACGTATCCCCAAATGGCAACCTAAATGAAGAAATTGGGCAAATAAGTAACTCTTTGAATAATATAGCCAATATCGATAAATATGAGATACTCCTCATTGGCGACTTTAATGAAGAATATAATAGTAAGAGGGCTATGATGGGAGGGAAAATAAAGCAATTTGCAGCTGAACATGAGTGGCAACAAATGATCCAGCAGCCAACCAGGGTAACTAAAACCACTAACAAAACAATAGACCTGGCACTTACCAATATCAAACATTGGCTGGAGTCCTTAACTATAACATAAGCGACCACAAACCAATATTCATAATGAAGAAAAAAATAAGAAATGACAAAAGAATCACCACGCATTGAGAATGTTCTTATAGGAACTGCAATTTTAATCAATTGTCTGGCACACTCAAAGAAATAAACAGTACCGAATTTCTGGATATGAGGGACCCCAATCTATGTTGGGATATGCTAAACACAACAATCACTAATGCAGCTGACAGGCACTGTCCCCTAACAGAGATCACCAGAATCACCATGGGATTCACCTTAATGACGAACTACTAGAGCTTCAAATGATAGAGATTACTTTATTCAAAAGTTTTAGAAAACAAAAGATCCAGGGGATGAATTCATAGCTAAATGCATGGTCAGAAAGGCTAGGAGTGAAGTAAGGAAAGCCAAAGCAAGGTATTATCAAGTCCAGCTAGACAAATATAAACAGAATGCCAGAAAATGTTGGTATGAAATAAACCAAATGGAACCTAAAAATAAGACAAGAATCAGTTGCCTTACAAATGAAGAGACTGGTATTAAAATCCCAGATGAATTATTTACAGAGGAAATCAATAACTATTTCATAGATATAGGTGAGAAACTAGCCAATAAGTTCAAACAGAAGGATGATCAACACAAAACCTCCCAGGCCAAACTAAATAAAGAAAAGTATGACCTCCTGGAAACCACCCATGACGAAATCCTTGATAGAACTAACACAATATCGATCTACAAATCATCAGGTATGAAGGACATCAGTACCATATATAAAGTGCGATCACAACACTGAGTGCAGAATTTAACCTAAAATTCCTCACAAATAACCCCAGCAATAGAAAACAATACACAAAACTAAGTGATACCAACTCGACCACCCGAGAAATAAAAACAGGAGTTCCACAGGGTTCCATTCTGGGACCCCTACTGTTTCTAATATTTTTAAATCACCTAGCTCTCGAGCATCTTTCACATTATTTGCCAATGATGCAGCACTAACAATACATAACAATGACCTTGCCACTAAAACTGAGTACATAATCTGTGGAACCAAAGCCCGGAAGATGAGGGCGCGGCCAATACAACTGCAGATGGGTGGCTTAGTGCTCCGTGAGGTGAACTCCTATAACTTATAAGTACCTAGGCACAACTCTTGATGTGACTCTAAGTGGTACCCAACAGCTGGCAAGACTTAACCAAACACTGGCACTAAAAATTAACATATTCAGAACAATAAGGACCTATGTAAGTGGGAATACTGCACTGCAGCTGTACAAGTCAACAATATTACCAATTATAGACTACAATGATATCATCTATTGATTACTAACGAAGCAGCAAGAGACCAAAATTACAAAGAACGCAAAACTCTCAGAACAGTATTCAAAGGCAAGATACTAAGTGTGGTTGAAATGTATAGCAGAGCAGGGCTGGACACTCTGGATGTATGACACTGATGTATAAACATGCAAGTTATGACAAATACATAGATGGTACAACCAGGGTAACGAGAAGGGGCACATCGACCCTACTCTGGGTGACAAACCCTAATACAAATAAGCTTCGATTTACAAAGGAATTGTAATGTGGAATGATCTCCCAACCCAAACCAGAGAAGCGGGTTCGATCCTTGCCTTTAAAAATGCATACAGAGCTCATCGCTATATAAATGTGTTTTTTTTTTTTTGTTTTTTTTTTTTAATTATTATTCAGGCCCAAAACCTGGCACTGCAAATATATAATGTGACCTACTGAATGACCCATTGACATCGCCCTCTCTCATGCCTGCTCTCTCCCTGCCTGTCCACGCCCCTGCCCTTAGACCCCCTCCCCCCATCCACATTTTGACAAACAACTATTATAACTCTATGACATAATAACATTCAAGACCCACTACCACCACTGAATAACTACATCTTCAACCAGCAATGCACGCAATATAAACCACTATACATGCACAACATGGCACTATTAAAAGACTAACCATTATTAAAACCAAATCTAACTGATATACAAACACAGCATATGATTTAACCACTAGTGTACATTACTGCGCACTCTATCTTGATGCATATACCTTGCACTATGTTGAGTACCTATGCTGTACACTATACAGCATAGGCTGCTCCCCCACTTTCTTTTTATGTTCAGAATGGGTTGTGCTGCACACAATGCAACACATTCCACTTCCACTATGTCCAAATCAAATGTGATCGCTCCAACAGCTGGAAAACCAGTGGCTCGGTGCTGAGAAAATATGTATTCAGATGAATAAAAATATTTAAAAAGAAAAAAAGGGGGGAAAAGAGTAAGGCCCTGTGTTGAGTACCTATGCTGTACACTATACGTTATAGGCTGCTCCCCCACTTTCTTTTTATGTTCAGAATGGGTTGTGCTGCACACAATGCAACACATTCCACTTCCACTATGTTCAAATCAAATGTGATCGCTCCAACGGCTGGAAAACCAGTGCCTCGGTGCTGACAAAATATGTATTCAGATGAATAAAAATATTTACAACAAAAAAGAAAGAAAAAAAAGAGTAGGTCCCTGTGTAGAGACAGACCCCCCCCCCCCATCAGTCCATAACAGACACACACACAGACAATGTTCACTGTGTGCCACCACTGTGTGTACCCCTCGACTCCAACCGCCCCAAGTCTGTGTCTGGTATGTACACTGCATCAGTTTTCTGGATTGATACAGTGTGCGACCGCCCCCCCCCCCGATTCTAGCAGGGCCAGGAGCCTGATTAGTGACATGATGGGTTACCCACTGTCGGTATCTAGGAAGACTCGCTCGGATAATGAACATGGGTGCTGTGTGTTGAGTGATGGCGTGACATGGTCTTGAGTGCCCTTATCAGGCATCTAGGAGACGAGGTGGGGTGTGGGGTGGGGGTGTGGGAGTGTAGGTGTAGTCTCATGTGAGTCCAGCGAATGTCCCTACCCCCCCACTCCACTCCCATCAGGGAATGCCCACTCAACTCTCCTCATTTCTCTTTCCTAGACTCTGCCCTTTCGATTTCTCCCAGGCATATTTCTTCCCCTGACCAGGGTAGTTGTGTTCTTGGGTGGGGCCCTTCACCTTTACGATTTCTCTGTCTTGTTCTCGTTGCTGGAACCACCACTGCACCCATCTTTACCCACCTTCCTCGAATCCCTTGCTGCTGACTGGATACAAGTGCTCAACTACATCTACCGCTCAACTACCGCCGGACCGAAGAGATTCACTGCCGCCCCAACGCGTCGCCGTTACAACGTTGTAAAGATGTCCCCAGCTTCTACAACACTCCTTACTGAAGTTAAGTCTTCAACCAAAGATTGGGCCGATTTATCAGAGCCTCTCTATTAATGTTGCAGTTCTGCAACCAGTAACCATCGTAAGGTTACAAACAACCCCAGAATCAAATCATTCCCAGGTCATGGTTGATTAGCCCTATGTCCCTCTAAATGTGTGTGTGTGTGATGGGGGTGGTGGTGATGGCAGTGATGAGTTGGTTCTTGGAGTTTACGTCCTGGCAACAGTTGGTTGTTGGAGTTTTATGTCCTGGCAACAGCTAAGGTCATTTCAGTGTAAAGGCTAGGGCTCGAATCTGTGGTTGTGTAGGCAGGCTATAGTGAAATCAATACAGACAAAGAAAAAGGAAGAGTATAAAGTGTAAAGAAAGAGAGAGAGTCAAGCCCTCTGGTTTATTATTATATGGTTACATGGGTTCATTGTAGAGTATCACCCCACCCCTTTCCCCCAATGGGAAACAAGCATTCTTGGGCCTACGAATATGGATCCAGCATTCCTGGTCCCCATGGCCACCAGTGGTCTGCCCACCACCACCAAGCTGTGTGGCCCCCCTGGCCACCACCAACCTTGACCCTGAGTGTGGTGATCCTACCCAGCAGAGGGGGTGGGGGGGAGGCCCTAAGTGCCCTTATACCCAACCCTGCCAGCACCACTATGTTTATTTACATCCCACTCCGGCACCACCAGCATTTACATATATACATACATGTGCTTGATCATGTACACCTGCTTAGTAATAGAACATTTGCATTCCCCCGATGCCATAAATCGGAATATTTTACATCAGGACATCAATGCATAAGGAAGACCAGCTCCTTCCCCTTGTAGTGCTAAATGATTGTGCAGTATAATTTGTTGCTGTTTGTGTGTGTGGATGGGGGGGGGGGGCCTTAATCCATTTTAATTGATGAGGAGGACGATGATAACGATAATTGATGATGATTCTGATGATTGTGATGATGATTATATTGACTATCATGATCATGACCATCATGACGATAGTTCACCGCAGGACCAGACCGAAGACTGAATCGAGGACATCCACACCAGCTATAAAAGAGATCGACCAGAACCCGCTTCAGACAATTCTTTTTGTCAGGGATGAAAGTGGTCTACAGCAAAATAACGGCAGAAATCAAGCCGGGATCATTACACTGACGCCGAATTTCCGTGAAAATACAGACCTCGCCCCACCCCACCCCCCATCCCCACATAGGAACATAGAATTAGCACTGTCGGGGAATCGTGAGAAAACGATGGAAGTCAGGTTTCAATTATCCTTATTGTGCCTATATTGTCGCCCATACCTAACGCATTCTTGATTGGGTTATATGTTCTAGTAACATCGAAGGTCATATAAAAACCGGATTCGAACTACCCAATTGTTGTCATATATATCCTGATTACTTCGAATCCTTGGCATTTTGTTCAACATTTTATTGGCAGGCTGGAATCAATACCATAAAACTCTTCAAATACTTCAAAGAAATATTGTTATCCTCAACCTTGAAGTCCTTCTTCTTACCATTATTACAGATATTGTTGTGCTTTCTTTAATTATTTGACTAGGAGGGTAATACAATAGGTGTATTCTTTGTCTGTTGAGCACAAAATTAGGCTTGGATAACACAGACCTATTATTGCTACTCTGATCATAGATTAGAACATTTACTATGAGACCAGTCTTTTGGACTTCATCAATACAAGTTAGCAGCATATATTTTAGAATTGCTGATGACACAGTAAAGATTGGAATTATAATGAATGAACCAATCACTTGCTTCAACTTTTCCACCGAACTCCAAACCATGAATACACTGGCATTGTTGGCTACATTTAGCATTTCCCCCCATAAATCCAAGATTATCTCCACACATTCTTTACTGGTGTCATAACTCGGTGTAAAGTCTAATGCTCGAATCTCTAGCTGTGTAGGCAGGCTATGGTGAAATCAATACAGACAAAGAGAAAGGAAGAGTATAACGGGTAAAGAAGGAGAGAGAGTCAAGCCCTCTGGTTTATTATTTATATGGTTACATGGGTTCATTGTAGAGTATCACCCCACCCCTTTACCCCATTGGGAAACAAGCATTCTTGGCCCTACCAATAGACTACATCACGGTTCCAGCGGCGCGGTGCATTGTGGGATGGGTCAGAGCAAAACAACCCCCCCAAAAGCACATGGCACATGCTAATACACTGGGTGCAGCTATGAAATGTGCTAGTTTCAGCTCATCTCAGCTCTTGTTTGAAACATAGAATAATAACTAAAAAAATATATATAATAAATTAAGATATTAATCTTTTATCCAGCATTGCATTTACATCAATATAATCAGCACATCTTATGCCATGTGCATTTAGATTTAGAAAATCTAGGCACTCAGACTAGTGTTAGAGCCATAGCCAGAGTACTCAATGCATTGTCAATGGCAGTGAGTAATCTCCAAACAGAAAAAGTAAGATATTGATAAAACCACACCACCTAGGCACAAACCGCTTGGAACACATATAGAAAACATGTTTATCAAAAAGATTATATTAAATTGATAAGGTTAGGGTTTTGGATTTCTATTAATTTTGAATAAAACTGACGTTTTTCAATGCGCATATCGGCAAACTCAATGGCCGTTCGCCTTTGTTTTGCTCCCAAGGCCATTTTCAGCGCATGCGCAGTCGGAACCGTGATGTAGTCTATAGGGATCCAGCATTCCTGGACCCCATGGATACCAGTGGTCTGCCCACCACCACAAGCTGTATGACCCCATGGCCACCACCAACCTTGACCTTTGAGTGTGGTGATCCCTATCCCAGCAGAGGGGGTAGGCCCTGAGGGCACTCACACCCATACCTGCCAGCACCACTATGACTATTCACATCCCACTCAGGCACCACCAGACCAGACAGGATGGCCGAATGAGTTAGAGCGTCCGTCTCCCGTGCTGGTAGATCGTGGGTTCGAGTCCGTCGAGTCAAACCAATGACTTTAAATTGATACTTGTGCTTCCTAGCCGGCCTGGCATTATAGGATAGGCAAGACTGGTTGCTCAGTTCAGGATAATGTGACTGAGTGGATACGGTCGGTGCCGGCGCCGGTCCCAGTGGGACAGCACTATAAAGTCGCCATGAGTGCGCACTGTCACAAGTCGGTACTCGTCCTGATATGACCTTAGATGTTGCTAGGACGTAAAACAACAACAAACAGGCACCACCAACCCATACGTGTATACATATACATACATGCGCCTGGTCACGTACACCGATCAGTAATAGAACATTAGCATTCCCCCCTATGCCGAATAGCGGAATATTTTACATCAGGTTTTGGTGGCTGGTTGTTGGGGTTATATGTCAGATGTATTTTGATGACCATTTCATCACAAATTATTTCACAAAGCTTTGATATTGCTGATAGTCTTGGCCTTTGTTTTCAGTCAGTGTAATACAAATGTGTGCCAGCTGTCAAACTGTTCATTTGCGCTAATGGTCTTTTTGACTTGTTCAACAACGATTATCATGCTGAACCGAATATATTTATCTAAAAGAATATTGCAGAAAACCCAAAACATCAGACAATGGAACATGAACTGCAAAAGAAATCTTTGCGTTTCAACTTGCCTTCCCCTTTCCAAATACACGTAGCACAATATTAGAGAACCATGGGCACAGTTCATGCTCCCTCTACCAAGGTGGATGCCCCGTCGGTCCTACACCCTACACGGGGAACCATTTGTCACCATCAGTGCCAGCTTCACCCGGGTGGAGGCGCATCATCTGCTCTGAATAGGCGCAATTAGACACAATATAACGGACGAATGTGACAAAAACTGCATGCCCATGGCAGTGACAGTCGACGTGCTGTCACCATTAGGGGCCATTCAGAGTGAGCGTTACGTGTGCGTGTGTGACTGGAAGGGAGGTTCATTGGTTTGCGTGTGGATGACTGGGAAGGGGATTTGAATGTGTGTGTGCATGTGTGTGACAGGGAGTGAGGTTTGTGTGTGTGTGCATGTGTGTGGTTTGGGAGGAGAGTTCATGTGTTTGCACATGCATGTGTGACTGGGAGGAGGGTTTGTTTGTTTGCACACACATGTGTGACTGGGAGGCAGGTTCATGTGTTTATATGTGTGTGACTGGTAAGGGGATTCATATGTGTGCATGCACCTGTGTGATTGGAAGGAGGGCTTATGAGTTTGCACACACGTGTGTGATTGGAAGAATTCATGAGTTTGCACACATGTGATTGGGAGGAGGGTTCATATGTTTGGGTGCACATGTGTGATTGGGAGGAGGCTTCATATGTTTGTGTGTACATGTGTGATTGAGAGGAGGCTTCATATGTTTGGGTGCACATGTGTGATTGGGAGGAGGCTTCATAGGTTTGTGTGCATGTGTGATTGGGAGGAGGCTTCATAGGTTTGTGTGCATGTGTGATTGAGAGGAGGGTTCATATGTTTGCATGTGTGATTGGGAAGAGGGTTTGTGTGTTTTGTATATGGAGGGTTGATGAGTTTTAACCTAATAAAACATTCATATTCTATGGATGGGTGGAATTACATAGGTTATAAGGCCCTGTGAAAGCTTTAAAACAACTATTAGCAGGTAGATTGCTTAATACTTTCCTTATGAATCTCTATTGCAATGAACTACTTCATAACACTCCTGTTTAATTACTGAATTATGAATCTAAACACGTATCAGTTCTATTTATAGATAAACTATCCACTGGTGTAAATATGCCCTCACCCGTGTTATTCGAACAGCTGGGGGGATATCATTAGGGCTGAAGAACACAATCAGTGACATCTTAACCACAGATACTTTCTTCATCCTCAATTGGGTCCTAAATAAACTCCTAGAGAATAGGTTGCTTCAAGATGTACAAACTATCAGGCCCATATTAACTGTCAGTAGGTCAAGTCGCGTTGGTCGTGTTACCAGCCCTTTAAGCCGCGCTAGAAACCTGGTTTGGTGAACTGATGAGGAGCATCGACTTTCCTTCCAGGACGTCGCTCCCGAGTTGGAGCAGAAATGAGTTCTGGGACACCGGAAGCTAATGATGTGGTAGTTGGAACGCGGGGCACGTCACGTGGTCAGGGCGGGTCGAATTGGGAGGGCGGCGGGTGGCCGGCAGCGGGCAGCGGGCAGCGGGCGGAGGGCGGGTGTACGGGAGGGGATGGCAGTCAGGCAGAAGGCGACGCTTGTCTACCGGGACATCATATTACGGCAGGGGGCGCCACTGGGAGGTTTGTGGATTACGGCAGAGGGCGCCATCAGTAGAAGGGTCAACGCATAATGACCAGAGGGGGTGTGGGGGGGGGGGGGGGGGGGGGCCTGCGCTGTAATGAGCGCCGCCTATTGGGATATTCGGCAGGCTAACCAGAGAAAAAACAAATAAGTGTTTTGGGAAAACAGTCCGAACCGCAACTGAGTCAAATCAATGAAATACAAAATTTATACCTGTCACTACCAAGCCTGGCACTCTGCATTACTAGGATTAGACAAGGACTGGTATGCTTAGTATAGATGGATAATGTGACTGAGTGAGATATCAGGTCATGGACTTAGTGGCCTGGTCTCACAGTGGGGCATCACTATAAAGTCACCATGAGTGCGCACAAGTCGGGACTCGTCTTGATATGACCGTATATGCTAGGACATTAAACGTTACTGTTTCTCCCACCCTCCTACCCACCCGAGCTTCAAAGGCATCAAATCTAAATTCTAATGCTAAAGGGTTGATATAGATTATTATATGGCAACGGACTCTAGCCTCAGCGGGCTCTAGCCTCAGCGGGCTCTCGCCTCAATAGACTCGCGCAGTATCACCTCTCACCTCCCTGGGCTCGTGCTTCAACAGGCCTGCACCTCTAGGAGCTTGCACCTTTAGGACCGAGCACCTCAACGGGCTCTCACCTCAACGGGCTCTCGCCTTAATGGCCTTTCACCTCAGCAGGCTCTTGCATTAATGGGCTCTCGCCTCAATGGACTCTCACAGTATCACCTTTCATCTCCTTGGGCTCGTGCTTCAACAGGCCTGCACCTTTAGGAGCTTGCACCTTTAGGACCTAACACCTTTACGGGGCTGTAGATCTATGGACCTCTCGCATCTACATCTACAGATTTTTTCCTCTATGGGATTGCGGCTCTATGGACTTAGACGAGTAATAGTAATATGGGGGACTCATGATGACATTTATGGGGGAAAAACTGACTTCCTGCATAACCAGAATCCATTTCCATATCCCGGTTATGACTCGCTGCTAACAAATAGTTTCGATTCATCGAATAGGTTTGTTTCTTTGTTGTTGTTTTACGTCCTAGCAACATCTAAGGTCATATCAGGACGGTTACCGACTTGTGACAGTGCGCACTCATGGCGACTTTATAGTGATGCCCCACTGGAAGATCAGGCCGCCAGCACCATGACCTGATATCCCACTCAGTCACATTATCCTGACACTGAGCAACCAGTCCTTGCCCTATCCTAATAATGCCAAGCGCCAGGCTAGGAAGCAACAAGTATCAATTTTTAAGTCATTGGTTTGACTCGACAAGGGTTCGAACCCATGACCCCACGATCTACCAACACGGGAGACGGACCCTCGAACTCATTCGGCCATCCCGTCTGGTCCTCATCGAATAGGAAATGTGGGCATATCATTTGGCTTATTCAAATATGCCCATGTGCTTGAAGTTGCATAGTCCGATGATTTTGAGTTTCTGTCATATTTGTTTTCAGGTAAATATATCACGTTGATCATTATTTTCTACCTTCCTTTAGTTTGAAGTAACTTTCATTTTAAAGGATTAACCTGAGGGATATTTGATCTAACATGGATCAAATTAATTTTGAAATGCATGTAAAAATGCTAGACTTAATAGGCTTCCACAGAGACCCGCTCTACTAATGTGACGTAATAGTCCTTATAGGCAGTAATAACGATTTAATAAGTGTAGGCCTACCAGTATTTAAGTTAGATATGAAGGATTTGTTGTTGTTGTTTTACGTCCTAGCAACATCTAAGGTCATATCAGGAGGGATATGGAGGATAACATTTAGATAAGCGCTTTGGCTTAGACAATTTGACGCGTTCATCGCCCTATGCAGCTTAAAACACAAATAAATAGCTGAAAGAGATTTTCAAAGGAATTTGGTGAAAGCTTCCCCCCTGGCGGCGTTCAGTGGAACCGCAAACCGATGATCTGGCTGGCAGAAAAGGTGGGCCACTTAGGGCTAGACTTACCCCTCATGATGTCATCAATGCGAGGCGGGAATCCTTCGTCTGCCCCTCCGATCACCGAGAAGCCGAAGCGAGTGTCGTCCCCGAACATGGAGACCCGGGCCGAAGCCAGGTAATACTCGCCGTCCTGGGTTTGTGACCGTGTTCGGTGGTGTGTGTGTGTGTGTGTGTGTGTGGTGGGGGTAGGGAGGGGAAGAGGGAGAGATGAGCGAGAGTGAGAGAGCGAGAGAGGACGAGAAAGAAAGATGGAGGATATAGAGGGAGGGGGAGAGAGGGCGGGAGAGGGGGAGGGAGAGAGAGAGAGGGAAACAGAGAGACCAAGAGAGACGGAAAGGGAGTGAGAGAAAAGGAAAGAAACATATAGCATTAATATATTAACAATTAACAATATATTAAAGCTGCATAATCCGATAGTTATGAGGTTTTATCATGTCTAAGCACATGCATATTTAATATACCTGTACATGAGGTTGATCGTTATAATCTCTACTTTAATTAGAAGTTTAAGTAAAAGTTTTTTTATTTAAATGTGGAGGTATTTGATTTATAAAAACATGCCAAATTAATGTATAGTGTGTACACAGAAATGCTTAAATTAACCCATTTTCGAGCATAACACTATTTATCAGGGATGAAAGTGGTCTCTGAAAAAAAAAGCGGAAATGCTGATTTTCTCCCATATGGTTAGCATTGTCAGGGAATCGGGGAAAATTCCTGGAAGTCGAGTTTCATATGTATTGGTATATGATGATAGTGCTTTGCCGTTTGAAGCATGTATGCTGGGCCGTTTGAAGCATTTAATAGTAGTATACGTTGATCATGTTGTGGGATTGCAGTAGAGGCCTACAGGAAGAATCCCGGAAATCCGCGAAATCGCGAAGATCTTTCATCCCTGATTTATTAACAGCATAGTTCAAGAGCACCAAACTGCAATAAACTCACTTTTCGCTTTTAGCCCCTTGCCTCCTAATGACCAAATTTGGTATGTTTTTTAACCATACACTTGTTTTAGATGTAGATTCCAATGAAGTTGACGGAGCAAATATTTTACATGAGATAGACTACCACTTCTTGTGCCCTGGTGTACGTGAATTCGCCAGATGCCCCACCGCCCGCCATGTAACCTGCAGTTGGGACATCATATGCTGGGTCACAGCTTCGGTCCTTAACGAGAGACCAGTGGAACTCAAAATAGCCATTTTGTAATATTTCCACGCTCACTTCGGCTATCAATTAATTAATTACATGAGATGAGGCACCCGTTAGCTGTGATCCAGTGACTGACTAAACGGCGATATTCTTGTTGGTAACTAAACTTACTTACTCCTGGCTTCCCGGTGATCATGCGCCTCATTGAGTCAGTCAGGCACTTGTATGAGTACGGTGGCGCCACCTGGTGTGAAGCAGACGAATCTCGCCATTTCTGTTGGCTGCGGACGCCCATCACTGGGAAGTGTTTCTGCTGTGAAGCGAATAGCAAACAGCTTGCATTTAATATTGGTTGGACACTGAAGTTTTATTGCATGATATGAGTTTTAGGCATGAGGGCGACATAGCCACGCCATTATCAAACTGAACTTAGGCTACGTGTTTTGATATTGACAATGGCTATACACCCTCGTTCTCTCTCGGACACCCCACCCCTCTCACCACCACGTCTCTTAAACGCTTAAGCCTACATGCTACATGTGATAAAGGATTTAGTATAACTTTATAAGTCTGTATATTTTCCATTCTCCATATGTACTGTCAGGGCTCTGCACCTGCTCTGTCATCGTCATATTGCATGGGTGCTTGATAATAATAATAATAATAATAATAATAATAATAATAATAATAATAATAATAATAATGGTGATCGTGATAATGCTGATGATAATAATGATAATAATAATAACAGTGCTCTATTTATTTGGATACTTACACTAGCTGTTCATTTCCAATTAATAACACACAGGAAAGTATCATATTGAATTAAATAAAGCATTCATTCAAATGTTTTTAATAATAGCATATCACTTAGGCCATAAGCAATTACATATCACTTAGGCCATAGGGCATAACTTCAATATACGTAGGTACGCAGCTGCGTAACACCTGATATTACCAATTATTTGTTTAATTAAAATATATATATTTTAGAGCTTTTTTCCACTAGGGTTCTATTCCATCTGCTTACCACCGGAAAATCCCAGGCTAGACCCCTGTATGGACAAAGTGTCGGAAAGTGAAATTGTCCCTACTTAATCAACCGATGTAATAATAAAAAGACTAAATTAAGTAATCACATACATACAACATGCTTAGCATTTAAGGCTGCATATTCCTATGAAAGCATTAACTTTTCTAAACCAAAACACTTCCCTGGATTATTTGCTAAATCGAACTTGGATACCGGTGCATTAAGCACGTATTGCTGCATAGAAGAAATACTAAGTCAATTTAATAGAAACTGTCCCTGCCTGAAGTCTGTAATGTCCAGTATTTCAATATACACAACATTAATTTGCTACGTTTGCACTTCAAATAGAGGGGGTGTAATGACGTCATGAGGCCACTTTTGGTGGCCATAATGGATGACATACAGAAGGCTTGCAACTGCCTACACTGTGCTTATTTACCGATTTGTTTTGATCTGTTTTGAGCAGTTTGGCCTCAGAAGTTGTTTCTAAAGTGCTGTAAGTTGTTTCTAAAGTGCTGTAAGTAAACACATTGAATGTAAACTGCCCAGAACCTCCCATAACACAAGAAAACTCTGTTTTACTGCATCTGCATGCATTCACAACATGGCTAGGAAGGGTGCTCATAATCCAAGATGGCAGCCTGCTGACCGCTGATTGCTAAGTAATGATGTCACGTGCACTCCCTCTATACCTCCAAATTTAACCCTTTAAATTAAAAGTTACTTCAAACTAAAGTCAAATAGAGTATACTTTATAGTGGTCAACCTAATATATTTATCTGAATAAATATGGTAGAAACTAAAAAAAAACATCAGATTATGCAGCTTTAGTATGGTTGAATACGTACCATTTTGGTAAATCCACTTGTCTAGGGATCCATTGCGTTAATCAATTTCAGTCCATCTAGAAGAATGATGTCAAGGAAATGGCACAGCAATTAATGCTCAACTAAGATAAGGCCATTTACATGCTTTCTACACCATTTATAATTATAACACAGCACACATTTAGGCTACGTATTTAATTCATTATCCAACTACAACTACAAGAAAGTTACCATAATTTATAACTGAAAGTTTCTTTAATGTAACAACCCATTTCCCCTTCGTGTCCGAAGACCAGTACTCTGGCGCTAACAAAGGATATTATTAATCAAATAAACGGTACATTCACTACCAAATAAAAATAAGACATTTAAGGCAGTTGACTTATTAAGTATAGGGTCCAGTTGTCAGTGTACCACAAACTTTGGCGTACGCTAAGGAGGTTAAAGGTCAGAGGTTAGGGTGTGGGTGTGGGTGTGGGTGAATTTGACAGGGAACACTCTGAGAAACGCCCGAGTCTCTCGCTACTCTAACTGGGTCATGGGTCCTACTCACTACCGGCTCGCCAATAGAAATAATAAATAAATATGGCAACGCTGCAATGTTTATGGACAATGCTTTTCAAAATACGCAAGTATATGTACATGTATATATAATATATACATACAAATATAGATATATTTATGTATATAAATATATACATAAATATATATTAAAATTGACCGTCCGAGTGGGTCTGGAGGCGATAACGACCAGGCACAGCTGGCATACAAGTGTCAAAGCCTATGACTAGTGGCTCCAGTGTGGCCGAATCTGGAACTACATGCAGCATGCAGTAGAGCCTAGATAAATGGTATATACTAATAGAGCAAACTGAAGAGTTAAGCTGAGATTCCTTACACGCGGTGTGCGGTATGCGGTATGCGAATGCGAATGGGGCAAAAAATCGGAAAGCATCTAAGTCAATGGGAGTGATTCCTTACATCCGAATGCGAATGCGAATGCGAATGCGGCAACTCGATCGGTCCCTGTAGCGATCGGTGCGGCATGCGGCATGCGACAAGGGGGGTGCGAATAGAAACCTGAGTCTGATTTGTCCATTAGTTTAACACTAGGAGAGGCGACTGAGCATTACGGAACGGTCACGCACAAGGGTGCTGAGGGGAAACATATGGTAGTGGTGGTGGTGGGGGTTCGGGTTGGTAAAAATGCTACCAGAGCTACAAAAATATGAATACTTATCTATAATTTGGTAATTATATAGGTAGGAACCTCCATGTGACGTACCAAAAGTTACATAGATATAAATGCCATATTAGGCCATATACAGTGCAGTATGGGGTATACTTGTTTATTTTTATTTTTTATATATAGCAGGTCATGTGCCGCATGCCGCATACCACGTAGAAGGAATCTTCCCATTCGCATACCACATACCGCATTCCGCGTGTAAGGAATCTTAGCTTTAGTGTCCTCGTTTATATTCCCATAATAGATTATAGAGCATATATATAATATATACACATATACACATATATCTGTACCCCCCTCCCCTCACCCCCCAATTTCTCTGAACACTACCCATCGGAAGCCAAATCCTGACCACATGGGACCGCTTTCAGCGGTGCCCATACAGTGCTGCAGATTTGCAGCCTTCAGCGCACCAATGCGACTGAAAACTCCCCAAAAACAAATAACACATATCTGTACGCGTCGAAGGCCTCGGGTTTGAGTGGTTAGTGGTTAGAGTGTCTGACTTTGTTCTAGGTCAGACTCCTAATCTGAGGGTCGGCGGTTCGATTCCCCATGCCCCCAGCTCTGCAAATTTGGATTTCCACCAATGTGTATAACTTACAGCGTCATCAAAGGCCGGTTGCTCTCATACCATGTCTATGTGGTGTGGGAGTTTAAAAATCCCTTGGGTCGGTAAAAGTGTAGGCTCGGGCTTTCTATCGATCAGCAGTGGAATGAGGAAGACAAGTCGTCTATGACTGAAATTTCCCCTGCTTAAACAACTAATGGACCAAAAAACAACAAAAAATCGTGGATAACAAATTATTTTTAAAACAACACAAAACATTCATGTTTATTATATTTTACTTCCTAATAGCACACAAAATGATATTATAAACATACACACACAAATCTGCAACAGAAATATAAATGCATCGATAACTTTAGTAATGTAGCATTTGGTAAGCGAGTCGGGGAGCGATTTATTTAGTAAAACGGTGTATAAGGAACAATATCTAATGAGCTGGGCTCTATCTTAACACTGCCTCCCGTCCCGAAATAAATCTATGTGTTGCTAGGACGTAAAATCCCAACAACCAAACAAAACACACGATGTTTGTTGTTTGCCGAAAAATGTAAAATTATGCTATTAATATGCAGCAGAATAGGAATTATTATGGTAAAATAAGGCCACAAAGAGCCAAAGGCTATAGGATGCTGTACCAATCGAGCTCTCGTCACTTTATGTAGTTTACAATCCCAGCATGCAGTTGTTTCTATGGTAGGTTTTTTATAACCTTTATGTAGCAGTCACACTACGACGACAAGCGGCGACGACAGCTTTGCGACAGCGACTTCCGGTGTCGCGCAGGTGTCGCGCAGGTGTCGCCGCGACACCTCCGCGACACCTCCAGTTTCTTCACTCTTTCTCTACTGTCGCCGGGTTGTCGTGGGGATTTTGGACATGTTGAAAAACTTCTACGACAGCCTAGGTTGCGGCACTGTCGCGTAACTGTCGCGGCACTGTCGCGGCACTGTCGCGGCACTGTCGCACTGCCGCGGCACTGTCATCTTGTCGTTAAGCTGTAGTTGCTTCTCTCTCCATGTATGTGTCTCTGTGTGTCTCTGTGTCTGTGTCTATGTGTGTGTCTGTGTCTATGTGTGTCTGTGTGTGTGTCTGTGTCTCTGTGTGTGTGTCTGTGTGTGTGTCTGTGTGTGTGTCTGTGTGTGTGTCTGTGTCTATGTGTGTGTTTGTGTCTATGTGTGTGTCTGTGTGTGTGTATATGTGTGTCTGTGTGTGTATATGTGTGTGTGTGTTGTGTGTGTTATGTGTCTGTGTGTGTTGTGGTGTGTCTGTGTGTGTGTCTGTGTGTGTTTGTGTCTGTGTGTGTCTGTGTGTGTCTGTGTGTGTGTCTGTTCGTGTATATGTGTGTGTCTGTGTCTTGTCTGTGTGTGTATGTGTGTGTGTATATGTGTGTGTCTGTGTGTGTGTCTGTGTGTGTATGTGCGTGTGTCTGTGTCTCTGTGTTTGTGTGTGTTGTGTCTGTGTGTCTGTGTGTGCTACTCTCACTCTCAGTCTGACTCTGACTCTCACTTCATCTCATCTGACTCTCACTCTCACTCTCAGTCTGACTCTGACTCTCACTCTCAGTCTGACTCTTCACTCTCAGTCTGACTCTCACTCTCATCTGACTCTCACTCTGACTCTCACTCTCACTCTCAGTCTGACTCACTCTCACTCTCAGTCTGACTCTCACTCCTCTACTCTCAGTCTGACTCTCACTCTCACTCTGACTCTCAGAGACACACAGAAACACAGAGACACACACACAGACACACACACAGACACACAGAAACAGAGTGAGAGTCAGACTGAGAGTGAGAGTGAGAGTCAGACTGAGAGTCAGAGTCAGAGTCAGACTGAGAGTCAGAGTGAGGCACACACAGAGACACAGACAGACACATACACACACAGACACACACACAGAGACACAGACACTCACACACAGACACACACATAGACACACATAGACACAGACACACACATAGACACAGACACACAGAGACACAGACACACACATAGAGACACATACAGAGACACAGAGTCACACACACAGACACAGACACACACACAGAGACACAGACACACACACACACATAGACACAGACACACACATATACACAGACACACACATAGAGACACACACAGAGACACAGAGTCACACAGACACAGAAACAGACACACAGACACTGTCGTCCCGCTGTTGTCCCGATGTCGTCCCGATGTCGTCCCGATGTCGTCCGATTGTCGTCCAAATTAGCCCGAATTTGCATATGTCGTCGTGATTTCTCAAAATTCCAGCCGCCGGGCTGTCGTCCTCCCATTGTCGTCGTAGTGTGACAGCTACATTAGGGTGGGCCGTTGGCCCTTCATGGCCGCTTTGCTAGGGGCCTTATTTGGGGTAGTACTAGTAGCGTCGGTCTGAGGTTGTCCCTCCTCAGGCCCAGCAGTGCATTGTTTGTGCGCGCCAGTACTTTCAGAGTTGTCACCAGTGCCATCACCATCACCATCTCTTTTGCCTCCACTGGTTTTCCCCGCTCTATGTTATCCAGTGCCATGGCCACCGGTCTCACACGAACTGCATGCCCCGTTGTGCCGCTGCCAGTGCCGTGTCATTGTCTCTTACTCTTGCTGGGAGTGTCGGCTCCAGCTCCGGATTCAGTCTTGTGCAGACTGTCTACTTTGGCTGGTATGGGTAGAGTGTCCTGCTTAGCGGATTTTTCCACAGGGTATTGATCAGTTTGGCTATGCTCTCCGCTAGCTTCTTCCCCTCCACATCCAACCGAGATTTGTCAGCCGGTATGAATTGCTCCAGGTATGAGCCTCCTGTCTGCGCTTCAGTCACTGCTGGGGCCAGCTCACTATCCCCCATTCTCCTGTGCTCCGTGACCTGTCGGGTCACGGTTATCTGCATCATGGCCACCTCACGTGGCGCACGCAGCGTGGGGGCCATTAGAGTGTCCTGCGCCTCTTAGGTTCCGCAGTGTCTCCCGGATAGGCTGGGGGCTCGCTCACCCCCCTCTCCACCGCTGGCCTTAGCGGGGTGAATGCTGACGTGTGAGGGTTTGGCTGTCTCGGGACCAGTGTGGGAGTTCTACCCCTGTCACTCTGTCCAATTGTGGACTCCCCTTCTATCCAGTTGATGGAATAACCAGCATTCCTGTCCCTAATTTCAGCTTGTAGCTCTGCTCTCATTACCTCCAACCTCTACAGTACCGCCACCGGTGTTGGCACGTACCTTGCACCCCACCACTGATCCGCACAGGCTGGATCTGGTGGTGGGCTGTATGTTTGAGTCAGATTTGTGACTACCAAGCATAGGCCGCTGTGTAGATCCCCCATAGGCGGTGGTGTAGGTCGGTATGGTTGAGGCTAACACCAGTCTCATACCTCCCCCATCCGATCTCACTTCAGTGCCCTCGTCCGGGGCACCCTTCCCCGTGCTTCCTGTTTCAGATGCCATGTCTGTCCTCTCGTCCATGGTAGGGGTGGCATTCCCCTCCTCCTGTCTGACTCATGGGCGAGCTGGACAAACAGAGCCCCCGCCGGAGAAGTGGTGCGCTGTCTTTCAGCTACCTCTATGAAACCCGTTAGCATGCTTGCGACTCTGTTTCCTTCGTCCTGCATGTCATAATCGTTCTCTGATGGAGAGGGCGTGCGGGACATACAATGTGCCATGGTTGAGTACAGTTAACCGAGTGCAGTGTAACTTCTCGTAACCTGTTAGTAGTGAGTCTCGACTGAGTCGCTCATGTGCTTACCCTTAATTTAATTAGGTGTATGGGCCCGAATATGGCCATGTTTGTTTGTTTGTTTGTTTGTTGTTGTTTTACATCCTAGCAACATCTAAGGTCATATCAGGACGGGTACCGACTTGTGACAGTGCGCACTCATAGTAACTTTATAGTGCTGTCCCACTGGGAAACCAGGCCGCCAGCACCATGACCTGGTATCCAACTCAGTCACATTATCCTGACACTGACCACACCAGTCCTTGCCCTGTCCTAATAATGCCGAGCGCCTGGCTAGGAAGCGACAAGTATCAATTTTTAAGTCATTGGTTTGACTCGACCAGGGTTCGAACCCACGACCCCACGATCTACCAGCACGGGAGACGGACACTCTAACTAATTCGGCCGTCCTGTCTGGTCATGACTTCGCCATGTGTTCCCCTGTCATGACCTCGCCATGTGTTCCCCTGTCATGATCTCTGCCCTCTGAGCTAGGCGGACTCCCCCCTCCTCCCTGGCGCTGCCTTAGCATGCCTGGGTGGAGCCGTCCCATGCAGCATGGGGGGTGAGAGATGGCGACCGTCACTCTGCCCTAAGTATAACTAGCCCTGTTAAACCCCGACCGAGGTGGCGAGTGAGGATCCGTGATCCTGAAAACAACCTCCGTTCTCCCATGTGTCCAACCTCCGGTGAGTGCCAAGGCAGCTCCATCATGTGACCGTGCTGAGGTGACGGGGTGTGCACCCCGCCGGGAAGTCCCGGCGCTGGCTGCGCCCGGCACCGCGGTACCCCGTGTAGCCAAGTGAAGATGCCGGCCTAATGACCAATGGTCCTCCCACAGCCCATTACCTACCTTAAGTGCATACGTCGCAGCGGAGCACCTCTTTGACGTGTTGCTCTCTCGATAGCTAATCCAAAAGTGACAAGACCTCAATTGGTACAGCATCCTGTAGCGGTTGGCCTCGTGGCCTAATTAACATCATAATCCAATCTCTTGCCAACTCTAAAAGCAGACAGAAGCACCTGATATTTCTCTTCAGACCAAATCACCATTTAGTCGAACATATTGTACAAACTATGCTAACGCATATAATTAAAGTGGGAGATTAGTTATTCGAATTTAGATGTCAGCACAGCGAAGGGGTGGCCGAAAGAATATGGGTGATCCGGGTTCCGCTGGTCCCCCAGGAAGGACTGAAGCTGGTACCCAGCATGCTGGGTCGCAGAATCAGCGTACACGGCAAAAGGTCAGGGAGGGACTGAATACACAGACACAAAGTGGTATTTATTTATGTAAAATATTTGCTTAAGACGATTACCCTGTAATCTACATCAAAACCAAATATATGGCAAGAGCCATACCAAATATGGTCATGAGGAGGTCCAAAGTAAGTCTAAATATTGAATTGAATTGAAAAATTGAATTTAAAGTACAGGGTCACAGTGGTCTCCCCAGTCTCCTGGTATTCAGGAAAGGGATGGTGGGAATCTGAAGACCTGGTGGGAAACTTAGAAGCAGTATGTGTAAGTTCCTGCCAACGAATGTAGCACGACGCGGTGGCCGATTCGGTAGAGTGCAGGCCTCCCGTGCGGGAGGTTGGGCGTTTCGATTCCCGGTGGAGTCAAACCAATGACTTACTAAATTGATACTTGTCGCTTCCTAGCCTCGCACTCTGCATCAATAGACTAAATCACCATTCCAGTGGCGCGGTGCATTGTGGGATGCATCAAAGCAAAACAAACCTGTGAGAAGCATATGGCACATGCTAATACACTGGGTGCAGCTATGAAATGTGCTAGTTTCAGCTCATCTCAGCTCTTGTTTGAAACATAGAATACCAACTAAAAAATATATATATAATAAATTAAGGTATTACTCTTTTATCCACCGTTGCATTTACATCAATATAATATGCACATCTTATGCCATGTGCATTTAGATTTAAACAAATCTAGGCACTCAGACTAGTGTTAAAGCCATAGCCAGAGTCAGTTTTACTTATTTTATTAATGTTTTTATTTATATCCTATGGTTAATGACATATGTAGAACTAGAAAATTAGTAGGGTTAATCAGATATTGGTTATATATTTCTCTGAAACAAGTGTATGTTGACATATTTCGCATTTTAATATTTAGAACAGGAATTAATAATGGTGATATGGATATCACTGATTGTTTTGTGTGGAATTGTATGTTTCTTAGCTCAAAATGTTTAACTATGGCTAGTTTTGTCTTAGCTATATTCATCAGATCATAGTATTGCATCTGTGCATACATGTTTATGCCAAATTGTTATGTATTACTATTCATTTTGAATAAAAATCAAAGTTTTTCCCTAGGCGTATTGACAAACTCAATGGCCATTCGCATTTGCTTTGCTGCCAAAGCCGTTTTCAGTGCATGCGCAGTCAGAACCGTGATCCCGTCTATAGGATAGGGCAAGGACTGATTAGCTCAGTGTCAAGATAATGTGACTGCGTGGGATATCATGACATGGTGCTGGTGGCCTGATTTCCCAGTGGGACATCACTATAAAGTCACTATGAGTGTGCACTATCACAAGTTGGTACCCATTCTGATATGACCTTAGATGTTGCCAGGAGGTAAAACTCCAACAACCAACCAACGCCAATGGATGGCGGGCTTACTGAATAAGTCAACTTATGCCAGGTACACACATACCGTATACGATTCGCGCACTAAAACTGACTGGCCGACGCGACTCATCACGACCCGTTTCCCGACTAAAACTTACGACTGGGGGTGTACACATCTACCGACTGGAGCGCAACTGGGCGCGCACATATACCGTCCCGATTCGCGACTGCCACCTACGCACCTGGTGTTTTTAGCGCGAACTACATGAGCATCAGCGCCTCCTAGCAGCTGGTGTGGTCCAACGCAAGATGGCGCCATGTGTGTTTCACTGCACGCAACTGGCGGATGTGGGGCGAACTATCGTATCATGAGCAGTCGCTGAGGGATTAAAAATTCAAATTCAAAAATGGCGCCACGTACACCAGAGGATAGAAGAAAAATCGCTGAGGCACTTGCAGTGCTTGCGATCCGTCATGTGCGATGTCGAAGGATAGGTCGGCAAGTGCGGATTCGACCCCACATTGCTCAGCATGCTCAGCTTGGAGCGTTCAACACCCTGGTAGCTGGATTACGTGCCGATGAACCGCAAGCGTTCACCAACTATAGCCGGATGCCAGCGCCACAGTTTGATCAGTTGCTTGAGCTGGTCAAACCTCGGATCGAGCGTCAGAACACAACGTTTCGGGCGTCGATCTCGGCTGCAGAGAGGCTTGCGATCAACCTACGCTTCCTGGCGACAGGTAATAATTTACTTTGTCTTATACATTATTTACATTCCGATTGACTATCTCTTCGACGATATCGTTTATTTTGTTTATTTTGTACTGTGGTGTTTTTTTCTGACTTTGTGTTCGACGATATGAGCTCACATTAACAACCCTTTTTCTAGGTGAGTCGTTCAAGAGCATAAGCTACCAGTTTCGGGTGGGTGCGACGACCATCGGGCAGCATGTCCCCGAGACGTGCGACGCCATCTACGCAGCACTGAAGGATGACTACTTCAAGGTAACAGTGCTTGTGTTAATTTTCTTTTTATTGGGTTTCACACAAAAACATGAACATGATAAACATGATAAACATGATATGCACAACGCGTGAAACTTGTAAATTGGAAACCAAAAACAGTAATTATAAAATCTTATGGGAATGTCACTATGATCAAGTTGAATATCGATACAGTCATCAGATCCTAACAAATGTAAATATGTTGTCGGTGACTTTTCATTTCTGTTCAATAAGATTCCTACTAAAACACTGGTATGGGTAAACAGAGCAAAACCACAAACCAAAAACAGTAATTATTAAATGTTATGGGAATGTCACAATGATCAAGACCAAAAAACCAATTTAATGTTGAATGTCGCTACAGTCATCAGATCCGAACATATGTAAATATGTTGTCGGTGACTTTTCATTTTGATTCTGCCTAAAACAACAAACCAAAAACAGTAATTATTATATCTTATTTCTATTCAGTAACTGTTCAATAAGATTGATACTAAAACAACAAAACAAATCCTGAAACTGCTATGGGGAACCATAGCAAAACTAAAACTGACCACGACTATGTCCAGCCGCTGTTGTGTGTGACCAATAAACCAAATTAATGTGTAGTGTCGCTACAGTCATCTGATCCTAACATATGTAAATACGAGAAGGAGGAACCGGCGGCATCTGTCCCAGCGGTGCCTCTTGCTTGGGCGATGTCCTGTTGTTGGTTTTTAATCTCCAGCATTTTCATACTGCCGCGAAAGCACGCCTGCTCGATGTCGTTCTGGGTAAGAAGCAGAACGCGCGGATCACTGATCTTTCGCAACTTCATGGCGATACTTTTAGTGAACACTGCGATGGCATCGTCCGGCTCGGCCCGCGTTTCTTTTAGATTCTGCAGAACGAGCTCCATCAGCTCGTTCTCTCGGCTGTCTGCGTCCGCGCGCTTGCGTTTGTTGGCTTTCCTAAAATCCTGGATGGACTTTGGGGTGCTCGCGATAGTGTCCGTTTCGTCTTCCGGTTCGTCTTCAATCGTTGCCACAGCTTGCGCCGATGTGAGGCTTTCCGTTTCACCGTCGTCGTCGATCTCCGCCACGTGCTGAGAAACAGAATAGAAACACAATATTTTTTAAACAAACATAACAATTTAGTGGTCGTCGATCTCCGCATCCATGTGCTGAGATACAAAATAGAAACACAATATTTTTTAAACAAACATAACAATTTAGTCTTTTTGTTTTTGCAGACCCCGTCAACCCACGACGAGTGGAGCAAGGTAGCGGATCTGTTCAGCACACGATGGAATTTCCCGAACTGCATCGGCGCCTTGGACGGGAAACACATCCACATCGAGCCACCTCCACACTCGGGATCGTCGTTCTACAACTATAAGAACACGTTCAGCATCGTGCTGATGGCTCTGGTGGACGCCGACTACCGTTTCCTGTACGTCGATGTGGGTTGCAATGGGCGCGTCAGTGACGGAGGAGTCTTTGCTGGCTGCACCCTACAGCAACAACTGGAGAATCATGCAGATGCATTCCCACCCCCCAGGCCTGTCCCCGGAGACGATCGGCCCTGGGCCACTTCATTGTGGCCGACGACGCGTTTCCGCTGAAGGAATACCTCATGAAACCGTTCAGCCACAAGGACCTCCGCTTAGATCACAGGATCTACAACTATCGCCTGTCGCGCGCACGTCGGGTTGTAGAGAACGCCTTCGGTATTCTGACGAACCGCTTCCGGGTTTTCCTGACAAACATTGCCCTCTCCCCAGATAAGGTGGAGCGCATAGTGATGGCCAGTTGTGCACTGCACAACTTTCTGCGCGAGAAGATCGGCACCACCTGCAATATTGACTACGAGGATCCCAGGACGCATGCTGTAATTCCGGCGCGTGGAGATCAGACAGAGTGCTCACCCAGGCCCCCCTACCGTCAGGAACCAACTCGACGCAGCGCGCAAAAACGCAAAGGGACTACTTGGTCGAGTACGTCAACTCGCCGACCGGTTCTGTGCCGTGGCAGGCGGCCATGATATAGATGGCTGAACAATCGTATTGTATTATTATTACTGTAGTATTGTATATATTATTGTATTACTGTATTCCTGTATTATATTAGTGTTTGTTAGGTATCGTTACCTCATCAGGTTCGTGGCTGAAGCTTGGGGCGGGGAGCTGGTGGTTGCTCAAACTTTGGCGTTTCTGGACATGGGGTGCGAGGAAAGACAACGATGTGTGAATCCAGGTCTGTCGTGTTGTCATTGGCTTGGCCCCCGAGCCCGACGGCTGTTGTTTGCGGAGACGCGTATATTGCGTGCGTAGGTTAGTCATCCGTTTCTGTATAGAAGCGGCTGTAAATACATATAGAAGACAGTTGTACAGATTGTATATATTAAATGTTGACAGTGTGCAAAAGTTGTAAATTTTGTATATAATAAATGTTTACATTGTGCAAAATTTGTATATAATAAATGTTTACATTGTGCAAAATTTCTACATGTGTGATATTGCTAGAATATATTAAAATTTCTATATAGAACACTGTTGTACAGATTGTACAGATCGCCACATTCGGCGGCATTCTGCGGTCGCCATCTTGTCATGTAGCATTCTCTACCAAGTTTCATGCTAAAGTTTCACGATTAAGTTACGTAAACGTGCTAGATAACAGGCTATAGATGCTCTCATGACACCCATGTACTACAAGAAACCGCATGAATCCTTAATCGGGAGACGGGAATCGGGAATCGGGAAACGCACAACACAAATACAGATACAACAGACTTAAAACACCGGTACACAGGTAGCGTAGGTTATTTACGACCCACTACGACCCATGTTGACGAAACAAAACAGTGAAAACTATTGGAAAAACATGCTTACCTGACTGCCCGACCTCTGCGGTGATTTCGGACAATGCAGTAATCCTCTTTACTCGATTGGAGTACTCTGGACTACACACGTCGAAGAGACACGGGCGATCTCTCCACATTTCTACCATACAATTCTCGGCTTCGTTCGTCCAGTCCGCCATTTTTTTCCTCTGTGTACGGACAAAGTCACATGACCCGATTCCACCCCTCTGATTCGCTTATCGCTAAAACCCTGACACGACCGGTTGCCGGCTAGCACACATATACCGTATACGACGAGACTGCCCGCTCACATCTAGCGTTTCTCGAACGGCCCGATTCATTTTTCGAATCGCTTGCGACTCGAGTTTTAAGCCATAAAACTGAGTTTTATACGCGAATCGCATGCGTCTAGTGTGCGCGGGGGTCGCACACCTAACGACTAAAACCCAGTTTTATGGGCGAAACGGCCAGTTTTACGTCGTATACGGGCAGTGTGCACTGGGCATTACGCTACCAACAGATGGTGTACCCGCCATCCCTTATGTGATGTAGCGAGACCCTTGGGTCTATAGAGAGTATGCACTGACGTCATGCTAAAGGGAAGTGCGGCCATTGTGGCGATAGTACCCACAATAACAAACCCAACAAACTCAATGCATTGTCAATGGCCGTGAGCAATCTTCATACAGAAAATGTGAAATATCTATAAAATTACACCACCTAGAAACAAACCGCTTGGCACACATATAGAAAACAAATTCAACGAAAAGATTCTATTAAATTTATAAGGTTATGGTTCTGCATTCCTATTAATTTTGAATACAATTGAGGTGTTACACTGCGCCTATCGGCAAACTCAATGCATTGTCAATGGCCGCGCACAATCTTTATACAGAAAAAGTTAAATATCTCTAAAACTACACCACCTAGAAACAAACCGCTTAGCACACATATAGAAAACAAATTCAATGAAAAGATTATATTAAATTTATATGGTTAGAGTCCTGCATTTCTATTAATTTTGAATAAATTGAAAGAATGATCTACTATGTTACTGCAACTGGGAGGTTGTTTACTGGTTGATATCACCACAATGGTGGCGCTTCCGGTTGATGACGTCACGGGAATACCCTCAATAGTGAAGGATAAAGCCAGGAATGACACAACCCCCACCTTCTGGTGTGTAAGCTGACGCTGCGACCCGGTGTGGTGGTTTCAGCGTGTTCCCGTGCTCAGACGTGTCCCTCGCTTCTGCGCATGCGTCAGAATCTAGTAAACATGGCCGTAATCGATTAACACGAACCGGGCGACTCGGGTCATCCGAATTTCAAATAGAACACGCGAGTGGAGTCGACAAATACACGTCCCGTGTGCAAAAAAAGAATAACTTAGATTAATGAAATGGAAATATAGGTAAACTGGGCCATGATACAATACTTTAAATCCTATTTTGCTGTACTTTTATCGGTTATTAAAAAAAAAAGAACAAACTGTCCACCCGAGCGTATTCGATTATTCAACCCGAGTTTGTAGGATGTGCGCATGCGCCAATAAGTGGCTGGGGTGACCCGAGTTGATGCGAAATCCGCGCATGCGCAGAAGCAACGGGACACGTCTGAGCACGGGAACACGCTGAAACCACCACACCGGATTCCTGGGTCCTTCCTGAGGGACCAGTGGAACCAAGAATACCTATATTGAGCGCTCGCTTCCCATGCGGCCTGTCATGGGTTCGAATCCCCATTGAGTCAAACCAATGACATAAAATATTGATACTTGTCGCGACTTAGCCTGGTGCTTGACATTACTGGAATAGGACAAGGAGCAGTGGAATGGAAAAGACAAATTGTCCCCCAGTTAAAATGTCCAACGCATAAAGTTGCATAACCCGATGAAATTATATTTTCAAAATATAAAAATCTATTAAAATTGAATCCTACATACGTGTGGGGGTTTCCCCCTTTAAGAACATTAAAATTCACTACTCTAATTAATGTAGCAATGATGTATTGCAGTCGCTGCGCATGCACACGTTATTTTACATGGCACATGCCTGCACACCAAACATCTCCACAATTTAGTCAATGTTATTCTCTGAAATAACGTAGAGTAGGTCATAATTGTCAACCCAAAGTATTTTAACTAACAAAAACGCGACAAATACAAGCCACCATATTGTACAACCGTAAGCAAGGATTATAACATTGAAGTTTGTACTTAATCAAAGCCGCGAGAGAGAAAAAGAAAAAAAAAAAAAAACCCTTCCAACTTTTCTTCGCTCCAGAAGTAGACCGGGGTATCGAGTGGTTGGTTGATGGGTTTCACCACGTCTTCCCACGTGCGGTTTGTTAAGTAGCCCTACTTACACCCCCCCCCCCCCGCTACATACACCCGCCGTGTAAGTCAACCGGGACTTACTAACAGCTCATCGCTGAATGAAGCGAAGTAACCACCCTCCATGTTCTAACGAAATACAATATAACCTCGTTAAACCAAACTTGAAGGGACCCTAGAAATTTCTTTGGATTAACCGATCATTAGTTTAACTGAGCTTTGGCTTTGACTTTGACTGTATTGCACATGTAATATCCAATGTATGTGGACACTTTGATTATTGTTGTTTATGTATATACAGTATAACCCCGTTAAACTAAGCTCGGTTAAACCAAACGATCGGGTAATCCAAACTTTTTTTCGGCGGCCCAGCAAAATACTGCCATTTATCATATAAAAAAGTCTGTGGGGTCTCAGATGACGTTATAACCACATGAAAGTTTGTTTTAACCATACCGGAGTGGCCTGGGGTCCGACAATTTTGTTTGGATTAACCGATAATTTGGATTAACACTCATGGTGGGCCCCATCACACCTAGCTTACTCGCCGGAAGGTTGGTTGTTGGAGTTTTACATCCTGCCAACATCTAAGGCAGAATGCCTGACGAGTAGATGAGTGGAGGATGGTTGGTTGTTGGGAGTTTTACATCCTGGCAACATCGAAGGTCATATCAGGACGAGTACAGACTTGTGACAGTCTGCACTCATGGCAACTTTATAGTGGTCCCACTGGGAGACCAGGCCACCAGCACCATGACCTGATATCCCACTCAAATCATATTATCCTGACACTGAGCCAACCAGTCCTTGCCCTATCCTAATAATGCTGAGCGCCTGGCTAGAAGCGACAATAATCAATTTTTACGTCATTGGTTTGACTCGATTAGGGTTCAAACCCATGAGTTTGAGTCCCACAATCTGCCAAAACGGGAGACGGACGCTGAACTCATTCGGCCATCCCGTCTGGTCACTCACCTGAAGGTGGGAGAGAGGAGGGGAAGGGGGTGGTGAATGTATGACCATCATGATTGATAGAGAAAGTATATGCGTTCTCTGTGGCGGAATGGTTAGAGTGTCTGACTTTTTTCTAGGTCAGACTCCTAATCTGAGGGTCGGCGGTTCGATTCCCCGTGCCCCCAGCTCTGCCAATTTGGATTTCCAACGCTGTGTGTAACTTACAGCGTCATCAAAGGCCGGTTGCTCTCATACCATGTCTATGTGGTGTGGGAGGTTAAAAATCCCTTGGGTCGGTAAAAGTGTAGGCTCAGGCTTTCTATCGACCAGCAGTGGAGTGGGGAAGACCAGTCGTCTGTGACTGGGATTTCCCCTACTTGGGACAACTAATGTACCAAAAACAAACAAAAATGAGAGACAAATAAGTGTTCACACTTCCTGTCTACCATATCACTATATCACTATATGGCGTTAGCTCGGAAAATTTCATTGCAATCTACATTAGAAACAAAATATATGGCATTAATTATGCCAAGTTTGGTCTTAAGGGGGTATGTTTTCAAGAGTGCAAAGTGAGATTAATGTATAGAGTCTACAGTGAGGGATAGGGCACGAGGTTGAGTTGCGGGGGGGGGGGGGGGATTTCAACCTAACTGCGACCCGGTGTGCTGGGATCAGACTTCAGCCCTTACTAAGAGACCAGCGGAACTCGAAATACCCGTATTGCTTTTTTAACTTTTTCTTCCTTTTTTTGTGGTTAAATTTTGTTCTAAAGTAGGCATTAAGACCACTCCAGGATAGTTTGGTGGATATTATTTTGGAATTGGACAATTTGAAGTGTGAGGGGGAGTCGGGGGTGGGTGGCAACAGTGGTGAGTTGCTGTGATTGCAATTTGTGAACAATTTATTAGTACAACCACCTGAGCAGCTGCTTGGGTACTCAAGAGACCCGAGTATATCTTCCCAGCGTGGGTTCAAACTTGGGAGGTCACGCCAATGTATTACGCTTAGTCATGTCATTAAGGGGAGGTATTCCGCTGGTTATTTATAAATAAAATTATATATATATATAAATATATATAACGTGCATTCTATTCTTCATTTATAGTCGCTGTTTACTATGTAAATACTCACATTGATCTGACTAATATTGATCTAGTTTTTATATGACACTACTGTTACCATATTGCTATGGAACTTTTGGGTTACAGAATTTCATTGTGTTACATGCTGCAAATTGTGTATTCAACAGGTATTGTATACCTTATTCTATATACCTTTTGTGTAAATAACCCTGAATTGAAAAATGGCTGCAAGACCAGTGATTCGGCACTGACAAAATACTTATTCAGCAGAATAAACATATTTACCACAAAAAAAACTAAATCAAATAGTAGCTTCAATGTGATTATGTCCTTAGCATCAAGGTGATTGTCTCTTGGTCACACTTTTTTTCGAAGAGCTATAAGCCCTCTAATAAACGAAATTACCTAAATATAAGCAATACTGGTATATTATACAAAATGGTTACCTAGTGCATGGCCTTGGAAGACATTACCATTCGAGATACCAATAAGTAGGCATACCACTGACTTAAGGCCCGGTCACATACACGTTAGTGGGCGTAGTTGAACGTCGTGGAGGGTACCATAGTTGAACATTGTTGAATGTAGTTGAATGTAGTTGAACATACCGGAGAAGTACGGATGCCGGCACGTTTTTTTGGGGGGGGGGGTACATTAGTTGTTTAAGTAGGGGAAATTTCAGTCGCAGACGACTCGTCTTCCTCATTCCACTGCTCCTTGCTCTATCCTAGTAATGCCGAGCGTCTGGCTAGGAAGTGACAAGTATCAATTTTTAAGTCATTGGTCTGACTCGACCAGGATTCGAACCCACGACCTACCAGCACAGGAGATGGACGCTCTAACTCATTCGGCCATCCCGCTCAACTACATTCAACTACGTTCAACTACGTTAGCCTCCACTACGTTCAACTACGTCCACTAACGTGTATGTGACCGAGCCTTTATTGATTGAATACATATAATGGTGCATTGACAGTGGGCATTTCGGAGGTTGGGGTGGGGGCAGGGATGTCCATTGATTTTATCCAACACTACCATTGTGACCGTGAAGTGAATTGAATTGTATTTCTATGGTACGGTGGTTTTGGTCAGCATCCCACGAAGGGGTGATTGTCATCCATGCACACCCAAAAGAGGGAGTGCACGTGAGGTCATCACTCAGCGGTCAGGGGCCAGCCATCTTGAATTATGAGCACCCTCCCTAGCCATGTTGTGAATGCATGCAGATGCAGTAAAACAGAGTGTTCTTGTGTTCTGGAGGTTCTGGGCAGTTTGCATCCAATGTGTTTACTTACAGGACTTTAGCAACAACTTCTGAGGCCAAACTGCTCAAAATAGTGACAAATAAACCAACAAATCAGTAAATAAGCACGCTGTGCAGTTGCAAGCCTTCTGTATGTAATCCAATATGGCCACCGAAAGTTGTCTTGTGACGTCATTACACACCCTCTATTGAATATCTACAAACAAAAATAGTTAACTAAGAAAAATATCAGTTATGGGATATAACTTTGTATCCAGGTAATCAAGGAGACGGACCATGGTTACATAATGCATAACAGTTGTTTTTCTACAAATTGTTCTTTTTAAACAACAGAAGTAAATAGCGCATTCTACAAAAACATGCAGTGTACTCCCATTTCTTAAAATATTACTTTTTTCCTGCCATTGAATATATCCCAGAGATTAAAAATAAAACACTGGAAAACCTTTTGTTAGAATGTTTGTGGCGTAGGGGTGTATTTGTGCATAACTTGATCTGCCTAATATGTGAACTAGGTGTGAAATGTTGTTTGTTGTTGTTTTACATCCTAGCAACATCTAAGGTCATATCAGGACAGGTACTGACTTATGACAGTGCACACTCATGGTGACTTCATAGTCCCCACTGGGAGACCAAGCCATCAGCACCATGACCTGATATCCCACTCAGTCACATTATCCTGACACTGAGCTAACTAGTCATTGTCCTATCTTAATAATGCTGAGCGCCTGGCTAGGAAGCAACAAGTATCAATTTGTAAGTCATTGGTTTGACTCAACCAGGGTTCGAACCCACAAACCCATAGGTTTGGATACCCCGATCTCCAAAAACAGGAGATGGACGCTCAACTCATTCAGCCATCCCGTCTGGTCGCGCTGTGAAATGAGGTGATAGGTGACTGGTAGCATTTCTGAATAATTTTGTTTTGTTTGTTGTTGTTTTACGTCCTAGCAACATCTAAGGTCATATCAGGACGGGTACCGACTTGTGACAGTGCACACTCATGGCGACTTTATAGTGCTGTCCCACTGGGAAACCAGGCCGCCGGCACCATGACCTGGTATCCCACTCAGTCACATTATCCTGACACTGAGCACACCAGTCCTTGCCCTATCCTAATAATGCTGAGCGCCTGGCTAGGAAGCGACAAGTATCAATTTTAAAGTCATTGGTTTGACTCGACCAGGACTCGAACCCACGACCCCACGATCTACCAGCACGGGAGACGGACGCTCTAACTCATTCGGCCATCCCGTCTGGTGTCATTTCTGAATAATGCTTCTGAGATGTTGTCCCTTTTTTTTCCCATTAAGGGTGTGAGCTTTTGTCTTGTAAGCCTGCCTTGTGAGCTTACGTTGTAGAACCGTGAATATGTTATCTAGGCCACAATCAGATAAACGAGTCACAACTAGACCTAGATAAAAGATTCACCCCTACACACAGTAAGTATTACCTAGGCCTAGAGTAGGAACGCGGGTGCCGGAGTAACTAGACCACAATATACTCAATATGTTTTAGCTGTCACTCACTTATAATATAATTATACAGGCAGGTATGTTGTTGGCAGGCCATCTTAATTAACAACAGAGTTACAGGTTAGTAAAAGTGGGGTTTGTGTGTGTGTGTGTGTGTGTGTGTGTGTGTGTGTGTGTGTGTGTGTGTGTGTGTGTGTGTGTGTGTGTGTGTGTGTGTGTGTGTGTGTGCGTGTGTGCGTGTGTGTGCGTGTGTGCGTGTGTGTGTATGTGTGGGTATTTTTTGTAGCCACTTAAACGTAACCACGGCGTGCCCTAGATAGAAGATAGTATGTAGGCCTAGTGTAGTAATACTAAGCTAGCCTACTACAACGTTAGTAAACACGTTGAGACGCACCCACGTGTTCGTGGCGATTGCAACGCAACTCTTACCTTCAAACCTTGGACGTTGGAGTAGTCAGACTGAGACGAATGTGTGCGTTCGATGGCTTAGATCTCTACATCCAATATCTAGTGCTTGGTGCCATAGACGAGTGGTCATTCAGTGCGTGTTTGTGGCGACCTGGCCGATTTCTGTGGCGCCCTGGCAGTTTGTTGGAGGCTAAACTCGACAATCTAATACCTTACAGCTGCGCCCAGCACGGGTGAGTCTGTCTGTGCGTCCGCGTCGTGACCACAAAGCAGAGCGCCTCGTATGATCAGTCTACTTTGGAATCTTGTATGTTCTGTCTGTGTCAGAAACTAGCAATATAAAACTCTGCGTTGTATGTTAAGTCCTAAATCGTCGTTATACGTTGACTAAATGAGGACACAGTTTACGTTTGGGTGCTGTTTATATTTTGATGTCACATCATGTGTTTGAGCAGTAGGCGCTATGCAGGCACTATGGGCAGCTCTGGAGTTAGTATTAATTTGTCCATCGTCGACTTGTGCGCTCAGCTCCTGTCACTACAAGAAGTCAGACGATGCTAGACTTGTTTAATTTGCGTTTGTTGATGTGTATATTTTGCGTGTGGGTTTAATTTTTGGGGAGGTTTAATTTTTTGTTTAAAGTTGCATGGGCCGATGAAACGTATTTTTTTCAAAACCAAAACACTTATATAAATTTGGTTCTATATATCCAACTTAAGCCATGTTCACACACAGGCGTTAAGTCGCCTCAACTAGTTCGCCTTGTCTAGTTCGGCTCACATTCGCCGTGTGGACGTGACACTGAGGCGGATTAGGGCTGAATCGCCTCAACTAGTTCGCCTCAAGTAAACCGCGTCGCGAGGTAGTTTAACCACCTTAAGTTGGTGTATCTAGCTTGTGTGGACGGTAGCGGTTTACTTGAGGCGGCTTAAGTAGGTCGCAGTCGAGACCCGAGTTTGTTGACTTTCTGGTCGATCAAAAGTGCATATTATATAATTTGGTCTATGAACTGGCTAGAGGTGCACATATATTTTTTTCATCATTTATTTTTAGGTTTTCACTGCCCAGCAGAAGTTTTGACCGTTCCAAAACAATACGATTCAGTCCATACATAGCTAAGTCGAACCCACACTCTCTCGTGGTGACGTCGACTAACCGAAAACTGGCGCTGGTTAGTATGGACTTGCTCATGCGCAGATATCGATTTCTGCCTTAAACCGCCCCGAATACTGCATGTGTGGTCACGACACTAGTTCGCCTCATCTAGTTTGCCTTATCTAGTTCGGCCTAAAGTTGTGTGTGTGAACACGGCTTTAGATACTAGTGCATTACCTAAGGATTGGGAACATCCTATAAAGAATGATCAGTGAATTTATTACCTCATCCCCTTGGACACCAAATTTGAGACAGGAACACTCATTAAGCAATTAGGTCAATCTCATGGCCTAATTACCAATTCTCTCATTCCAACTACCATATATGTAATGCGGTCATCACGAGATGTCAATATGCGTCATAGCTCGAGGACTTTTGGAAAACTTGTCAAAAGTATTTTGGCTTCTCTCAGCTCAAATTGCTTCAAAACTAGCCATTTTTCATTAAGGTTACTCCGCACTAATGATTACTAGGTTATAACGATCAATTTGATATATTTATCAAAAAAATAAAATAAAAATTCAAATGCCATCGGACCATGCAACTTTATAACAACCAGACAGTATAGCTGAATGAGTTGAGCGCCTGCTTTCCGTGTGGCAGCTCGTGCGATTCGAATCCATGAGATTCAAATCCTGGCCAAGACAAACCATTATCTGGAAATGGTATAGCTGTCAGTGGCTAACCTGGCACTTGGTATTACTAGGATATGGCAATGAGCAGTGGGATGAGAAAGCCCAATTGTCCTCGATTGACATTTACATTTCCTTACTCTACCCTATTTATGTCACGCATCAGTCTAGAAAACAACAGGTATCTTTTTTGTAAGTCATTCATTTGTTTTGCTTTATCTGGTTTGAACCCACAAGCTCTGACACAGGAAGCCAACCAGCACTCTAACCGATTCGGCCATCCCGTCCGATCACTATTATTTGCATTGTAGTCATATTATATATCATTAACATATGACCACCCCTCCTCCGTAGTACCATCTCTAATTTGCCTAATAGAGGCCTAGATGAAAAAGATTCACTCTGACTCAGTAGCCCCTAGCTATCCTGTCTATGAAACAGGGCTGCGGAAGTAGGCCTATTCATTTCAATTCAATTCTTTATTTCAGCATTATGGTAGTTACATAATTTGGTCCATGGTAGGTAGATATAAAAATAAATGGTAATAACATAGAAGTAATAGTATGAATACTACAAAACTAACCATGATCAAAAGTTTGGTCTACATACAGTAATTTGTATCAATGCCTCCATATGGCAGAAATCTGAGATCACTCTCTCCTATTTTCACAACTCCCTGTATTATAGCATTTTCTGATTTGTCAAGTCTGTGGAGTCGATCTCTTCAAACCCAAGTCATAATTTGTTGTTTTTTGTGTGTGTTTTTTACATTGTTGATATTCTTGAATAGAAATGCTGCATTTCAATAGGGATATCGTAGGATATATCAGTAACAATACATATACAAAAGTACTCCGGGAAAGAGATTCACTCTGACTCAGTAGCCCCTAGCTATCCTGTCTATGAAACAGGTCTGCGGAAGTAGGCCTATTCATTTCAATTCAATTCTTTATTTCAGCATTATGGTAGTTACATAATTTGGTCCATGGTAGGTAGATATAAAAATAAATGGTAATAACATAGAAGTAATAGTATGAATACTACAATACTAACCATGATCAAAAGTTTGGTCTACATACAGTAATTTGTATCAATGCCTCCATATGGCAGACATAAATCTGAGATCACTCTCTCCTATTTTCACAACTCCCTGTATTATAGCATTTTCTGATTTGTCAAGTCTGTGGAGTCGATCTCTTCAAACCCAAGTCATAATTTGTTGTTTTTTGTGTGTGTTTTTCACATTGTTGATATTCTTGAATAGAAATGCTGCATTTCAATAGGGATATCGTAGGATATATCAGTAACAATACATATACAAAAGTACTCCGGGAAAGAGACCGACCTGATGACATCATAATGGGGCTGTCACATTAGGGTTTTTTGCGGGAGCGTTTGGCAGCGGAAGCGCGTTACGTCATATACGTTGGCATATGCCGCCATACGCTATGCATACGCCATCGTATGCCGGCATAAGCTTTCTCACGTCCGTCCGTCCAAATTTTGTTGTGCATGCTAAAAAAAATCTCCACCTATGGGAGCGTATGGTTCATATGCTACTCATATGTTACGCGTACGCTCCTCGTACGCTAGCGTACACTCCTCATATGCTAGGGGTATGCCAGCGTACGCTGCTCATATGCTCAACTTGCGTCACGGGGGTATCTCTGGCGTATGAAGCATACGCAGAACCTACAAGTTGCGTATGGGAGCGTATGAGTAGCGTATGCAAAGCGTATGAGTAGCGTATGGCGGTGTATGCCCGACCTATGGTCTCGGTATATAAAGGCAACGCACTATATACCCAGGAGCCACCAGGCGGTGGACCGAGGAGAGATAACATAGGTCTCGCATACGCTCCTCATACACTCCTCATACACTCCTCATACACTCCACATGCCAATCAAAACCGTAAAAAAATGTCACAGTACGCTCTCATACGCTCCTCATAGGTGACGCATACGCTCAAAAACACCTGAGAGGTCACAAAGGTCACGATACGTCATCCCGCGCAGTTTTTTCCCATTTTCGACGTATGTTTTCAATACGCTCCCGCCATACACCATAATGTGACAGGGCCTTTAATAAACCCAACTAGTAAGACCGACGACAAGTCTACTAGGTTACTCGGTCATGAACCGCACGTTGCAATACTTTCACCATCTAACACCCCTGAGACAGGGCCTGGGCGCACAGTGTCAGGATAATGTGACTGTGTGGGATGTCAGGTCATGGTGCCGGCGGCCTGATTTCCCAGTGGGGCAGCACTATAAAGTCGCCATGAGTGCGCGCTGTCATAAGTTGTTGCACGTCCTGGTATGGCCTAGGGTCTTACTGGGGCTTAAAACTACACCAACCACTCAGCCTCCCCCAGCCCTCTCAGAGGACTGTGGTTGGGCTCTTAGGCTGCCTTTTTCCTTCCCCCCCCCCCCCCCCCCCCCCCCCCCGCCTCCCCCTACCCCCCAATTCCTCTGACAACTACCCATCGGAAGCCAACTCCCGACCACATGGGACTGCTTTCAGCGGTGCCCATTCAGTGCTGCAGATTTGCAGCCTTCAGCGCACCAATGCGACTGAAAACTCCCCCAAAACAAACAACACCCCTGAGAGCTCCGTGGGGAACCCAATATCACTATAGACCTATTTCATATGACGTCGTCATGGGTATTTAGGTCAGTGCGCACGCTGCTTGGCTGCAGGATGACACACTGTCACACTGCAAACTCAATGACTATGAGCAATCTTCATAGAGAACAAGTGAAATATCTCTAGAACCACACCACATAGAAAGAAACAAACCTCTTGGAACACATATAGAAACCATATTTAAAAACAGAGTATATTAAACTTATAGGGTTAGGGTTCTGCACTTCTATTAACTTTGAATAAAATTGACGTTTTGCACTGCACATATCGGCAAACTCAATGCATTGTCAATGGCCGTGAGCAATCTTCATATAGAAAAAGTTAAATATCTCTAAAAATACACCATTAGATACAAACCGTTTGGAATACATATAGAAAACATATTCAACAAACAGATTATATTAAATTCATATGGTTAGGGTTCTGAATTTCTATTAATTTTTAATAAATTGACGTTTTGAACTGCGCGTATTGGCAAACTCAATGCATCGTCAATGCCCGTGAGCAATCTTCATAGAGAAAAGGTGAAATATCGGTAAAACTACAACACTTAGAAACAAACCACTTGGAACACATATAGAAAACATATTCAAAGAACAGATTATATTACATTTATAAGGTTAGGCTTCTGCATTTCCATTAATTTTGAATAAAACTGACGTTTTGCACTGGGCGTATCGGCAAACTCAATGACAGTGTGCTTTCGTACTGCAGCCAAGCTGCGTGTGCATACACAATGTTAGTAAACATTGAAATAGGTCTATATATTTTCAATAAAAAATGGTTTGTTTGTTGGGATTTTAGGACCTAGCAACATGTAAGGTCATCATGGCAGATAAATTAATTGGTTCTTAAGGGGCTGTCACACTACGACGTATGGCCTTAGCATATACCGACGTATGTGATTTTCGACCAACACGTAGGCGTACGGCGTCATATGTTATGTATATGTTGGGCATACATCGGGTACGGTTGGGATACGGCGTCATAGGTCGTCGTGCGTGGAGGTGCTAAAAGATTGTTGTGCATGATCAAAATTGTCAACGTATGTCGACGTATAGCTCATACGTTCCTCATAGGCTACATGTATGCTAGGTGTATGTCGGCATATGTTAGGAGCACGTTAGGGGTAGGTCAGGGTATGTTGGGACATGTTAGGCGTACGTTCAACCGGCACCCTCCGCGTGTCTCTGGCGTATATAACGTATGCACAACGTTCCGTTAACGTATGCGAGCATGCCCCTAGCATGTGCGAGCGTACCCCTAGCATATTGCGAGCATACCGCGAGCGTATGCCCAGCGTGTTGGCTGTGGGTATATCAAGGCACCACCTGGCTTCTTCCAGCAGACCTGCTCGACTGCTCAGAGAGGATGGATGTCCAGGCACTCCATCTACATTTCCAGCATCAGTAGGGGCCTACTGAGTTGCCATTTACCAGCATGAGCTAGATCTCTACCTCATGGCTCTTCTGGCGGCCCGTGTCGAGCGGAGAAGGAGGAGGCAGCAGCAGAGAATGTGGGTCAGACGCTGGATTGGGAGGTGGCCACAGTTTGGCTTGTACAACAAGCTTGTCGTTGAGCTCCACAGCGAGGACACTGCGTCGTTCGTGAACTTTATGTGGATGCCTCCCCAGTTGTTTGACGGGATTGTGCCGCGAGTAGGACCGAGGATTGCCAAAAAGCACACAACATACCGGGTGCCGCTCGAGCCTGGGCTGAAGATCGCACTTACTCTGCGGCACCTGGTGTCTGGGAACAAATATTCATCCATGAAGTTTCGGTGGAGGGTCCCCCACAACACAGTCGCTCATCGTGCATGAAGTCTGTCAGGCCCTCATCGATGAGTACCTGGACGAGGTCATGATGTGCCCGACGACTCCACAAGGATGGCGTGCCATCGCTGACCAATTCCTGGAGAAGTGGAACTTCCCCCATACCTGTGGCACTCTGGATGGGAAGCACATCGCCTGCCGGTGCCCTCCAAAGAGTGGGAACAAGTAATTATGGCCGACCAAGTGGCATTTGCACCAGATGGTGAGAGCTTTCCTGTGTTCACTGATCCGCATGATTACGGGTGGGAAACGGACGAGGAGACCGAACCGGTGGTAGCACCTTGGGAAGGCTCCCTGCCCCCGCACTCAGCACTGAGGTGCGTGGCGCTGTGCCGGCTGAGGCGGTGTTGCGGTTTCCCAGGGACACCAGTTTGCGAGGGACACATCGCTTCTGCACATGTGTCAAAATAGAACAGCATCGTCACTAACCGTATAAATTTAATATAATGTTTTTGGTAAAGATGTTTTCTATATGTGTACCAAACGATTTGTTTCTAGATGGTGTAATTTGAGAGATATTTGACTTCTTCTGTATTTTCTGTATGAAGATTGCTCACGACCATTGACAATGCCTTGAGTTTGACGGTACGCGCAGTGCAAAACGTTAGTTTTATTCAAAATTAATAGAATTCAAGAACCCTAACCTTATAAATTTAATATAGTCGTTATGGTAAAGATGTTTACTATATGTGTGCCAAGCGATTTGTTTCTAGATGGTGTAATTTGGGAGATATTTGATTTTTTCTGTATGAAGATTTGCTCACGGCCGTTAACAATGCATTTGAATGGAAGTGTCCCTGGCAAACTGGTGTCCCTCGGAATCCGCATCAGCGGAACCAACTACACGCAGAGTGTTCAGTCTGGCCGAGAATTTGCGTGAGGGTGCATTGTACAGTGAGTTGCAAGAGCTCTATAAAAAGATAAAGAAACCGTTTAAAGAGAGGATTCAGCTTGACGACAATTTGGCAGGGGCCATTGCCCACTACTCCGCTTACAATAAGCCCAAGAAGGCGCTGAATGATTTGGCACGACAGTATATGGGCATCAAGTTAATCCCCGAGGCCCGAGTTGAGGCTCCCAACGAGGATGTTCACTTCATTGAAAGGAGGAAGTTGGCCGAAGAAGGCTTTATGTCCCAGTCAAAAAGGGGTCGTCGCAGCATTGGCAGTGATAACACCTACTGTAGCTCTAGTGCTGTCACGGGGTAACACTCAACCGGAACTGGACGAGCAGGCTAAGCCCATGCTCGTGCACACACACGCCCAGTTGATGGCAGGACAGGTAGCTGACAAAACATGCAGAAAGTTGTTAACACCACGCTGGGTAAAGAAGTCATCAAAAGAAAAGCCGATAAGTACAGAGAGAAAGAGCTACCCACAGAACATCTATTGGGAAGATCTAGGCGAAAGAAACAAGAATAAGACACTGCGTGGTGAGAACATTAACTAGACATCTAGACCATACAGCACCACTCAGAAGAGGCAACAGCCAATTGTTGTTGTCCTATATTGACCCATGCTCGAGCGACGTTGGCTCGCTGGACCATGAAGGTGTTAGAATTAACTGGTATAGACACTACGCAATACAAATGCCATAGCACCAGGGCTGCAGCCGCTTGTGCGGCTAAAGACATGGGTCTAAGCTTGAATGCCATTATGAGGAATACCTCATGGCGAGATGTACGCAGTTTTGCGATACATTATCATAAACAAGTAGTTGATCATGGAGCTAACAATGTGTAGATTTGTTGTTGTTAATACAAAATATATATAAAAATATATACATATATACATCAAATGAACTTAACGTTGATGTGTCACAATTCCTGGGGAAAAAAGATTTCTTAAATAACAAGGATTCCCTAACTAGCTACGAAGTCTTTGCCCAGGACTTGGCTTCTGGTTTTCGAAAGATAATGTAAGAATACTACATTCAAAATAGACTTACCTGTAAGTTGACATGTTACTAGGATTCTTACAAATCTTACTAACACGAAGACAAGGATCAGGGGCCCAACCACCCAACCCTAATTTTTCAATAAATTAATTCGATTATAAATAATAATAAAACAGTCATTTACAGGATAGATGGGCAGTTAGTTGATTTTTAGAGTTAGGGAATTTCTTCATACTACGAAGGCTGGCGAGTTCAGGCTATATATCCTCTCCCTGATCCCTGTCTTCGTGTTAATAAGATTCCTAAGAATCCTAGTAACACGTCAACTTACAGGTAATTCTATTAAAAACTGCATAGTCCGATGGTTTTGAGTTTCTGTAATTTTTCTGAGATAAATAGATTAACTTACCATACTTTAGATTGAAGTAACTTTTATTTTAAATGGCTAAGTTTTGATATATTTGCAGTGCAATCATGTGGAATTAGTTTTGGGAAGTATACCAATACTCTGAAACCATTTAATTTCTCTTTATTGTAATAAACAATTTCTCATTTTGAAATTATCATTTAGAAGAGAGTAAATGACGGTACCAACAATGGCTGGAAGATAAGTGCCCCAGCGCTAGAAAATACATTGTTCAGATAAATATATTTACCAGAAAAAATTAATAGGCAATGTATGCATACTCTTATGTGAAACTCCCCCCCCCCCCCCCAGCTCACATCCACACACACACCTTTGTCACTAATGTAGAATACATAAATAACTTATTAATAACTGCCATTGGTTATCATGACGTGTTTCAAAGTATGAAGGGCATACCACAGTTTAATCGATATATATAAATGTGTGAGTATGAGTTGTACGGTTATTCACACAAGGTTATACATGCTTTTTAAAGAACACATGATACAATAAGTAAAAAGAATACAGTATTTTACTATTACAACTGTTCATCAAGATTGTGAAGTTGTTAAGCTTTTGTCATAGTTCAATATAACACTTTTAATATAATATGTTTTGATGCAATTACTGTCTATGTAGCTGTAGGGTTTGCCGGCCGAGATAACGCTAGGTGGCGCTCGTGTACTATCAGTCCATACTCGTGCACTCTCAGTCCATACTCTGCGTGTACAATGACTGCCTGCCTGACTATATGACTGCATGTATGCCTGCCTACCTGGCTGCTTGCCTGCCTGTATGTATGCTTTCCTGCTTGCATGTATGACCACCTGCTTGCCTGTGTAACTAACTGCCTGTATGCCTACCTGCTTGCCTGCCTCTATGTATGTTTGCCTGCCTGCCTGTTGCATGACTGCCTGTTTGTCTTCCTGCCTATATGAATATCTTTTTGCCTGTATGAATGCCTGCCTGCATGTATGACTGCCTCTCATCTCTCCGCTGCACTGCGCTCCTACGTGTGTCTGAAAAGATTGCAGGAGGGGGAGCTGGCCAGCATTTCACTTTCTACCTCTTACTCCGTCCGTGTCTCTGGCTCGCCGACTGGTCACCATAGGGCAAGGAGACACAGCCCTTTAACTCAACTCTCCTCATTTCTCTTTCCTCTATACAATCCGTCTTTTTTTCCCTCCAGGCTTACTTCTCCCCCCGATCAAGGGAGTTGTTTGGTTTGGTGGGGGCCTGTTCGTTTTTCACTGTTTCACCTTGTTCTTGCCTGCAGATCCCACCTTTTCCCGTCCCATCCTCCTGAACCATTGGCTACTGGACATGGGTGCACAGCTACAATCAGACCAGTGATCCAGTACCACTCCAATGACTCGTTGTTACTGTTGTAAAGTCCCCCCCCCCCCCCCCCCCTGCTACTACAGCCCGCCCCCCTGAGATGTTAAATCTTCAATCCGAAGAACGGACTGATTTATCGGGGTCGTTCTCTAATTGGTGCAGAACTGCAGCCTGTAACCATCAAGGTTACAAACCACCCAAGAGTCGGTATTCATTTTGATATGACAAAGAGTACGGACTGTTACTAGTGTTAGTAGGCCACACCAGCGCCACCTAGCATTATCTCGGCCGGCCGGAAAGCCCCATTAAAAAGACATGGATGTCAGCTTTAGAATCTTTTACTTTTTGAGTCAATAAATTGAACTTGCAATACTATTATTGGCTTGGCTATTGATTTGATGTAGTAGGCATAAGGAGAATATGAAGATCGGAGAGAATGAAAGGAAACGGAAAAGAGAGTAGATCTATGGAAGGTTTTATATTGCATTGGAGACTGTTGCTGGGTAGGTAGGCCTAGTTAGCCACTAGGCCTACGGATGACGAGTAAAGCTCATTGACGAGTAAAGCTAGGGACACACAGGTCAGGGTCAAGTCGTGTAAAGTCAAGTCGGGTAAAGGCAGGTCGGGTAAAGTCAGGTCGGGTAAAGTCAGGTCGGGTAAAGTCAAGTCGTTTAAAGTCAAGTAAAGTCAGGACGGGTAAAATCAGGTCGGGTAAAGTCAAGTCGTGTAAAGTCAAGTCGGGTAAAGGCAGGTCGAGTAAAGTCAGGTCGGGTAAAGTCAGGTAAAGTCAGGTCGGGTAAAGTAGAATCGGGTAATAGTATCTAGAGATTTGTTTACGCTTGCCAGACGCACTGAGTGTGTTCACTATTTCCGCGTGAGAACCGCATGCCGTCCGCTTGTACTTTTCGTCCGCGCGACGCACGCGTCCTGTCTGTCCCTAGTATTACTAGTAGTGTGCTATCTTTTCGTGGTTGTTATTTGGGTGTCCCCCCCCCCCCCCGCCACCATTTTAAGCACACACACGTACACACACAATATATATAATATATTTTATATAATATATATATTACATATATTATAGATTATATATATTACATTTATTTTGATATATTTTTTATTGGAAAGGGAAATAGTTCATATAAATAATAAGACATATATGATGGATATAATCGTTGAAGTTATGTTATGACCAGGCGTTTTAAATTAGTGTTTACCGTGTACAATGGACCAGAAGTTATATAGAAACACTTCCTGTCACCAACACTGAGTCAGTGAGTACCCAACGTAGGACAACAAAGGTGTTCAGCTTGCCTTTTGTTTTTGTATTACGTCGACAGATCCGAAAGCTAATACCCCAGTCACACGAGAGCCAGCGTCCACCTCTGACCTCTTTACGACCAAAAGGACGCCAACCTCCTAGCGTCCCTCTTGATACATTGATTCAAAAATGCAATCCAGTCGGTGAGTGCAGCCGGCGCCGACCAGTCGGCCCAACGCTGACCAGGCACCAACCAGGCGCCAGGTCGGCGACCGCTTTGTCGGCGTAAAAGCTGGGTGTTGTTTTGGTTTTTAGAGATTATGAGTTGTTGTCCGCTCACGACCTGGCGGCGACCGCTCATGACCTGGCGCCGACCACATGGTGAGCGCGGCATTGCACGTGTTGCCGCCGACCGCCGCCAGGTTGCGAGTGGTCGCCGCCAACTTTTTTTTTTTTTTTTTTGGTCCATTAGTTGTTTAAGCAGGGGAAATTTCAGTCATAGACGACTGGTCTTCCTCATTCCACTGCTGGTCGAAAGAAAGCCCGAGCCTACACTTTTACTGACCCAAGGGATTTTTAACCTCCAACACCACATAGACATGGTATGAGAGCAACCGGCCTTTGATGACGCTGTAAGTTATACACAGCGGTGGAAATCCAAATTGGCAGAGCTGGGGGCATGGGGAATCGAACCCCCGACCCTCAGATTAGGAGTCTGACCTAGAAAAAAGTCAGACACTCTAACCACTCCGCCACGGAGAACGCCACCTGCCAACCAAGAAGTTGGCGACCTGGCAATGCCAGGTCGCCCCGTCCTGATATGACCTTAGATGTTGCTAGGACGTAAAACAACAACAACAACAAATGCCAGGTCGGCGACAAGTCGGTGCCAGGTCGGCGCCAGGTCGGCAACCAATGGCGACCCAGTGTAGCAGGAAATTGCAAACCCTGTAAATCACAAACCCCTGCTTGTGATTTCCTAGGAAATCACATATCCCCCTTGGAAATCGCAAACCCCCCATGTTTGGCAGTCTTTATCCTAATGAAAACATCTTTGCGATAGTCCAGTTCGTAATTCCGACTGCACGCACATGCGCTGAAAATGGCCTTTATTCACAGATGTCACCACTGTGTCCATTCTAAAGGCCAGATAAAGAGTAGTCGGGTTCCAGTACCCATGTTTTCCACTAGGTCGCGACTTCTGTTGAAACAAAGGCCAGGGGACCAGGCTAGGTAAAGAGATGCAGCAATATCCTGGGCCGCGTTCAGGGTCTGTCTCGGAGGCGCCTCGGAGGCGCCCGTGACGTCAGGCTAGTCTGAACGACAACAGCAATTGGTCGCCTCAAAAATGGCCGCCCCCATAGGCGGCATCCATTTGCAATCGAAATGCTGCGCTCTGATTGGATGAAACCACTGCATGCGGCAGCCATTTTCGAGGTGCTTTTCACCTCCAGTCTGGAAAGAGAGGCGTCGCCGAGACGTCGCCGAGACGCACTCTGAATGGAAATAAGCCAAAAAGCATCGCCGAGACGTTGCCGAGGCGCCTCCGAGACGGACCCTGAACGCGGCCCTGGTATTATAACTCAGTTTCAGGATCGGCAATGTAAACAATGTCATTAACAAAGGAGCCTTTTTAGTTCCAACTTCAATCACTGCATACCGTAAATAGAACCATTTTAATATTCCAAATTCTTATTATGCATGCACCAAATATCTCAATGAACCATTATTTACTAGTGTGTTAGTCGAATATTACAAAATGCTACAAAGCATGAGGGGTTTGTGATCTCCAGAGGAGGGGGGTTGTGATTTCCTAGGAAATCGCAAACCTTGGGGTGTGCAATTTCCAGGGGTTTGCAATTTCCTGCTACACCGGCGACCACCGCACTGGTCGCAACCTCCTTGCGACCAGTGCGGTGGTCGCCGGTGCAACAGCTGCATCCTCCTAATACCCCAGTCACACGAGAGCCAGCGTTCGCCGCCAACCTCCCTACGCCCAAAAGGACGCCAACCAGCCAGCTTTCCATTCGATACACTGATCCAAATACTCTGTAGGCGCCATTTTGGCGCCATGTCGGTGCCATGTCGGCGCCAGGTCGGCGCCAGGTCGGCGCCAGGTCACATGGTGACTGCAGCATCGCATGTGTTAGCACCAACCCAGGGCGGCGCCAGGGCGGCGCCAGGGCGGCGCCAGGGCGGCGCCAGGGCGGCGCCAGGGCGCCAACCAGTTTGAATGGCGCCGCCGGAACAGGGCGTAAGGAGGTTGCACGTGCAGCAGCAGCAACCAACCTCCTTGCGTCCAAAATTCCCGAAATGGACGCCGGGAGGTTGGCGTCCTAGCGGCGACAGCACTCAATCAGGGCGTAAGGAGGGCGCAAGGAGGAGGTTTTGACGTCGCGAATCAATCGTTAGCGAACGCAGGCCTCGTGTGACTGGGGTATTACGACCAACATTTTCAAAATGGTTGCCGGGATGTCGGCGACCTCGCGGCGCCAGCGCGTAAGGAGGATGGTGTATACCCCAGTTACACGAGAGCCAGTGTCCGCCTCTGACCTCCTTACGGCCAAAAGGACGCCAACCTCCCTGCGTCCCATTCAATACATTGATTCAAATACGTGGTCAGCGCCAGGGCGGCGCCAAATCGGCTCCAAATGACGCCAACCTCCCAGCGTCCCATTCAATACATTGATTCAAATACGTGGTCGGCGCCTGGTCGACGCCATGACATCGCCAAGGTGGCGCCGGGGCGGCGTCAGGGCGGCACCAACTCGCCAACCAAGGGGTCGGTGTCCTGGTGCCGGCAGGTCGCCAACCACTTCTTAATGGCGCTGACCAAACTGGACGCAAGTGCAGCACTTGCAACCTCCTTGCGTCCAAAATTTCGGAAATGGACGCCGGGAGGTTGGCATCCTCGCGACACCAGCACTTAAGGAGGGCGTAAGGAGGGTGCAATGAGGACGTTTTGACGTCGCCAATTGATCGTAGGGGAACGCAGTCCTCGTGTGACTGGGGTATAAGGCAGTCATAAGGAGGACGTATTGACGTCGCGAATTGATCGTAAGCGAACGCAGGCCTCGTGTGACGAGGGTATTATAGTAGCCGGGATCTAGTACCTGTTGTTGCCGCTAGATGCCGTATGTGCGCGCCCACAAGCTTTGAAACCGCCACAGTGGCGACATCTGTGAAACATCTGGGGACCAGGCTAAAGGCAAAAGGCAAAACGAAAGTGTCGTTCTAGGGGTCATATTACAGTAGCAATCGTCTATAAATTCCGACGAAACACCAATGCAATTGTTCGTCTGAATGGCAGAATCGGATAAAACAGAGGTTGTAGAAGAAGTCGTAGAAGCATCATTGGCCGAAAATATAATATTAGTGCAACCACGGAAAACAACGCGCCCTTACGCGACAAGCACATTTGCGAGCCAATTGCTTCCGGGAAGCCAAATTGATCTTGAACAAGTTCAAGAAAAATCAGCCGACACTGAAATAAAAACATTGACTGGGAAAGAGGAGAACGTAATAGCATCATCCCTTAAATCACCTTCAAATCTAAGTAGGAAAACTGTTACGCCAAAAGAAATGACTGAAAATGCTCTGCACGGGCAGAAGAGCACCGTCATCCTTCCTGAAAGTGAAATTGTACAGCTACAAACAGATCCAGTTAAGGTTTCAGAAGACCCTATATCTTCAAGTGACGATACAATTACTCAGCAAGTACATACTGCCAAGGTGTAAGTATTAGCTTTGTTAACAAGTTTGCAGTTGCTTAGTTATATTCATCTGTCACCGCCTGTTGTTTAATGAGATTTATAAATGTAATTATATGTATTCTAATATGGCAATTATTAGATAAAGGTAATTATATGCTTTTCTATAATTATTTTTCATTGGAAAACATGTTTTGTAATTCGCTCTTGTTCCCTATTGTTATTTTTGTTACTTTACCTACTAAAGTCAGGCAAAGTAACCTGACGGTGCCAGGTTACTTTACCTAACTTTACGCCGGTTAGCGCTGTGTGGAACATCGCCATGAGTGGAACATCGCCATGAGTGGAACATCGCCATGAAGGTCTGAATGCTTTGACGCACACGGTCGCTAATGTCGACCTATTTTCCAGGCAATGTGGAGAAATCATAATCATCAAGTGACCTGACCACTTCTGATTGACCGAACTGCCGACGTGTGGAAGCGTTTGACATAGTTGAACTCTGGCCAAACGCTAGGGCCGTCTAACGCAACGTCAACGTAAAAGTCTAAATGGGATCATTGGCTAGCGCCGTCAAAAGTCTAAATGGCCCCAAAGACCCTATAATACTAAGATGGCTCACTCCCTGTCTCTCCCATGTAAATTTTGCAGTGCCACCTTGTGGTGGGTTTGATGAGCCCGGCTCTGGTTGGCGTTTCACATGTAAATACATACACTTATATTATACATGAGATAGGTAAGTATGAATACACATCAATATGAAATTGCTATGAACAAATACACATCATCATCAGCATCATCATCATCATCGCCATCATCACACATCTTTCACATTCATATATATACATATAATATAGCACCTGTTTAACCAAGAGAACAGCCAGCGCACCAAGTGGTGGGTTTGATCATTTTGATTACACAATACAGGCTGAGTGAGCCGTCTTAGTATTATAGGGTCTTTGATGGCCCATAAGGGTTAGCACTAACCCTATCCTCGGAAAATGAGGAAATTTGTCCCATATTGTTAGAAACATGTTGCGCAAATGTTTTTGAAAATATGATACAACTGCATGTGCTGACGCAAGCATAACGGACTTCATTATTATTAATGTTTTTGGCATTAGTTATTCACCTGTTTAGAATATCCTGCAGACGATGTCCATATTTCCACAATCTGGTGTCAAGTCTATGTACGCAGTATATTGTTAAAATGGTTTATTACTCATATCGATTAAACCTTAAATCTAAGAGGGTAGAAGTGTTGTGTGTAATAGGCAATTAACCAATATTAATTAGCATAATCACAACATGATCAAAGCACAATGCTAAGAATTTATTTACTGAGGCGGTACAAATGATATTCCATGCAATTCAAGTAATTACTGATATGATAGTGATAATAATACCAACAAATACGTGGGTAAGAAGTATGGAAAAGTCACTTCTGGCTTTAGTTGCTTAGTTACCGCCAAAAGTGTTGATAATGACAAGGTCGAGAGCTTCAATATTATTTTAATGATTTCTAAATTAACGGTGAGATTCCATTCGCGCCTCTGAGACTCCATCTTAGATATTAAAGCAAAGGTCAGCATTGGGAGGGTGGGATGGTTTGAGCAGGTCTTTACTCAACAAGATTAGAAGCTGAACTGATTTGAAAGTTAACTGTGCTTAATTTGTTTAATGACAATGTCGAGAGGTTCAATATTATTTTAATGACTTCTTAATTAACAGTGAGGTTCCATTTGTGCCTATGAGAGTCCACCAGCGTGTCAGAGGCGTGGCTCGTCACGTCCTCCTTGGGAGGTAGTTGTCGAGGGTCGACAAACACCAGACACCCACCGTGGTGACTCAGGACTCCTCAGCGGCAGCCTTGGTTCACGCCTGATCCACACTGCGTCTCAAGCTGTGTAGTGTTACCGCCAATGGTGGCTTGAAGAGAGCGTGAGTAAGATCACCGCTAGCACTAGTAACAGGGTTGGTGGTGTTAATGTCTTACCATCCGGTAACCAAAAATCAGGGGCATGGGTTCGATGCCTTAGACCCCCCAGATCTTTGGTAGCGGAGTCAGGCAGATACCAGGCAGCACCGCCAACTGTAGGACGTTTTGGTCGAATGTACATACACGCTGCAAAAGTCAATAAGACCAATTCAATCCTGGGAGTGATACATCGTACATTTTAATATAAAGATGAGGTGATTCTGGTCACATTATACAAGTCTCTGGTAAGACCACACCTGGAGTTTGCAAATCAAGTTTGGACTCCTTATTGGGTTATGCTATAGAAAATGTACAACATCGTGCAACAAGGATGATCCTAGGATTGGGAGAGATGGCATATGAAGATCGCCCGAGGAGACTTAAGCTACCAACATTGTCATATTGTCATCTCAGGGGAGATATGATAGAGACTTATACAAGATTATTACTGGAGTCTATAACAGTGATGTCACAACAGGTTTGTTCAACCTCAGAATAGACAGCAACATCAGATGTCAGCGGCATAAGATCTTCAAGGAGAGGCCCAGACTTGAAGTCAGGAAGCACCCATTTTTCTTTCAAGTGACAGGTCCATGGAACAGTCTTCCAGACCAAGTGGATAAATCACCAATGGTAGAAGCATTTACGAGAAGGCTGGATAAACAGTGGAGAGGACAACGAAAATTGTATGACTTCAGGGCTCCATCGACCTCCATGTATGTGCAAAAATGTAATTGTTTTTTTTACCATAACGAGCTGGTATTAGAGGCCCAATAGGGCCTAGATCAGCCAGAAGAGGATCTGTACGTTAATCTGTAACTTAAGATGTCGCTCATGCATGGACAAATCTTCCAGAAGCCAATAGCCAGGATTGTATTGTCTGCCCAATGGTGCCAGGTTACTTTGCCTAAGGAACATAAAATAACCAATCAAGGTTGCCGTGGTCAGGACATAGACGGTTCTCGCGGCAGAGGCAGAGTGAAAGAATTGCACTATGTCGATGATGTCACATATGGTGAAAGGCAGAGTATGAGTAGAGGAGTGGGAAGATACATTGTGCAGGATACTCCACATAGCATCAGGGCTACCTGATCTGAGCCAGACTCGTGTATTGCTGCCCATCATCAGTATCCAGGTCCGCGATCCGCTTGTAATTCATCTCTGCTTCTAGGAACGCCACATACCCCATGACTTGGTGCTGTGTGGTATAGAGTGGGTTTATATTATATTACCAGGCATACCTCATGTATTTCCTGACCTGATTTACGTTATGCTAAGTACCTGCTAATGGTCCAGCTTGGAAGAGGGCCATTATCCAGTTCTAGGAATAAATACGCAAGTTGATGGAATTCCCAAATTTAAACACAGTCTGCCAATATTCCGGTATGAAAGGAAGTTCTAACTCTTGAAAGACAAAATTCTGTACACAGGGAGTTAACAGTAATTTTTGCTCTGCAATCGATATATTGTCTAGAAAGTGCCTTGATTAAATTAAGAGCTTCAAGTTGGGTTATATGAAAATTATTTCTAACTAATTTTGAGAGTATTGTCATGGGGTGATGAAAATGGGAAATATTGCGCCTAGAGCGGGACATGAACCCACATCTCTTTGCATTCCGGGCCAGTGTGCTAACCATTACACCACCTAGGCTCCCTGATATCACCAAACTACCCATGCCTACCTGTCTATGTGGCTCCTTGCCTGAGAGGTCAGTGCAGACCACTACACCCGTCCCCCTGGAATTGTAAGTCTTTTAATGCTTACAATTACATACATACAGGCAGTGCTCTTACACATACACATGGTAGGATCAACAACTATACAGCGCGTAGCTTGTATAGGATCGTGGTCACGTCAACCAGTGTCATAGGGGTGGGTGATGAAAATGGGAAAATAGTGCACCTAGAGCGGGACTTGAACCCACATCTCTTTGCATTCCGGGCCAGTGTGCTAACCATTACACCACCTAGGCTCCCTGATGTCACCACACTACCCACGCCTCCCTGTCTATGAGGCTCCTTGCCTGAGAGGTCAGTGCAGACCACTACAGTATTCTTCATTCAATATATGCACCTGCTCCTTGTAAACATGAATCACAGTCTAATTTCCAAACAAGCGAAGGTTTCTTCTTAATTAATATCAAGCCATTTGAATATTGAGGAACCATGTGATGTCTCTCAATAGATCAATTGTAACCTTAATTTTTCCTGTAAATGTTGTGCTTGGTGGGATGCTCAAGAATTTGGTTCATGATCGCAATAAATTGTAATCTTGCTACAAGACGTTGAATGTCGTTCCTTGACACCAAGCTCCCCAGTGTCCACTTCCGACATTCGAACACTATTTCTTCTAGTTTTTCTTTCGGTATTTTTATAGTCATGTTAATACAAGAAATATGGTAACCTGACCAATATCAATTCTTTTGATAGGTGGAGTGCATTTTTTAAGTGAAAGGTGTAAACCTAGAAATTGGTTAAAGTAATTAATTCTTTGTATGCAGCTTTTGCTTTTTCTTCTCAGGTTTCAGTTCCTATGAAACAATAGAGAGAAGACATTGAGAAGAATCTTTTGGTTGTTAAAGTGCCTGTCACACGTTACCGGATTGAGTACCGGACACAACCGGGCAAAGAATTTTCTAGTCCGGTGGTGTTCGGTATCAAAATGTACCGAAATGTGTCGAAATGTTGTGCTATCGGGTCAAAGGCCGCCGGACGAAACGGACGCTAAACGGACAAGGAACGTACATTAACAAATAGCCCCCGGACGATAACCGGATGACCACCGAATGTCAAACGGACAGACCGGACACATACCGGACTGATCACGGATGTGCCGACGGACCGAATTCCCACAACGCCGTCAACGGACTCTTCAGGAAACAAAACCGGAGACGTAACGGATGGGTACCGGACATGAACCAGACTAAACAGACTTAAAACAGACACCAACCATACACGTCAGTCCGGCGGTGTCCGGTACAAGTTTTGTGCATGTTCAAAACTTGCCACCGGACACCACTGGACAGAGAACGGAAACGCCGGATGCGTACCGTATATAAACCGTACATTGACATATTTCACCAGACAGTGTCTGTTTTCTATCCGGTACCCCAGTCCAGTAAGGTGTGACTGAGCCTTAAAAGATGCACTTCTGCCACTGTAGTGCGTGCAGACACTATTGATGAGGTGCTGCAACCAAAGAGCAAGGAGATATCAAAGTATTTATTGCCATTGAATTGCAAGGGGAACAAAAGGGGGCATGTTATTAATTATCTGTAAGCAATGGGCCAGATATACTGTCCATAGGCACGCAGAGTTACTGAGGAGTAGCAGTCGTGGAATATCATTTATTGTCGGTAATTTATATTTGTATGGTTCCCCTCGTAATTTCCTTTAAATATTCCTGAGTTCATGCTGTTACCTTCCAGGTAGCTCAGATGGACGATTATCCGTCGTTCTATGCTGCCTTTTTTATGTCAAGTCATTAATGGACTTATTTGATGCCAAGGTTTGAGAAGATTATCTTTGAAATGTTCTAAGAGTGCATTATGTTTCAGTTCAGATTCAATCAATTTAGATATTCCAACACATTGAGGTGGGTCTGACGTATGAATTTTAATTCTATATGAGGGTGCTGGCGTACAATAGGCTGAACTGGAGAGCATTTGTCTTGTCTTGAGTTCAGCTTTCATCCTTGTGATGGATACGCCTAAGTGCTCTAATATTTTCCATGAGAATATTTGGTTACATAAACAGAAAAAACATGGAAAGTTGTGTTACGGAGCATTTGTCGGAGTACAGTTCCCGTCCTTATGTGCTCTATTTTATTCAGTTATTTGGCTGATCATTAGGGAAAAAAAGGAAAAAGAAGTATGGTGTCTAGACTCACTATTTCTTAATGTCGCATCTCTCTTGGCTAACTGAAAGTAATCTGTTTTGTCTCTTTTCTCCAGCTGCCACAAGTATCAAATACTTCGCCTTAAACATTGTATGTTATTCTTTTGAAAAAAAACCCTGGTGAATGGGGAGCTTTCATGAGCCATTTCTCTCGCTATACACTTGGTGGCAGCACCCGTTCCCGGTCCAAGTCGGCCATCATGGTTGGATAGAAGGGTCTAAGGTATGTGTGTGTGTGTTGGTGGTGTAGGTGTGTGTTGGTGGTGGTGGTGAGTGGTGGGGGTTTAGGGATGGGGTGGGGGTGTAGGTATGTGTGTGGTGGGGGTTTAGGTGTGGGTTGGGTGTGTGTGGTGGGGGTGTAGGTGTGTGGTGAGGGTTTAGGGGTGTGGTGGGGGTGTAGGTGTGTGGTGGGGGTGTAGGTGAGGGTTTAGGGGTGTGGTGGGGGTGTAAATGTGTGGTGGGGGTGTAGGTGTGTGGTGGGGGTATAGGGATGTGGTGGGAGTGTGTGTGTGGTGGGGGTGTAGGTGTGTGGTGAGGGCTTAGGGGTGTAGGTGTGTGGTGAGGGCTTAGGGGTGTGGTGGGGTGTAGGTGTGTGGTGGAGGTGTAGGTGTGTGCTGGGAGTTTAGTGATGTGTAGGTGTGTGGTGTGTGTATGGTGGTGTAGGTGTGTGTGGTGAGGGAGTAGGTGTGTGTGGTTAGGGTATAGGTGTGTGTGTGGTGTAGGTGTGGTGTGTGTGTGGTGATGGTGTAAGTGTGTGGTGGGGGTGTAAGTGTATGTGGGGGGTTTAGGTGTGTGGTTAGGGTGTAAGGGGTGCTGGGGGTATAGGTGTGTGTGGGGTGTAAGGGTTATAGGTGTGTGTGTGTGGTGGGGGTTTAGGGCTGTGGTGGGGGTGTAGGTGTGTGGTGGGGGTTTAGGGATGCTAAAGATTGTGAGGTGCCACTCTGCAAGACACCCCTACACCTCCACCACAAACCACCTACACCCCCACCACACACACCGTCAACACCAACCACACACACATACACCCCCACCACATCCCGATACCCCCACCACATCCCTAAGCCCCCACCATACCCACTCACCACACACCCCAACACCCCCACCACACACCCATAAATCCCTATACACCCACACCACATAAACCAACATCCTCACTACACCCCTACACCTCCACAACACACCCACCACACAAACATACACCCCCACCACACACACACTATACAGACCTACACCCCAACCACACCTTACCCACTCACCAGACCCCTACATCCCCACGACACACCCCTAAATCCACACACACCAAAATCCTCACCACACCCCTACACCTCTATCACACAAACATACACCCCCACCACACACCCACCATACACACCTACACTCTAACCACACCCACCCCATCATACACACTCCTACACCCCCACCACACACCCCTAAATCCTCACCACACCCCTACACCTCCACCACACACCCCTACACACCCACCACACAAACATATGCCCCCACCATACACCCAACATACACACCTCAACCCAACTACACCCCCTCAATCCCCACTACACCCCCTCTTATTTACACACACTTGATAGTAGAAGGAACTGCTTCTAATAGTCTATCCAACCAAAGCACACCGGTGTCGTATTTTCAGCGCCCGGTCATTCTCAGCGGCCCGTCGTGGTCAAAAGACCCGTGGCATCGCCGGCTACAAGCTCAGCTGGTGCCCGGCAGTGTTAGGGACCGATTACGCCAAAATCTATTGAATGCGATCATATTTAACAGAATTACATACTCAAATAATGAAATTTAATTAAATTAACCTTAAATTCCAAGCGATATTAACGTAGCAGCTCGATCAGCGTCGAATCGCCGAGTGTAAACAAAACAAATAGTAGTGCTCGCGGCAACGTTCGAAAGTCCGCGCATGCGCAGAAGCCACGACAGGCCGCTGAGAATGACCGGGCGCTGAGAATACGACACCGGCATGGTGCGCCATCTGACGAGTGACTCATGCAAACTGAAAGTTCCCCATTAAACTAGATTTACAATACCATATTTTGTTGTCCCTTTGTGGTTTTTTTTGCGATGCTAGGCACCGTCACAAGAAGAGATCGTCCAGAAGACATGAGACTATCAAACAAGACGTAGACATGATAAAGATGAAGTAAGTGATAAACTCCATTCCTTTTGAGTGCATGCATGGGTGACTTCAAAGTTGTTATGTTTGTCAATAGTTATTATCTGATGAGTGTAAAATTAGCTGATTCGGGGAGTAAGATTTGGATGTGGGGGATCAAGCAAAAGAGTAGTACCGTATATGTCCCAATAGAAGCACGCTACCCAATAGAAGCACACCCCCATTTCAAGATTGAAAGCACGCACAAATTTACGATCATATTCAGACTGAATGCACATAAAATAAGACAATCCCACTTTATTTCAGAGGCATGACAAAAACAAATAAAAATTTATGATCATATTCAGACTGAATGCACATAAAATAAGACAATCCCACTTTATTTCAGAGGCATGACAAAAACAAATCCATGAAATTCTTTAACGTTGAATAGACACGCATCCATGTGTCTGCACTCGCGCAGTGTGCGTCTATTGGGACATATACGGTACATGGAAAGGGTCTAAATCATATGGTGCTGTAATTAGTATTAAATAGTATGTAAAGGCGACTTGATACTTACTACTACTAGGCGGAAGAGAAATGAAAGGAGGAGGCAGACAGGCAAGGGGTGGGGGGTAGATGGAGAGAGGAGAAGGGAGTGGTTTCAGAGGGAGCTAATTAGACAGGGGAGAGAGGGGTGACCCTTGAGGCCCCTGGTGCCCACTCAAAGGAGGAGGCGAGGGCGTAAGGGGACCTGATGGGGGTCCATGGGAGTGGACTGCGGAGGACTTCCAAGTCCCTTGCACCATAATGGCTGTCAGGTCAACCCCTGCTGCTGCAGAGGCTTAGGCTCCCCGTCTGCGGTTTGTTTGTTTGTTGTTGTTTTACGTCCTAGCAACATCCCCCTCTGCGGAGACTGTGAGGGGAGTAGTAGGGTTGGGTCAGGGACCTGGTCAGAGGAGAGGGCTGAGTGAAGGAGGTCTATGAGGGTAAGAGGGCAGAGGGGTTATGCGGGAGAGCGGGTAGCCAGGTGCATCTGGGGGTGTGGGGGACAGGCGCTGACAGCGCAGAAGGGGGAGTCTGGGATGGCAGGGATCATACATGTTGTGTTTGTGGGCGGGTTGTGGTAGCTTCAGAGTGTGTGGCCACTACTTGTCATCCATTGGCCCAGTAGCCACACGCTGTATGCGATTGGCAGTGTAAGGTTTGTGACACTTTGCAGTGTCTTTGTTCCATATGGTACGTGGGATGCTGTAGGTGTCATTTTCGTACGGCATCCTGGTGGGGCGACTGGGGAAGTGTGGGCCTGAAGGAAGGGAAGTATTGCAGGAAAGTGTGGATAATTGGGGGATGGCGGATTAGGGCTGAGGGCGAAAAAAGAAAGTCAGTGAGGGGAGGGTGAGTCGATGAGGGGAGAGAGAGGGAGGAGGGGGGGGTCCTCCCCAAATTAAACAAGATTCGAAATCATGTAAGTTTTGTCTTTTTTATAAGTGGTTAAATTTAATCAACAGTATTCTTGATAGACCGGAAATGTTAACCACTCTGACTTGTTAAAGGAGCTGCAATTAGGCTATCCCCTGTGGGGAACTGGGGTAAAATACTTCCTCGGCACCCCTTTGGAGATCCTAAAACATGACTCATTTGCCGTGAATGCCAACTTGTGGCAGGGGTGGAAAGTACCGTAGTGTTGAGGACAGGAAGGAGCGTGAGCTCCTCGTCATATTGGACAGGAACAATCAACCCACTGGTAATACCAAGCCCTAGAGTAGTTTATAAAGAAAGAATGTATATACATTCTTATGTAGGAAATATATGTGTATATATACATATATTTCCTACATAATGTATATATATATTTATGTATATACGTACATGCATATAGATATACACATATATATATGCATACCATATGGAACGTGGGTACATCCCATGTTCCATATGGAACAAAGACAATGCATATATTGTCATATGTTACCCTAGATGTAACATATGACATTGACAATATGCCTATATCGGCATATTGTCATATGCCGGTATAGTCATATGCCGATATAGGCATATTACAATCCCATATGCCTATATCGGCATATGGGATTATCATATGCCGATACTATTTGCCCAACAGTATCGGCATATTCCTGATATCTCGATAACACATCAGGAATATCTTTTGTCTTTGTCGCACATTTGACCGATACTGTTGTTTCTGGTCAAATGTCATCATCTCGGAGTATATATACTCCGAGAGGATGACATAGATATATAGATATAAAATATATATTATCAATTTAATATATTTTCTCAGAAAAATTACAGAAACTCAAAATCATCGGACAATGAAACTCTAACTGGTGGGGGTCTATTCTTCCATTTCCGCAACCACCACACGTTCGCATTCCGCAAGGCCCGTGTTCCCCACTCATGGTCCCACTGGCCACAAGTTCATCTGTAACATTCCTTATGTGACGTTGCCATATATGTGCCGCCGTGGTTCTACGTGTCTGGCGTCCGACCCACCTCACAGTCCTCCTGGTTCTTCTTACGCAATTCTTTCTCACTACCATTCACCGTTCCACACACATATATGCCGAAGGCATAGTCCAGGAAGAACAACTTCCTACCAGCTGCAGGCCAATGCAGACAGTGGCAAATGTGGCAGGCAGAGGGAGACGTCCAAAGAAATCAAATTTTCGTGACAGAGTAGGTGGAGTGTGGTGCAGTAGGGCACCAGTAAGGGATGCATAAGTGTTTGACTCAAATGTATGGATCTCATGGCCACACACCAATAACTTCTAATGTAAATAACACATGAGACTTCTTTACCAATGTGAAACATGCTCAAATTGAAAAGTTCCTAATGACGACTGGACTGTATTTTTTATATATTTTTTGGTCCATTAGTTGTTTAAGCAGGGGAAATTTCAGTCATAGACGACTGGTCTTCCTCATTCCACTGCTGGTCGATAGAAAGCCTGATCCTACACTTTTACGGACCCAAGGGATTTTTAACCTCCCGCACCACATAGACATGGTATGAGAGCAACCGGCCTTTGATGATGCTGTAAGTTATACACAGCTGTGGAAATCCAAATTGGCAGAGCTGGGGGCATGGGGAATCGAACCGCCGACCCTCAGATTAGGAGTCTGACCTAGAAAAAAGTTTGTAAAGCCTCTTGTAATTTTATGTCTGTCTTGTGAGGTATATTTTGCTGTTATTTGACAGGGGCCTGGCTTTGGATTTTCAGGTTGTACGCAGATGGAATAATTTCACGCTATTGGATTAAAAAGTGATAGAATAAAATGCTATAAAACATCATATATTCGAATTAAAAATATCTTTGTAATATCAGGTGGTATGCAGCTGCGTACCTGCCTATATGGAAGCTAGGCCCCTGTTTGACATATATTTGGGTATTTCACAAGTTTCTGTCAGTTTATAATGTAAACATGTAAATGTGATGGACACATGTTTTCATGAAACCAAAGTGACAGAATATAATATGCAAACCTTTCACCATGAATATGGCCTTTAATGCTGACACAGTGGAAAACCATCATCAATCAATCAATCAATCACCAATCAGGCAATTAGCCTATCTCCAGTTCATGCTAAGAAGCACTGGGATAACATTAAGATGGAGACATGTGGAAAAGGGATCACCCAACTGTATGCTACACCTATAATTCTAGTTCATATAGAGATCAGTTATGTTGCAATCTTTGAAATAGTTCACTGTTGTTTCTGGTCAAATATTGATCAAACTTACTAGATCTCTGTTATCAAAGGAAGTTCTCAATAGCCTCATGTATTCCCTTGTTGGCATATGAAATTATCATCTAGCCTGTCTTTCCTGATGTTTTTTTTTATACGTCGGAAACATCGCCAAAACAGAAATGCGTGGGGACCTTTGTCATATGACCCAAATACAGACTTTGGGGTCAAAGAAAAAGAATTGAAAGAAGCACAAAGGTAAGTGAGTCAGAGTTATCACAAACAGCACCACCATACTGTACATAACTACCTTCTTGCCATGGATACTTGTCCACACAACATATTATTATCGCAATAGTCATCGCATCATTTGCAGTAACAGTGTGCAGTGTCCATTGTAAGAATGTCAGATAGTTCGTTTCAGCAGCTTAATCAGCCTTTTAGGAAAAAATAATTGATTTATCAACTTTGTGTAATTTGATAGGCAATTTAGTTTTACATCAAATAATGTACTTTTTCTGCTTACCTTAGATGTAACATCGTCTGTTACCAAGAAAGTATTGCTTGCTCTAGATGATAACAGACAACGTTTCAGTGAAAACTACAATACATTCGATGATGTATATATATATATAAATGTGCCTACATCAAAAGGAGAAACAAGGCGGAGATGGGATGGACAATCTTTATTGCTTGTCTGGCTAGCAATTATATGCCTACCGGTTAAAGTTTGAAAGCTGGCCGAAGAGTGACCAATATGGCAGCCCGGCGGCCGAACCCGCCATTTTGGCGCCACTGCAGGGCAGGCCCGGGCTAACAAGTAAGGCATTGATTGGACAATATTGGAATAATTAATATTACAGAATGTTAATATTAATAAGTACTTTAACTCCGGCATTTATATACGCATAATATATTATACTCCTTATAAATGTGCCTACATCAAAAGGAGAAACAAGGCGGAGATGGGATGGACAATCTTTATTGCTTGTCTGGCTAGCAATTATATGCCAAAGGAGGCGCGCCAGCGCCTCCCACCAACCCATCTGCTGCCGGCCTAGAGCTCAGAGTCGCCGCCACCCGCATATCATTGACAATCCTACAGGCAAGCGGGGTCTTAATATACGCATAAACAGTTTCGGAGTCCCCCCGAACCTTCAGTTCCTCAATAGTCTCACACATGTGCAGGAACGTGCAGCCCCCCCTTCTCAATGAATGTGAAGAAAGCAGATCAGTATCTAAACCTACCTTCGCCGCAAAAGACCTCAGTGTATCCTGGTACACGTGGTAAGGCATGGCCAGAGAGGAGGCACCACCTGGTATCCTAAATGCCCCTTCCTCCCTTCCCGCAGGAATTTGGCGGAAATGGTACTCAGTCCAAAACACCGCACACAAATCCCTGTCAGCACACCTCGCGATCGGGATCTCAAGAGTTCTCTCCCGGAACTGGATAGTTTTGGATCTACGCACCTTCAACAACATTCCCCAGTCATGGAACGGGAAGTCTGACCTTCTTAACATAGACTCCGACGAAGTCACCTGGGACTTCCTCAGAAGGTCCCTGAAGGAGCACAGAACTGCCGCCCTCCATGCCACGTGTCCTCTACTGCAAGTCAATAGGTCAAAAATCTACCTCAGCATGTCCGGAAGGATAGGCCTAGCCCTCCGCGGCTCATCCCCCTTTACCCTTCTAATACCTTTTAACGTTGATGCTAGGATGAAGTTAGAATAGTCAATGGAGGGCTCGCCATTAGCCCTGAGAAAATGGTTCAAGCCACTGATGTAGTTTTGGACAGAACCATACTTCAAGGTCCGCGCCAACCAGGTGGCGTACAATGCGACCTGCTCCTCTGAGCATGGGAAGGGTGCTCGAGCGTCAAGGTGCAGTTCCACAAACTCTAGGTACTTCCTGGTTTGGACCCCCCTGGCTACCACAGAGTTCTTTGCGTATGACTGCGCTTGGAAGGCCTTCTGTTCCGTTGCCAGGATCACTATATACTCCGAGCGGATGACATTTGCTATTACTATTACTAGTATTGGCATTCAACCACCTTTATACAATAGAGAGTTGTCCTTTTTTTTTTGTTCCCTATGAACTACGCAGAGGTGAATGAATGGACACCTGGGTGCTGAAGAAGATTCCAGTCATAGAATCATATGTAGGGGAGAGCAGGGATGGTTCGAAGATTTTTTAATGAAATTCATCCAAGACTGAAATGTAAAATGTTATTTATATAAAGATTAACATCTTGGCTATATACAAGTAAAGTGTAAAATATCTAGGTTAAATAGTGAGCAATAAAATGTATGGTTTAAAAAAACTGTCCAAACCATCCCATCTCAGTTCTGGTAGGGATACTTCGGACCCACCAGCCGACCGGACAACATGCACCAGGAATTCGCCGCAGCACACCGACCGCACACCACGCCACGCAATGTAACACCATGCAACGTAATGCCACCAATCAGGAAATTCACATGCAAATCACAGGCAGGCCCTGCAGAAACACAACCCAAGACCAGGGGCAGGCCATGCGCAAATGCAGCAAGACCGACAGCCAAAAATTACAACCCGAACGGCAGGACCAAAAAGTGAAAGGTACCACAGCCTCACTCCCCGGATCGTGACGACACACTCGAGGAAGTCGAGTGCCCAATTACCAAGAAAGTATTGCTTGCTCTAGATGATAACAGACAACATTTCTATTGTCCCCTTGGTTAGACGAGTTTCAGTGAAAACTATATGGTATAGGCGATACAGAACGTGATGACGGCAAAAATGAATGATCTCAGGACCAACCTCATGGTACAGATGACGGCTATGACAGAATCACCGAGTAAACGGTGCAGGGTAGCCACAGCCGACGGAACGAGCAGACTACATGCCATGGAGGACAACGAACCTGACACACGATCCGACGCAATCAATGACCTGCTGACAGCCGCAGGAGCGGCACTTGGAAAGAAATGAGGTAAAGTCACCTTACTCCCTCACACATATGTAATCCATGGAGATAAAAAAGTAAAGGTAGGCATCGGTGAGGCCACGTGGCCAGAGTACTTTGCGGCACTGTCAAGAATGATACGGGAACGGCCCTCCCACGGCCATGGAGGGAACCAATGATCGAACACATACACCAACTGTCAATCATGGCAACCAAGTGGGAGTGGACAACATGCAGACTCTGGTCTGAGCGCGTGTTCTCCATCATGGAGGATGGTCAACTCCCATACTGCTGGGCGGACACGTATGCCATAAAGGACGTGCAAAGAGACGTGGTCACAGAGGGAGTCAGGGTCGGAGCACACCCACAGAAGCTACAACGACCCACACAGGCACCGCGGCACACACAGACACAGCAGCCCGCGACACAAAACAACACCAACCAACTCGAATACAGGCAAGAGTTCAACAAAGAAACGGACGGTTGAGTGTTCGAGTCCGGCCCCCTGGAGGTGGTCCGGCGGCGCGGTGGGGGAGGGGGTGTGGCTCTGGGGGCAGGGAGTGGGGCCATGACTCACCACACCGAACTGCCCCCCTGCCTGACAATGTGACATAGATCTGAACTGACCCAAGACCATGCAACCGCGCATGACGTAACTCGATGCAACATAAAAGACTGGACTGATGGGACGCCACTGACCCCCAGGCGTTCCTCTTCCCACCTCCCCCCGCATGCCCCCCTCTTGCCCCTCTCCCCCACCCTCCCTTCCCCTTACTGTTCATTATACAACAGTGTAATTGCCATTACCATAACCTTGTAATTGCCATAACAGTGTAATTGCCATTACCATAATGTTTAAACCTGTAACCGATTTTCTGATCCTCAAAGGGTCCAATAAAGCCACATTATGCCAGTCGCGCCTCCGCATTGGTCGTAATGCGAAGCATTACTTTGGCTCCCCAGCCCGGCTCTACTCCACCTCGGATCGCTGCTCCTCTGCCGACCTTACACCATGCCCGGGCGCGGAAAGGGAAAGAGCCGGAAGACCTCCAAGACGCCCGTCATGGCCACGCCAGGACCCTCCTCGGGCTCCCCGGGTGGCTCCCTCCCGTCCACGGCGCCGACGTCGCCGGCAGCACCCTCGGGCCACCCCAGCAGTGAGACGGCCCTCCTCATCGAGGCCATCACCCGCCTCACCAGCCGCATGGACGCCATCGAGACGGGACTCGCCCGAGGGGCCCCGGAGAGCCCTCCGCCCGCACCGAGACGGGAGCCCGCCTACAGCCTCCCACCCGTCCCGGCGCCTCGGGCACACGCCGCAGCCGGGAGCCGGCCGCCGCCTCCACCTCAAGCGACTCAGCCCGGAGGCCTACACCCGCAGTACGAGGGCTACACCCGCGCCCACGCCAGCTCGGCACCGCCGCCCACCTACCGTCAAGACCCCGTGGAGCATACCCCAGCATCCGCGGCCGACGCAGTGCGCGAAATACTGGCATCCGCCGAGGCGCAGCACACCGTACGCCGCCGAGGTATTCCGTCTGATTACGTCTTCCCCTGCGATCTCGTGGAGAGGGGGGTGGGGCGCAAGGCGGTGAAGCTCGGAGAGGCCACCAAGGACGAGTATAACCTCGCCCTCCTCTCCATGGTCAACCACCCTTCCTTCCCGGCCCACTCTCTCCAGGGCCTACACCACCACCACCTCACCGTCATGAGGGACATCCTCATCCACCCCTGGTCCACCGTTCGCCGGTACTCGGAGTCCATCTTCTCCTGGATCGCGGACGGAAGGCTCCCCCAGGGGTGGCATGACCCTGTAGCCCTCAATATGCTCAGGGTCGACTCCCTCACCACGCCCGCCCAACAGTCTCCCACAGCCGCCCCCGCCCGCCCAACAGACCCAGCCAGAGCCCGCCAACAGTCCCGCTCCCAGCCCGAGGCCCGGATCGCCTACAGCAGGGACCTCCACGGGGCCCCCTGCAATGCTTGGAACCGGGACCCTGCATCCTTCACCCAAGCCGGCCCCAGGGAGGCCCACGGCCAAGGGGGTGCCAGGCAGCGGCATACGTGCGCTTACTGCGCGAATGTGCGCAAGATGTTAACCGCGCACAGTGAGGACGTGTGCATGTCCAAGCGCAACCGTGAGCACACGATGCCCGCCACCTCGGCGGATTTTTAGTCCGCCGGTGCCCCCCGGCCGGCCCGGAGGCCCTTAACCGGCCCACTACTGCTGAGACCAGCCCCGCCGACACCTACAACCCAGCCAGCCCCCATGTCACCACCCCCGGCCTCGGACCGCCGCTCCTCCTCGGACCGATCCAGCCGGCCAAACACCAGGCCCAGCCCGCCCACCGCACCGGAGCCGCTCCCGCCAGCACCGCCTCCACCGCCCGGGAACCCTCTCCCGCCCACAAGGCCCTCGCCGCCTCCCTACACCGGCTGTCTACCAGCACCATCGACCCAGACTTCCACCTCACCCTAGGCGACACCGCCTTCCTCAGCCCCCCCGACCCCGAACCCGATCCCCCCCACCCCCCACCCTACCCCCCCACCCTACCCCTCCCCCCCACCCAGCAGGACTTCGCTGCCCCCCTCGCCCGCCCCCACCGCACCTCCTCTCCCGACCGCCACCCAGCCCCCGCCCCCGCCCCGACCCTCGACGAGCCCACCGTCGACGTTATCAACCCCCACCTCCAGGACACCCTCCCAGCCGCCCCCTCCTGCGGCCCTACCCCCTCCCAGTACCGCTCCACCCTCCTCTCCTCCTGGCCCCACACCTCCGGCGAGGCGTGGGCCCGCTACCCCGCATTCAACCATGCCTACACAACCCTCCGGAAAGCGGGCCTTCCTAATTTTTTGGCCGCCCGCATTCCCCTTCCCTCAGGCCTCCACATACCCGCCTGGCGCACCCACCTCCGCCACTACCCCGACCCCGCCGTCCTCGACCTCCTCGAGTTCGGCTTCCCCGCTAACTACTCCGCCTCTACCCTTCCCCGCCCCTCCTTCTCCAACCACCGAGAGCCCCCCGAGAACCTCTCCCACATCCGAGACTTCGTCGACACGGAGCTGGCCCTCGGCGCCCTGATCGGCCCCTTCACCGTCCCCCCCTTCACCCCCTGGACCCAGGTCTCCCCTATGATGACCCGCCCCAAGGCCGACTCGGGCAAGAGGCGGGTCATCGTCGACCTCTCCTACCCCCCGGGGGCGAGCGTGAACTCGGGCATCCCCCGGCGCGAGTTCCTCGGGGAACCCCACGCATACACCCTCCCCTCCGTCGCCGACGTAGGCCGCCGCCTCATCGACCAGGGCCACGGGGCCTACGTCTGGACTGCCGACATCTCCCGGGCCTACCGCCAGCTCCGTGCCGACCCCCTCTCCTGCCCCCTCTTCGGCATCTGCCTCGACGGCAACACCTACATAGACCTTGCCCTCCCCTTCGGGTGCCGCACCTCGGGCGCGGCCTGCGTTCGCGTCACCGCTGCAGTGGCCTGGATCATCCGGCGCGAGGGCTTCCACGCCCTGGTCTACGTCGACGACTTCATAGGGTGCGAGGGCTCCTACCTGAGGGCGTGCCAGGCCTTCGACGCCTTCCTCGCCCTCACCGCTGCCCTCGGCCTCGACGTAGCACCCGGAAAGTGCCATCCTCCCGCTGTCCGCCTCCTCTGGCTAGGGTTCGCCCTCGACAGCGAGACGATGACCATCCGGGTCGCCCCCGCCAAGATCCAGGCCCTCATCGACGACTGCGACGCTCGCATCGCCCAGCCCACCCTCGGGAAACAACAGCTGCAAAGTCTCCTGGGCCGCCTCAACCACGTGAGCGGCTGCGTGCTCCCCGGCCGGAAGTTTATGGCTCGGCTCCTTGGGGCGCTCCGCAGCTGCTTCGGCGCCGCCTCCATCACCCTCGCCGACGACGCCCTCCGGGATCTGAGGTGGTTCGCCGCTTATGGACGAATCTCCAACGGTATCCACCTCCGCCGGGCCCCGGAGGGCCGCCGCTGGGTGATCGAGTGCGACTCCTGTCTCACCGGCGGCGGCGCCCACTCCCCTACGCACTACTACGCCCGAGGGTACTCCTCGGGGTTCCGGGCGCGCTTCCCTTCCATCCACGAACTCGAGGCGGTCAACCTCGTTGTCGCCCTCCACTCTCTCCTCCCGGAAGACATCGCGGGGGCGACGGTGGTTGTCTACACCGATAATATGGCCTCGGCCACCGCCCTCGAGTCGGGACGCGCCCGAGACCCCACCCTCGGGACCTGCGCACGGGAGCTCTGGCTGCTGGTGGCCTCCGGTTCCTTTCACCTTCACATCACCCACAAGCCCGGGGCGGACCTCCTCCTCGCCGACGCCCTAAGCCGCGCCCACCTCGCCGGCCCCTGGGCCGAAACGGCCCGGAGCGAGGTGGCCCGCCTCAGGCTCGTCCCCACCGCCGCATCACATGACGCCTTCCCTTTCCATCCCGGTTTGTAGGCTACCTTCCCGCCGAGATTGATGACGTCGCCCGCCACCGCCTCGCAGCCCTCGCCCCGGCGACGTGGAAGAACCGCCGTCGCCAGGCCGAGGACTTCGTCAGCTTCACCGTTGCCCGAGGTGTGAACCCCCTCGCCCCGGCGGCCTTCGACGTCGCCGCCTTCACCGCCTCCCTCTTCGCCCGCGCCCTCGCCCCGGCCTCCGTCAAGAACGCCGTCTCGGGAGCGCGGTCCTGGGTGGAGGGGGGCGGGGGGCCTCACCTCGGGCTTCGACGCCCGCCTCGCCAAAGACGTCTGCCGGGGGGGCGAGCGCTCCTCCGCCCACGTCCCGCGTCAAGCCCCGCCCCTGACGCCCCACCAGCTGACGCTTGCCATCAACCACCTCGCCCGCGCGGGCCCTGCCTCGCTCGCTCCTCGGGCCGCCCTCCTCCTCGGGTACTTCGGCAATCTACGCCAATCCAATCTCCTGGCCCCGAGCCCCGAGGGGTGGGGGGGCCCCCACACCCTGACCCGGGCTGACGTCCGCCCCGCGCCTGGGGGGCTCCGGCTCCTAATAAGGAGCTCCAAAACTATCTCCGGGCCCTCGGGCGCGGTGGCCCTCTTCATCCCTGCCATCTCCGGATCGCCTCTATGCCCGGTATCGGCCTGGCAGCTCGCCCTCGCCCAGTCTCCCGCGCCCCCGGACGCGCCAGCCTTCCTGATGCCCTCCGGCCGGCCCCTCGACCCACGCTCCCTCACCGAACTCCTGAGGGGCGCCCTCAAGGCCCAAGGCGTCCCGGCGCCCGAGGCCTTCACCCTGCACAGCCTCCGCCGGGGCGCCGCCCAGGCCTGCCAGCGCGCCGGGGTGCCCCTCCCCGACATCATGGCCCAGGGGACCTGGACCTCCGAGGCGGTGCACTCTTACGTGGGACGCCTCGCCCCCTCGGGCGCGCCTCGAGCCCTCTCCTCCGTTTTGGTGGAGGGCTCTTCGGCGCACCCCCTTCCATAGACCCTCAGGACTCCCTCCTCGGGCCCTTCCCTCGGTCGCCCGGACACTCACTCAGCATATAACCTACCCTCGATATCTTCTCTATAGCTTTTGATATTTGCATTCACATTGCTACCTACCCTGTATATCTTTCTATATGTTTTGATATTGATTGCTGTATCTTGCTCTGTTTATATATTGCCCGAGGCGTCTCAATAAACGCCTCAGTTTCCCACATCCGAGTTCTGTCTTCCTTTTCGCGCATCGGTCGTAATGCGAAGCATTGCGCTTGATGCGAGGAAAGGAAGAGTCCCCCCCCTCCTGACCCCGGGCTGTCGCGCAGCATTCGCGCCTCGCGCGACGCCCGCTGCTCACCCTCGCCCTCCCCCGGCCTTGAGCGTTCACGCCTTCCCTGCCACTGCTCACTTTCTCCCTTATAAGGCCGCCCGCCCGCTTCCTTCAGCCATTCGCCTCCAGTCTCCACCACGCCGCCCTTCTTCTCCACCCACTCACCCAACTATCTCCCTCTAGCTCCTTTTTCCTCAGGTGGAGGGCTCTTTGGCGCACCCCCTTCCATAGACCCTCAGGACTCCCTCCTCGGGCCCTTCCCTCGGTCGCCCGGACACTCACTCAGCATATAACCTACCCTCGATATCGATAGTTTTGATATTTGCATTCACATTGCTACCTACCCTGTATATCTTTCTATATGTTTTGATATTGATTGCTGTATATTGCTCTGTTTATATATTGTCCGAGGCGTCTCAATAAACGCCTCAGTTTCCCACATCCGAGTTCTGTCTTCCTTTTCGCGAATCAGTGAATTATGGCTTTAACTTGTCCTACTCAACGCAACATAAGCCTTTAGCTGGACTGGACGGGGCGACTGAATCGGTAAGAGCCCTGGCTGGCTTCCTGATAATATGATTGAGTGGGATATCAGTTCACGGCGTCGGCAAGCCAGCTCTCCTCAGTGGGTTTCTTGTGTGTTGGAGTATTACGCCCTGGCAACAATTAAGGGCGGATAGACTTGACAGTGCGCATTCAAGGCAATTTTATAGTTTCTTTGTTGGTGTTTAATGCCCTGGCAACATCTATGGTAATATCGGGGTTAGGTTCGGACACAGGCCGAAGTTATCCCAGCGCATGTTTTATGCAAATGAAGGTTCACATAGCTATGCGTATTTGTTTATGACAGTATTGAAACCTACAGATCTACCGATAGAGGGGGTGTCCGAACCATCCCTCTGTCCGAACTATCCCTGCTCTCACCTGTGGCTACAATACTCCATGATGTGGGAAAAAAAGAAGGAATTGAGTGTTACGGATAATCCTTTTGACTATATATACTGTGATATATTTCTTAATATATTAACATATTTCAGTCATCTTCAAAACTATACCTACAGTGGATGTGCAAAGACGCAACGTATGTTTGCATAGATAACTGCACAAAAATCATGTGATGTTAATTAACACAGGCATGTGATTACGTTGAATTCCAGTTTTTTTTCTGGCTGCCGAAACCGGAATCCCGGTTTCTAATTCTTTTAAATTGTACTCGAATAAAAACACCTCAGCAGGTACAAAGTGCATTGCCCAAATTCCAGACTGAATACTAAAATTAGGTTGTATAGTTATCAGGTTCTGTTTCTGTGCATAAATGCATGACATTGTAATGTTTCAAGAAAATTCCCCATGATCTGTCTAAAGTTTGAAATTTGTTGTCAGTTATTTCTAAGACATGCCATTAGAACCAATTTACAATATATTCATTTTATTGCGTGATTGAACAATCTTTGAAGGTATCCATTATACACTTCTCTTTTATTTTGTATGTAAAATAAGTAGTTCAAATGTGTTTCTATCGACTGCATTATGCAAAAGTTGGAACATACATATATACCAAAATGTTCTTGGCCCCACCACCTATCCCTGTTCTCAGGCAGCACGGCCAACCATAGATAAAGGATTCACCCGGTACTCGCAGTCGCAGTACACAGGTGAATACCAACCCTATATATAAACGGTCGAAAAAGTGGGTTAATGAAATGAGAGCCTAATTTCACAATCTAAGAAGCAACATTTTTTCTTTGTAGATGTCTTCATATTTACCCGCTATCTTTGAGTTGAAAAATATAATAAAATAACTAGTTTAATACGATTTAAAATTGAAATCGACGGCGTTCTATGGCCGCCATGTTGGACTTTTGCATTCTCTCCCATTTCACCAAATCTGTGCCAATATATGTAGCCATTTGATCATGGAACAACAGTTTCTACTTTATGTTCCATACTAAAGCTATTTTCGCCCGTATTTACACTACGTTGTCGTTCACCCGTGTACTACAAGTACTGGGTGAATCTTTTATCTAGGCTGACCAGTGCAACACACACACACCTGCCATTTTGTTGCTGGTTGATTGTTGGAGCTTTACGTCCTGGCAACATCTAAGGTCATATCAGGAATATCTCTTCTCCTTGAGTAATTAAAGTTACATAGTCCGATGGTTTTGACATTCTGTCATTTTCTAATGAGATAAATATATTAGGTTGATCATTATAATCTACCTTACTTTAGTGTGAATAACTTTATTTTAAAAGGCTAAATTTTGAAACATTTGCAGTGCAAACCTGCCAAATTAATTTTGGCATGCACGTTAAAACTCTTGACACCATAGACTTCAGCAGTAACAGGTTCTATTAAGTTGTCTTCATAATTCAAAACACGAGGCAGAAGTACATAATGTGGAAATTTATTCAGAGTAGGCATGGAGTTAATGGTGATAAGTGGTAGTAAGAGTAAGGTGAGGTAGGAATCAATGTAATAAGTGATCAGTAAAGTCAATAATCAATAATCAAGGTAATCAATAGGAAGGTCTCCGGTTGAGTACAGTAATGAGTGTAGGTAGAAATCAATAAGGTTCAAGGGTAGATCAAGTGTCAATAAGTGATAATGCGCTGGGTCAAGTGTTCAGGTAGATAAGTCCAGAGTGATGAGTACGTTAATGAGTCAATAATCATGGTAGGCAAGAATGAAGTCTCTGGGTGACCCGGGCCTCAACCTTAGGATATGTGGGGTCGGGTGGGCTGGTGATAAGAGGTGTTGGTGGTCAGGCGTGTGGTGGAGAAGTGGCAGAGTGAGAGGAGAGCGGTAGGAAGGAGGGGGGGGGGGGGGGCAGGGGACCAGCGGCGGCACCCGCGGTGGGTGCCGGTGCCGCCACCTGGAGGGGTGAGAGGGGGGAGTGGTGGCGGTGGCGCCGCCTGGATAGATGGGAGGGGAGAGGGACGTAGAGGAAGGGGGGAGAGTAGGGGAGGAGGGGAGAGGGAGAGTTGGGGAGGGGGGCGAGGGAAGGAGGATAGGCATGGGGGGGGGGGAGGTTTTCCCGCCTCTGTTTCGAATTACCCATATTGCCGTAGCAATATGAACATTCCCTTCTCTGCAGCAACAGATACTTGCTAAGTGTATATGAGTTTCTGAGTTAGATATATACAATAAAATCTAGACAAGTGCTTTGATTTAGGAAGTTGATGATTTCATCAGATTATGAAGCTTTATGCACCGCAGTACTTAGTTTCTTAAATGGTCAATGGTTGGTTGGTTGTTGGGGTTTTAGGTCCTGGCAACATCTGAGGTCATATTGGAACGGGTACCGACTTGTGATATCCCACTCAGTCAATTTATCCTGACACTGTGCCAACCAGTCCTTGTCCTATCCTAATGCTGAGATCCTTGCTACGAAGTGACTAGCATACATGTTTAAGACATTGGTTTGATTTGCCCAGAGTTCGAACCCATGGGTTCGAGTCCCACGATCTACCAAAACGGTAGACGAACGCTCAACTTATTCGGCCATCCCGTCTGGTAAAAAAAAGGTCTATGGCGTTAGTATTGTATGTGCATTACTTTGATAAGATAGGGGTGCCTCCTGGTCTACTGGTTGACACTAATGCTATATGAATATAATCCCGCAGCAAATAATAAAAAAACAATTTAGTAGAGTTGTAATAATACATCTGGAATCACCCAGATTGGGAAAAAGATATTTTTGACAGAATGGTCAAACTGGCTAAAGCCCAAACTATCAAACTCATTGAATCTTAGCCCAATGTGGTTTTGTCAGTATGTGTGTCTGTTCAGTGCTTGTAAAACACTGCAAATAATTTTGTTTAAATGGCCCAGAACCCTGACCATACCTGCATCCAGTTAGGTGTAGTTACACGCATTAAGCGGCGGGGGTGGTTGCCGTGTTTCGGAGCAGGTTCTCTGCCCTCCAGCTAGGTCGCTCCAACAGCATACTCCCGCCCCTCCCTCACGCACCGTTATACACAATAATATTCGCATAACCTTTTATACACCACATAACTACAAACATGTAAACAATTAAACCCTTATTAAATAAACATGTTGGTGAATTTTAAATAGCATGTCTCTTATATTTCTGTAACTAATTTTACTAGTGGCGTGTCCAAAATTCAGCCATAGATAACCATGTACAAACTCAGTAGAAATTGCTACTGCACTGTAGTGTTAAATGCTTACTGCAGGGAGAGCCACAAACATACCAGGTGCACTGAAGAGTGTTTCACTGTAGTTGTCCATTGCCCATGAATAAGAACTGTTGTGATCAAGTATTAAATTATAAGTAGTATTGCATCTTGTTCAGGGCTAACAAGGACATCCATGAGAACCAGGAAAATGTCGAGGAAGACGAGAGTCCAGATGGCAGGTGAGTTAATTAAAATTTAAAATGTTAAAACAGTATTTAACATTTTAAATATTTAAAAAATAAGTCTTTACAAAACTGAACAGAACATCCTCACCACAAATAGTGAGCCTTGATGGTGTAGTCTCCGGCTTGACGTTAGCACACAGCTCAAACAATCTAATCTAATCTAATCATTGATTAATTATGGGTAATTTCAGTCATTAACACATTTTACATGAACACTACAGTTTACTGTCCATGGCTACATCAAAAAGAAAAAGAGTGTATCCTTCTAAAGTATGTTTGTTTGTTGTTTGAAATCCTAGCAATATCTAAGGTCCTATCAGGACGGTTCTGAAGTATTGTAAAGAATAGGTCTCCATAAGTAAAGTTGAATCCTTCCTCAAACTAATAGATTTACCACCTGTTGTGGTCCCCAGTATGTAAAGTCTACAGCTCGAATCTGTGGTTGTGTAGGCAGGCTATAGTGAAATCAATACAGACAAAGAGTAAGGAAGAGTATAAAGTGTGAAAGAAGAGAGAGTCAAGCCCTCTGGTTTATTATTTATATGGTACATGGATTCAGTGTAGAGTATCACCCCACCCTGTTCTCCCAATGAGAAACAAGCATTCTTAGCTCTACCAATAGGGATCCAGCATTCCTGGTCCCCATGGTTACCAGTGATCTGCCCACCACCACCAAGCTGTGTGGCTCTCCTGGCCACCACCTGCCTTGAGCCTGAGTGGGGTGATCCTGACTAGCAGACGGGGAGGGGGTAGGCTCTGACTGCCCCTTACACAGTCCTGCCAGCACCACTATGTCTATTTACATGTCAATCAGGCACCACCAGCACCTATATACACACATACATGCACCTGGTCATGTATACCCGATCAATAATAGAACATTTGCATTCCCCCACCAATGCATTAAATCGGAATATTTTACAGTATGAATGCCAAAAATAGATACTACTGTTCCTTTTTGTTCAGCAAGTACAGTCATTGCTTTATTCCTAGCTCAGTCAACTTTATCCTAGCTCAGCAAACTTTATTCCTAGCTCAGTCAAGATCTTCAAAGCAGTACATGTAACATGTACGGGTGGGGGGGAGGGGGGGCGGTTAAATGAATGCAATAAGAAATTGTACCATTTCTGAAAAGTACCTATTTGTGTGAGTAGTTAGTCAATGATTGTTTGATTTAGTGTAAGTACATAACCTAATCAAACAGAGGTGTCGGGTGATAGAAATTAAGGTGTGATGAGGAGGGTGGTCTGCATTTGATTGACTGAGATGGTGGCCAGAGAAGGTGAGGAAGAATGCCTGGGCAAGGTAGCGGGTAATTGGCTAATGTGATTTTTGGTTCAGCCAATGCAGAATGAGTAGGCTCCAGGGTAGGTTGTTTTGCTTTTCTGTCCTCTGTGCCCCCAGCAATGACAGCGAATGAGCCCCCACCCCCTTCCCCAACAGGAACCCCCATCCCGGTTATTCTAACCAATTAGAAATGCTCAGGTATGTTTATAGGTACAGTTGCAAACGAAAATACAAGCATTTTGTGCATTTTCTTATGGCTTATCATAGCCTGTTGCTAGCTTAAATGTGTTTATTATAAATGTATTTCTGTTGTTGTCTTTCATAGTATTGCAGTTGATGAAACCAACAGGAAATCCACAAAGAAAGAAAGGAGGAAAGAAAGAAAGGAAAGAGAAAGGGAAAAGAGAAGAAAAAGAAAGGAGAAGGAAATAAAAGAGGAGAATATGCCTGAGAAAACCATTTTGTGAGTATTTTGTACAACTGCTGAAAGCTCAGAGTGTGTGACTTGGTTGTGTTGCTTAGTGCTTGTGCACTTTGAGCTAACAGGAACGCCAACTGTGTTGATAGTCTACCAAAGTGATGATCATCAGCATCAATCCTTTAACCGCGAGAGTTGTTGAGGCATATCAGGTCATAGTGCTGACGGCCTGATCTCCCAGTGGGGCAGCACGATAAAGTCGCCACGAGTGCGCACTGTCACAAGTCGGTACCCGTCCTGATATGACCTTATATGTAGCATAGACGTAAAGACTCCAACAACCAACCAACCTATTTTACTTTGAATTTGAAATAACTTTATTTTAAAGGCTTAATATTCAATATGAAGTGGGGTGTGGACATCAAAATAGGCTTGTGTGAATTGCAGCAGTGATGGGTTATGTTAAATTGATGTAATGCTCCTATGCAGCAATACATGTTTAATAAGTTCGCCAGTATCTAAGCAAGTGCTTTGGTTTAGAAAAGTTGATGCTTTAATAGAATTATGCGGCTCTAAACCATTGAGTCGATATGGTTATTTAGTTATATCGATAATTCCTTAATTCTTTCTCTATGGGCATGTTATTTCTTTTACCATATATTTGTCCCACTATGTCCATTTAATCTATAAGTTTGTAACAAATGTTGGTGGTTTTGCCTCGTGATTGCATACATAATTATTATCTAATATTAATCTGGAAGCTATTTTTAATGTCTTTTGTTTTGTTTTGTCCAGGCCTATTGAAGAAAATGAAGTCAACTACATGGGTGTGCTGCTCAGTGAGAAGCTAGAGAAACCAGAGAAGCTGGAGAAACCAGAGAAGCTAGAGAAACTAGAGAAGCTAGAGAAGTCCGAGAAGCAGGAGAACATGTGGGTCATAAGCATTGTAATTCATAGTGTTCATGAGTTATGGACGCTCATTAGGTTCAATGACTATGGGAACAGCAAAGCGAAAAACCTCTCAGGGCCTCAGCCATTCCCGACGCACAGGCTTCTCTTAACTCATTGGCTGACCGTCAACCCAACAACCCAATCACGCTCCACCTCACATATCAACTCTTCTTTGCCTTCCATAGCTACCTCCTATGTCAGACCACCCTCCCGGCCACACCTCTTTTCTACCCACCCATACCTCTGGTTTACTCAGCTTGAAAACCTGGAAAGTTCTGGAATTTGATAATTAAGGATTCCAGGCCTGGAAAGTCATGGAATTTATCTAAAGATCTTGGAAAATCTTTGAATATGGAAAATCCTGATTATATATATTTTTAAAGCCTATATTTGCTGATGTGCCCAAACTTTAATCAGTGGTGTTTTGTATTTAAAGTGATTTTTGCGGGTTTGTTATCGTGCCTCCTGATTTGATATATTGAAATTATACATACATGTTGTTATTTTCTAAGGCTTATTTACACTTCACATCTTACACGGTGAATCAAGTATGAATATGGCCATGTTTCAGAGTACTTAAAATTAATACATGTCTTAAAAACGCATTTGAATTTTGTACTGAAAGGTCCTGAAATTTAATATGTCAAAATGGGTATGAACCATCTTATACACACCAATCGAAAACAAAAAATTCAATTGGTTAGAATTCTTTAACCATTTACCGTGCACCAGCTCCACTGAACAGATTTGATGAAAAACGGTACCATTTTGTATTATATGCTTCTACCTCTTGTTATACAATTATGTGTTCATATTTATTGTGACTCCTTTATATTATTATTGTGTGCACATGACGTTCTGGCCATGTCAGACATCTTCTTTGGTATAGCACCATTATAACTCAAAAGAGCGGCGATGATATATATATTACCTGTACCCAGAAATAAAGTTATGGATTTCTCCTCTTCTGTTTTCTCCTCTGTGCTTATACTAGTGATGAGCGCGATGCTTGTTAATCGGTTTGCTCTTTTATTGAATTCAACAATGATAAATAATCTAGTCCACTAGCAAATTGTGCCCTTGGTCGTAATGCTTGCATTGCGTTTGATTCGCGGTGGAGGAGGACACCCCCTCTCTATCCCCCCCCCCCCCGTTACGTCACTCCCCCCCCCCCTGTCCTCCCCTTATAACGTGGCCCGCCGCTGCCGCCTCTAGTCACTCCGCCTCCTGCCTCCTCCAGCTGCACTCACTTTCTTTTCTCTCTATAGGGTAGGGCTCTTCGGTGCTCTTCCCATCCCAGTGACTCTCCCCATGATGACCTCGCCCATACCCGGCAGGTCCTGACATTGTTCTGACATCGCTTAACATTATCCTCATTGGCATTGCATTTACATGTACCTGATATTTACCCCCTCATTGTTCTGACTATGGTACTCCTCATTTTATCCTGAATAAAATGTTTTTCTCCACACCCGCCTCTGTCCCTCCTTCGTCGCGTATGAAAGACACAGTGCAGTATGTCCATAGTGAATGACACAGGGATGTGGGAGTGTTAGAACAAATGGTAGCATCCAGTCTAGAGCGTCACTCAAACCCATATTTTTGGCATTCCAGAATGAGTGCACTAATTATTAGACTATGTACGATTCCAAATTCAATCACCTGCATGCCTGCCTGTTTGTACGAGCATATCTTGTGATCTATGACCGCTTGCCATGTTCGAACAATTTTTCTCTCTGTTTCATGCTATTGTTTTATGTCTGATAGTGATAACAGGACACCTGCTATGTTATTGAGATTTTGTCAAAATGAATGTATTGATGGAATAGCTTCACCGATAGTGATATCCCCACCCCCCCACCCCCAAAAGTATAAAATCTTGTTCATTCAATATACAAAGATGAAAGACCTCCGCGGTTTCGCGGATTTCCGGGATTTATTTATATCTACCGATTAACATTCCGAAGGATGGGATGTATATGACAACAGTTGGGTGGTTCGAATCCCGTTCTTATATGACCTTAGATGTACTTAGAACATAAAACCTAAGCAAGAAACTGTTAGATATGGGCTATAATGCAATCACAACAATCTAGTTGAGACCTGACTTTCTGTATTTTTCCGCGATTCCCTGACAATGCTAAACCAATGGGAGAATATCAGCATTTCCGCTTTTTTTCCTGGAGACCACTTTCATCCCTGAATATATGTCACTACCGTATTCTCGCGGGTTAACACATGTGTCAAGTACTATGTTATGAATGATGCTTCCCCCCCTTGTCTTTTCCTAGTGCTCTGAATAGGATCAAGGAATTAAAAATTGTTGAAGAACATAGGAAAAAGGAGGATAACCAACAGTTTTACAATGAAAGCGAGGTTGGACCGACGGAAATAGAAATAGTTGAAATGTGAGTAAATCAACTTAAAAGCACATAGATGCAAGACTATATAACTTCTATACTTTGATTATTTAACTGTTAATTATTTTGGTAGATTTCGTGACAGTCTACAAACTGTTCTCTTTGTTATTAGATTCATTGATTTTGTCAAAATTAATGTATTGATGGAATAGCTTCACCGATAGTGATATCCCCACCCCCCACCCCCAAAAGTATAAAATCTTGTTCATTCAATATACAAAGATGAAAGACCTCCGCGGTTTTGCGGATTTCCGGGATTTTTTTATATCCACCGATTAACATTCCAAAGGATGGGATGTATATGACAACAGTTGGGTGGTTCGAATCCCATTCTTATATGACCTTAGATGTACTTAGAACATAAAACCTAAGCAAGAAACTGTTAGATATGGGCTATAATGCAATCACAACAATCTAGTTGAGACCTGACTTTCTGTATTTTTCCGCGATTCCCTGACAATGCTAAACCAATGGGAGAATATCAGCATTTCCGCTTTTTTTCCTGGAGACCACTTTCATCCCTGAATATATGTCACTACCGTATTCTCGCGGGTTAACACATGTGTCAAGTACTATGTTATGAATGATGCTTCCCCCCCTTGTCTTTTCCTAGTGGTCTGAATAGGATCAAGGAATTAAAAATTGTTGAAGAACATAGGAAAAAGGAGGATAACCAACAGTTTTACAATGAAAGCGAGGTTGGACCGACGGAAATAGAAATAGTTGAAATGTGAGTAAATCAACTTAAAAGCACATAGATGCAAAACTATATAACTTCTATACTTTGATTATTTCACTGTTCATTATTTTGGTAGATTTCGTGACAGTCTACAAACTGTTCTCTTTGTTATTAGATTCATTGATTGTGCAGGGAAAGTCCTTATACCCTGCTCATTGCCCTATGGTAGTAATGCTGAGTGCCAGGCTAGGTAGCCACTAGTATACATTATTAAGTCATTTGTTTGAACGAGCTAGATCTCAAATCCCACAAACTTTCACCCTGGAAGTGGGCACTGAACTCCTTCGGCCATCCTTTCTGCCTGCATACATATAATTATAATAATTAATTGGTCAAAAACATGGGGAGTAACCTGGATGAGCCAATCATGTCTACATTACAATTTAAAATGCGGGAAAATATTTGTATAGCAGTGGGTAGTTTATTTTACTTTCTAGCCTTTCGTTTTCGGTTTTAACCACGCCAAGCTGGTGTTGTGGTGTTGTGTAGCACCAACACTGGTTCATAGCAATCCGTAAGATGACACCTATGATCATATCATTGATACTGGTAGTCATGGTGTATTGGTTTTTTGTTGTTGGTACATTAGTTGATTAAGCGGGGGGAAATTTCCACCGCGGATAATTAGTCTTCCGCATTCCACTGCTCCTTGTCAAATCCTAGGAATGCCGAACTGCAGCGGCAAGTATCAATTTTTAAGTCATTGGTTTGACTGAGCTAGATTTCGAATCCCATGACCTACCAAAATAGGAGGCGGACGCCAACTCATTAGTTCATTCCCAAGCCCCAAATTACACAGCACAGACAATTCTTTATTCAAGCAAGCATCTGAACAAACCTGAGGAGCAAGTGGGTGAATGATGCTCATAGACAGAAATGGAGTGACCCAATCTCATTTGTTTAATAGTGGACTCCTTACTGCACCTGCTGCCTGAGAGCAGTTAGTTATTCACCAGAAATAAATTAATAAACATATTATTCATGAGTTTCTATCATAGCAGCCTACAGTTCATTGTATGCTTTCGTTAGACGTCCAGCTTTCGCTCTCCTTAATCTTGTTGATCATTTCCCCAAGTAACCTCAATAAGGTAGGCCCCTCCCCTATAAAGACTATAAGTTGAGAATTGCATGTCGAAGCCAGCAAGCATACACAATGTCCAAATTACATCCAAGTAGTAGGAACTGGTTGCTGAGACACTTCCCTGGTTTCAAGAGCCTAAAATCCCCAATTGAAGTGTCTTTATCTCCAATATGAATACAGAAGATAACTTGTGCTTGCATTCTACATACCATGTAAATACTCGCATTGATTTGACTAATATTAATCTCGTTATGACACTACTGTTACCATATTGCCATGGAACTTTTGGGTTACAGAATTTCATTGTGTTATATGCTGCACATTGTGTATTTAACAGTTATTGTATACGTTATTCAGTTATTCTATATACCTTTTGTGTAAATAACTGAATTGAAAAATGGCTGGAAGTCCAGTGCTTCGGCACTGACAAAAGACTTATTCAGTAGAATAAACATATTTACCAAGAAAATATGCAGGACGCGAATCTGTGGTCACTAACACCTTGTTAAGTAACCGTAACTAAAACTATGTATAATTTGCATGATAATTATAGTTGAGTGCTATATTAAGAGTTTTCTTTTCTTGGTTTCATAGTCCTTTCGATGTACCTCAGGAAATTGAAGGCAGAAAGAAGAAAGGAAGGGGGAAAAGGAGCTCAAGGATCCAAAGGTTGGCCATGAATAAAAATCAGAATGGTGGTCTGTCTGACTTAGAGCGAGCTGTCAAGTGAGTAAAGCGCAACTCCTAAAAGTCCATAGATGCAAGGATCTATGATTTCTATGTTTATATTTCTATGTTTATATTTTTGTTACTATCACTTATTGCATCTGTACATTGTTTATACATGTGATATTTTCTCTTACGAGAACAGTTTATCTTGAACCCCGGTGACGGATACATGAGAAGGTTGTGTCCCTCTCACAAGCACTGCAAGCAACATTTCCTTTGGGGCATTTTGATTAAATTTAGCTAGTTTTTAATTTCTGTCATATTTTTAGATAAATATATTAGATTGATTGTTATAATCCACATTACTTTACTTTGGAGTAACTTTTATTATATATATACAGCTAACTTTGGAGATATTTGAAGTGAAAACATACTACAATATTTTTGACATGCATGGGTAAATGATGGACATTATTATAGGCTTCAGCAGTTATAGGTTCTATTAAATTAACTTGGTATTTCCTTCTACGCCGCAACAAATGTTTTGTAAGCACACCGATATCTAAGGTGGATATGTAAGATAAAATCTAGGTCAGTGTTGATTTGATGCCTCTATCGGACTATGCAGCTTAAGAACAATTTCTAATCAATATCGAAATTGGTTAGCAATTGTTTATTTCGTTTACAAATTGATCTATTATAAATGATGACCCCAAAAAATGCCACCCACACAAATGTTAATAACTTTTACATGTTTTCAGGGAATTACTTCATATTTGGTGCATATTAAAGCTGCATAGTTTGATGTAAACATCAAATTTTCAAAAACCAAATAATTATCTAGATTTTATTCTACATATCTAACTTAGATACTGGTGCACTTATTAAACATTTGTTGCCACACAAAAGGGATGGTTGCCAAAATTAATTGTTCATGGTTGCACTTCAGCTATCTCAAAAGTTAGCCATTTAAAATAAAAGTTACTTCAAGCTGAAGTAAGATAGATTATACCGATCAACCTAATAATTATAGTAATATGTTTATCTCAGAAAATAATAGAAACTCAAAAGCATCGGACTCTGCAACTTTAACATTAGTTTATGAATGAGCATTCCGCAAAGCTCTCAGTTTGTAGGTTAAATAGTCCGACTTTAAAGGTTCTCCTAGATGTGTTCCAAATGACCCCCTTCCCAGATAGCACACAGCCGTCGGGCCGACGTCGGCTATTGGTCGCACCGTCGCCATCGACTTTCCACCGTCAGCCCACCATCGGGCCGATGGTGGTACTCCAACGTTGGTTTCCACTTTTGAGCCACCGTCGGGCCTACGGCGATAGCCCGCCGATGGTTTGCATTCATTTTCCATATTCGAGCCACCATCGGGCCGACGGTGGTGTTCTGACATTGGTTTCAATCCCTTTCCACTTTTGAGCCACCGTCGGGCCACCGTCGGGCCTACGGCGGTAGCCCGCCGATGGTTTGCATTCATTTTCCATATTCGTGTTGATCCGCGCATGCGCAGTTCGTTAAATATACTTTCCGGCTCGAGTCGCCAGCGGAACACGTGCGATCGTTCAGCAGCGTTCTTTTTCTACAAATAACTCCAGAAATCGGAGGAATTTTAAGGAATTATTTGACAGGTTGGTTTATTAATATGTTTAGAATATTTTGTAAAAGTTTTGTAATTTATTACGATGTATTAATGGAATTATTCGTGTTAATACGATTTGAACTACCCGGTACGGAATGCTGACGAAGGACCGCCATCTTGGTTTTTTCCGAGAAGACACTGTCACTATTGTGTCAATACGTACAGGTGCAAAATATTGGTTTTATTCAAAATTAATAGATTTCAGGAGCCCTAACCTTATAAATTTAACATAATCTTTTTGGTAACGATGTTTTCTATATGTGTACCAAGCGACGGCGCCGTCGGCTTGACGGCGGCTGCCGCCATAGGCCCGACGGCGGCAGCCGCCATCGGGCCTATGGCGGCAGCCGCCGTCGAGTCGACGGCGGGAGGTTGGACAAAACAACGTCGGCCCGACGACGATTTCCACCATTGGCCCGACGGAGAGGCCGCCGTCGGGCCGACGTTGGGCCGACGGCTGTGTGCTATCTGGGTTGGTATTGCAGCCACACTTGCAAGCAGCACACAAAATTGCCAACGACACAAACATATATATGGGGATTGCCCTATTCCCGGTGTTGTGGTTTCCCAGGGACACCAGTTTGCGACGGACACATCGCTTCTGCACATGCATCAAAATCGAACAGCATCGTCACTAACCTTATAAATTTAATATAATGTTTTTGGTATAGATGTTTTCTATATGTGTACCAAACGATTTGTTTCTAGATGGTGTAATTTGAGAGATATTTGACTTCTGTATTTTCTGTATGAACATTGCTCATGACCATTGACAATGCCTTGAGTTTGACGGTATGCACAGTGCAAAATGTTAGTTTTATTCAAAATTAATAGAAATCAAGAACCCTAACCATATAAATTTAATATAGTCTTTATGGTAAAGATGTTTTCTATATGTGTACGAAGCGATTTGTTTCTAGATGATGTAATTTGAGAGATATTTTACTTCTTCTGTATGAAGATTTGCTCACGGCCATTAACAATGCATTTGAATGGAAGTGTCCCTGGCAAACTGGTGTCCCTCGGAATCCGCTTCACCGGCTGTAATTGCCATCTTCCAATCACTGAGTGTCTAAGGGTTCGTTTGTACACTCAGATAACCCCAAAGGTGAAAATTTGGGCGGGGGGGGGGGGGGTTTAAGTCGGGTGAGAGTAGCACCCACTCAATTCCAGCAGGCGAATATTAACAATGCAGACAACTTAACTTGTGTTGAGTGATGAGTTCGGACTGAGATATTCAAGGAACGCCGGATGTTCTAATTTATATTGTTAAAAGAAAAATTGGTTGCAAGTGAAATCATAATGGTTCGCTTATATATAATCTTGTCCACTAATTAGATGCATGCTCCCAGATAAGTTAAAAATGATGATCTGTTCACAGCTGAATGTCTGCAGCTATAAGTTCGGTTAAGTATTATATTTTATATTTCTTTTTTTTTGTTCAATTGTTTTATTCCTCTCGATCACATATTTCCCGCTCCTAGACACTGGTCTCCCAGTCGTAATAATGGCAAATACAGTTAAATACTATATACAAGTTTTTAATAAGAAAACACGTACAGAGCAAAGCAAGGAAAAGAATTGGATTAGCAAAGATAGGAGGGCGCGGCCATCTGGGTACTTAGAGCATTGTGCCCTAGCAACTATTCAGGCTGGTGAATACAATGGCAGTCACAACATTGAAGCGAATTTAAATCAAACAAAAAGCACAAATCTATTCACTGCTATGATCTAATTATGTTATTTAGAACCATGAATATTCACTCGGGGGGTTGAAGTAATGTTATTTAGGAGCATAACTTACTCAATAAGTGAAATTCAGCTAAAATTAAACCCCAAATCCGATCACTATGTACGCCGCCGCTGCATCGGGGGGCCTTATGGCGAATGTAATTTTTGTTTTTAAACCACGCAAATGTATTCACTGCTACGATCTAATTCTGTTATTTAAAACCGTGAATATTTACTCAGGGGTTGTTATTTAGAAGTATAAGTGAAATTCAGTCAAATTAAACCCAACATCCAAGTGATACTAAGGCCGCCGCCGCATCGGCGGCGTTATTGCAAATGTAAAAGCACTGCTGTCATCTGATTGTTTTCACCGCGTCAATATGGCGTATCTCGTTGTCAACTGCGAGTGACATGAACACGCGGCCTTCTGTTGAGAAAAAATAAAGAGAGAAAGAGGGAGGGGGTCTATGGTTGGCTAGCATAACAATAAATAAATTATAATATAAGTGTATTTTCTTTTACTCCCCTTAGTACTACTACACACAAAAGTGTTCCGCAGCAGAAATCTGAAAAAGGGAAAGGGAAAGGGAGGAAAGAATCGGACACACTGAGCTTAGGTTCATGGTCAGATGTGGACACCAGGTATCAAATCTCCCCGTAAGTACAAAATAACTACTGTTAAAGTTGCATAGTTCGATGGTTTTCAGCTTTTGCCATTTTCTGCGATAAATACCTTAGATTCATCGTTATTATCGACGCGAAGTAACTTATTTTAATTGGCTACCTTTGGAGATATTTGAAGTGAAAACATGGTAACTTAATTTTGCCAAGCACATCAAATTCTGACACCATAGCATAGGCTTCAGCGGTAACTCAAACTGGTTCTATCAAATTGACCTTATATTTCCTTCTGTGCAGCAACAAACACTTAATAATTACACTAGTATGTTTGATATGAGGTAAAATCTAGGTAAGTGTTTTGGTTTTGAAAATGTTATGCTTTCATCACATGAGTTTGCTAGAAGACCACTGCCTCAGGATCGAAAAAATATTTCGCTCAGAGGAATAAATATATTTACCGCCGAAGCCCCAAATTAAGAATATTTTATGTGTATAAGTTAAGCGACTGACTGTATTTTTTTTTTACGCAAAGCTGTTTAGTTCGTAATTAAATGTTTGTCAATATTCATAATTGATTTAATAAAATAGTTGGTATTTATTCAAGTGGTTTGACATAACCTATAGCTTTCTAGTAACATATTCCATTAGGAAAACCTACCAGAAGTACCTACCTATTTATTGTGTCACAGTCAGATGTGCCGTTATTCTTAGTGTATCATGAGCCCCACTACCACATAGTGGCATCATCGATTACGCTGACCTCTGAACCTAAAACATAGCAGCAGGTGGCAGCATGCAAGCAAAAACAGTCCCTCGGGTGGACTGTTCCGCCCATGGCTTGTGGGAGGTAGCCGTCTGGGCAGGGACGGTCATTTTTATTCTGACCTTGGCGGAATAAACCAGGGAATGTCCTAGGGTGTGAAGCGTTCTCAATGTTTATATCCTTTTCAGTGATACTTGCTCCGAGGCTATATTATTGATGGAAGTCATTGGACATCCCAGGCTACACCACACACTCTAGATTGACAAGGGAATGCTCCCTCCCAACCCAAGTCTCTACACCCTCTGCCAGGTTGTACATGTTACTTGGTAACATGGGTAATTCACGGCATGGGAAATAGTCATTCAAACCAACACCACGCATTACTGAAGGAAACTCTTCCTGCCACCTATCATGACTAGCACTTGTCGCCCATGCAGCTTTGAACTCAAACCTCTCGACTGTGTCGCCATCTAACGCAGATTCGCTCCTCCAGGCTATTTGATGCCACAACTACATTTGGGTTCAAATCAAATCCCTTGCCGCCTGGACACGAACCCGCGAGGTCAGGCTGATCGCCAGTTTTTGCCACCACTCACTGTTTTGTTCATAGGGTTGAACGCCTCAATTTTTCATTTGAACTCAACTGCCATTTACTGTTGCGTTACTGTGAATAAAAGCACTATTAAATCACTCTTTGTGTTGTCGTGAATTATGTAGCCCTCCCTATGCAGGCAGTTGGTGCTAACTCTACATATTTAATTCTGCTTTCCATTATTAGTCACCTCATCCGACACATGATAGCATCCATGGATGTAGGTGGTGCCCTCTATATGGTTAAGTTATACCCCAGTCACACGAGGCCTGCGTTCGCTAACGATCGATTTGCGACGTCAAAACTTCCTCCTTGCGCCCTCCCTACGCCCTGATTGAGTGCTGTCGCCGCGAGCATGCCAACCTCCCGGCGTCCATTTCGGGAATTTTGGACGCAAGGAGGTTGCTGCTGCTGCACGTGCAACCTCCTTACGCCCTGTTCCGGCGGCGCCATTCAAAATGGTTGGCGCCCTGGCGCCGCCCTGGTGCCGCCCTGGCGCTGCCTTGGGTTGGTGGTACACATGCGATGCTGCCGACATGGCGCCGACATGGCGCCGACATGGCGCCTAAAACGTGTTGAATCAATGTATCCAATGGAACGCTGGGTGGTTGGCGTCCGTGTGGGCGTAGGGAGGTTGGCGGCGAACGCTGTCTCTCAAGTGACTGGGGTATTAGCCACATGTGTATATTTTCTTTAACCCTTTCTAATCACCATTCCATGAATGCATATTTTCTTCTCTTCTGTGTCTCTCTTTTCAATATCCGAAAGGTTTACACGATGACTTAGAAAATTGATACCTGTCGATACCTAGCCTGACACTTGCCGTTAATAGAATAGAGCAAAGTATCAGGATAATATGACTGAGTGGGATATCTGGTCATGGTGTCAACAGTCTCGTCTCCCAAAGTGGCAGCACTATAAAAAATTGCCATGAATGTGCACAGTCACAAGTCGGTACTTGTCTACCTTTATTCTGAACCCCCCCCCCCCCCAAATCTGAATTCCGAAACACAACTGGCCCCCAAGGGTTTCGGATAAGGGTCGTTCTCTGAAACTGGACACCAAAGTGTGACGGAATGGAGACCAAAGGTAAAAATATTCCAAATAATAGCAGAAAGCATCCCAAATAATACCCTTGTCCATGTTCATATGAAAGTTTATATGTTGTGCATATCAGAGTTTAAAGCTGCATAGTCCGATGAAATAATCAAATTTTCAAAACCAAACCAATTATCTAGATTTGATTTTACATATCTAACTTAGATACTGATGCACTTATTAAGCATTTGTTTCTGCAGAGAATGCACTACTGAGTCAATTTAACAGAACCTGTTACTGCAGAAGTCTATGGTGTCAGAGTTTTGGCATGCTTGCCAAAACTAATTTTCCATGTTTGCACTCAAAATATTTCAAAAGTTTACCATTTAAAATAAAAGTAACTTTGAACTAATGTAAAGTAGATACTAGTGATCGATCTAATATATTTATTTAAGAAAAAATACAGAAATTCAAAACCATCGGACTATGCAACTTTAAGTAAACCCCCCAAAAAACTATTTTACTTTTTTATTTTTATCTTATACAAATTGACCAATATGGTAAAATCGATCGTGTGTCATAGAAATCAAACACATCCAAAACATCATTTTAACACAATAAATTCAAGCAAGATTTTATTGTTTGCAATTAAGCACACACAAATATTATATCTTTAAAAAGAAAAAGTTAGCATAAATGCATGGTGGAGATGTGTAAAATTTCACTAGCACAAAATCATGCAAGCATACCTTTTGATACATTTTGGTGGGATAGATTACAAATATGTAGTATTGCTAACATACTTTACCACACACAGGCTACAATAATTATTTGACTTTCTACCCCAAAAAAGAAAGAATCAATCATCACCATCGTAACGGTGAAACCAAATATGTGGCGCCCAGTCTCAGAGAACGACCGACCCATAGCGGTTTGTAGACCTGTAATTGTCATGTGTAGCTCTCAGAGGCTACGAAACGATTCCAAATCTACTTGTGATCGTCCTCGTCTCTGAATTATTCATGATCCAGTGTTATCCTGTAAGTGATTATTTAAGACTGTTCTTGTACTTTGTCCAGGCCCAGTTCAGACTCCGAAAAGTCCGTGAAGGATGCCGATATCGTCGGTGCCAAACGGATCAAGGCCATATTGAGTGACAAGTGAGCATTAAAGTTTGGTTGTTTATGCTACTTCTTAGCATACAGTGCAAGTAAAACAAACCTATATATGTGCTCTATAATCTATTCTGCGAATATAAACAAGGACACTATCTATCTTTAGTTCCCTAACCAGTAAAACCTCCCGAACCGACCACCTCCACAGATCGATCAAGCGATCCCCCATACAATTCCATTGTACCATTATTCTAACTCCCTAATCTGACCACCTCCCTAAATCAACCACTTAAAGTCGGTCCCATGGTCTGTCGATTTAGAGAGGTTTTACTGTACAGTAAAACCTCTCTAAATCGACCGACCTTGGGACTGACTTTAAGTGGTGCATATAGGGAGGTGGTCGGATTAGGGAGTTAGAATATAGTTAGAATGGTATTGTTGGGACTCAAATAAAGCGATCGATATAGGCGAGTGGTCGATCTGTGGAGGTAGTCGGTTAGAGAGGTTTTACTGTATTATAGTATACTCACTATAATCCTATCTAACTGGCTATGTGTAGTAACAGAATTGGCCACACTGGCGCCACCTGTGAGGGGCTCTGACCACTGTATGCCAGCTGCGTCTGGCTATTATCGTCTATAAGCCCGTTTGGAGGTCAAATTTTAACAAAGATATAATGTATTATATATATATAATGACTCGGAGCAGAGAAATCAGGCGCAGAATTGCTGATTAATGTTTCAGTTCGAACAGCGGATGGCAGCAAATAATTTGGTGCGAACCTTGTAGTGCCAGTGGCTCCTGCACACTATTTAGAATAGTATAGCAGTTTATTTTTCAGTGGTAGCATAAGTTGCCCTATTTAGAATAACTGTCTATAGACAATTTCGACCACAAAACCCGCCCTCTGATGGGAGTGGAATTAGCAATGTATAGCCTGCTCTGTGGGAAAGGTCTTACAAAGGATTTCCACAACCAACCAGCCCTTTGACGACAGTGGCAAGAACTAATGTGGGCATCAGCTCATTGTGCAGCATGCTGTGTGAAAAAGGTGTTATAGACCATTTCCACCACCAACCTACCCTCTGACTGAATTGGTAAGAACAAATATTGTGGGTAACAGATCACTGTGCAGCATGCTTTGTGAAAAAGGTCTTATATAAACCATTTCCACCACTAAACTTGCCCTTTGATTGCTAGCGAGAATTACTGTTGCAGTAAGTATCTAAGTTCACTGTGCATGCTAAGCAGGACATGTCTATTGAATTACCTTGCAGTGATATTTTACTAATAAGAAGTAAGGTTAAAGCTTTTTATAGTAAAATATAGCCGGAGGTGAGTCGGTCGATTCAGCCTGTGTCAGAATGAAATATTGTAATTTAAAAAAATAGTTGTTCATTATTAAGATGCAATGTTTTGCCTAAAATCTCTTTTTTTCACTGACTATATATATATTCTTTACCTCGGGCTGTTACCACCAAGGCATTCACAGCCCAGGGAGATGAAGCAGTTCCGGTCTCAAGTCAATTAGCATATTTCCAACAAAGCTCAGACACACTCTGAGTTGCTACAACTTACAAGGTACGTTTTTATTTTTATAGGGAGTTTAAGGCACTCTTAAACTCAAAATAATTGTCAATATTTAATTATAAAAGGTTATAGACCACTTTGGTGATTGTTGTTGTTTTACGTCCTAGCAACATCTAAGGTCATATCAGGACGGGTACCAACTTGTGACAGTGCGCACCCATGGTGAATGTATAGTGCTGCCCCACTGGAAGAAACCTCTTTTGGAGGCTTTAGGCATGGATTTGGATGTGTTGGAGGATGCCAAAGTCCCAGAACATCACCATGGTCGTTGAGGAAGCCGTCGGTTATCCTTCGACTTGCGGAACTGAGAAAGTCTGGGACACATCCGCTTGAATATCAAAGACTACATGCAGAGATTCAAAACCAGTTTGAAGACCACCTCTCCATATACACTGATGGTTCCAAAGACCAGAGCCAGGTAGCTGCTGCGCCAGTTTGCCAAGGGAAAAAATCTGGTGTTCGCATGCCCAATCAGAGCTTGATTTTCACTGCAGAAGCCCAAGCACTCTACCTTGTGTTGGAGTGTGTCGAGATTTCCAACCACGCTAACTATGTTGTATACAGTGATTTGTTCTCCTGCCTCCAGGATGTTGCTGGACTGAAAATAGACCACCCTATGGTGGCAAAGGTCATTTATAAAATGAACCAACTGGCAACAGATGGATATGACTTCCATCTGTGCTGGGTGCCTGGCCATACCGGTATCCGAGGAAACGAACGAGCTGATCGGGCTGCGAAGAAGGCTCTGAACTGTGATGTTGAGTCGTGTCTGATCCCTCACTCTGATCTGAAACCACTGATAGCCACCCACATCAAATCCAAATGGCAACATGAGTGGGATGAAAATATCAATAAACTACAAGAAATTGAACCATCTGTGGGAAAACCACCACATACCCACACAGGAGTTTGGCGGGACCAAGTGGTCCTTAGCCGCTGCCGTATTGGCCACTCGCGGCTTACACATGCTTTTCTGTTCAAGGGGAACCCTCCCCCTGAATGTATTGGCTGTCAGTCCCCACTTACACTCAAACACATTTTATTAAGTTTTGTCGATTTCTTGGCCCTGCACCAACAGTTTTACACTGCAAGTAACATGCACAACCTTTTCACAAAGGTAACACAAGAAAACATTTTACCCTTTTTAATGGCAGCTGGTCTATACCATCACATATAGTCCATTAAACCAATTAGATCAATTAACAACCTTAACTTTTATTTTAATTCTATTTCCTTTAGCCACAAATTATGTAACTGTGAGCTTTTTAAATCCACAGTGTACTGACAGAAAATTGATTCTGCGCTTTTGCATCCTGTAAAAGCGATGGTTGAATAAAAAACAAACAATTCTCGCCATGAATATGGCCTATGCTGCCGACACGGCGTAAAGAAACCACCAATCAATCAATCACTGGAAGACCAGTCCACCAGCACCATGACCTGATATCCCACTCAGTCACATTATCCTAACACTGAGCCAACCAGTCCTTGCCCTATCCTAATAATGCAGAGAACCAGGCTAGGAAGCAACAAGTATCAATTTTTAAGTCATTGGTTTGACTCGACCAAACCGGGAGACGGACGCTCTAACTCATTCGGCCATCCGTCTGGTCTCCCACTTGGTGATGTATTCATGTAGTTTGAGTACCAATCCGGACTGTTTTTCGGGTATTTGTAAAATATTTAACGCCGGAGGATTTAGCATGTGAACTTGTAAGACGTTACGCGTCATGACCTAGATTCCCGTATTGATGGTCCGGTTTGATTGATGGCGTGTTCTCGCCACGATGTTGTTTAAAATGGCCGCCGATTGAGTGCATACGTATTGTACACATATGGCTTAGATTGAGTGCTGGCCTTGAAGTTCTCTATGAACTCAGACTTGGTTATACCTATACGCCCCAGGTCAGATTATGATTGTTCATTTTCGGCTAATGGTAGAGAGGTTTTAGCGACCCATTAGTCGCTACCAAGCTACGGTATTGAGCTATCTCGACCCCCATTGTCGATGTGATATTATACTGGGTGGATCGGTGGTTTATAGCAAACTATTGACCCAAAAAACTTCAAAACCACTGAAGTTCTTAATAGTGAGTCACATATTGTGTCACACCGCACTGCAATTAGACATATTATGTAGCAGCTGCAATAACTATCACAATGCGTACTGACCAGTGTTATGCTTGTATTTTGCAGATGGCTGCGAGACAAAGTTTGCGTAGAGCGCAGCAGGTTGCTGGCGCCACGGAGTCTGGGCAAGGGCAGTTTGTCAATATGGACGGTAATACTGTTGGGCTGCCTGGCCCGAGTGACAATCCGGGCCCCTCCACGTCTCAGGCACAGACTGCACAGACTGCCCAGACTCAATTGGTGAACCAATTCGTTGATGCCTGGAAGACAGGCTCACCTCCTTGCTGGAGAAAAGACTGGCAGAACTGTCAACTGACTGGGGAGATCAGACTGGCTCGCACGACACACAGTCGCAAGATGAGTCAATGTGGCGGGATGAACTGTCAACAGGCACAAGTGATTCGGAGTCGGCGAATACGTCAACTCGAGGTAGTAGATGTGCTAACTCAGTGGAGAAAGCAAACTCTGAGGTGTCGGAGGGTGACAAGTACAATAAGGCCAGAAAGAGAGCTAACGTGGGCAAAAGGAAAAATAGGAAGACGAAAAAGAGTAAGAAAAAAGAGGAAGCATGGATCCTCGTCCTCTTCCTCGAGCTCCAGCTCTTTTTCATCAGAGGATTCTGTCTCTGACACAAACCACACGGGAGCCCTGGCAAAAGAATTTGATCTGGCGGCTAAGAACAGGCCAACAAAACCGGATAAGAAAGTGAGATTGTGTACGTTGTTGAGGAGGGCGCTGGAAGGACATTTCCACACCTTCAAGCCAGCTGAGGTGATACTCAGAGGGGCGGAGAAATTCACTGGCCTCAAGGGCATTAAGGCATCATGCCCTAAAGAAATGGACAGTGAAGTCCCGATGGCGGAGGTGAAAAAGAAAATTGAGAATGTGATCTTAAGAAGCCAGAGAGCTGTGTTGGCAGCTCTAACTGCTATTCTCCCAGTTGGCAACCGTATGCTGAAGGAGAAAGTATTCACTTCACTTCACTTGCCCCAGACCTCAACAAGGCGATTGAGCTGCTGGCAGCAGCCAGTACCTTCTTAACATACAGTAGGCAGTAGGCAGGAGGCAGAGCCACTGCCAACTCGAACGAGAACAACCGTACCCCGCAGAACCGTCAGCAGACGGCCAATGGACAGAAACTCCAGGGTTTCCACAGAGAGGGAACGAGGTAGTTCGCTTAACTTCATCTGTTCAAAATCCCCCCTCAGCCATACATATGGTAACTATTAATAAAATAGCTGGCAATGTAATGAATCACACTAAGGTTTGGAAAAGGTTAACTAATTGTCCTTGGGTATTGTCGCCCATAGAAGGAGTGCTTATACACTTTGTGGAGTTCCCTGTACAAACAAGGGCTCCGCATCCATTCAGATTTTCTCGAGAGGAGAAGTTGCTGTTAACAAATGAGGTTCTAAAGCTGTGTGAAAAAGGAGTTGTTGTGAATACAACACACATGCAGGGAGAATATATTTCTAATGTTTTTCTGAGGCCGATTTCTACCACGAGTACAAGACAATCTGGTTCCACAGGGACCACTGGAGGAAAAGGGAGACGTATCAACAACCCTCTTGGTGGTATTCCGTTTTGAAGGAGATATCTTCAACCGTTTGGGTTAGACCCAACAACAACAGAATTCATTGTGTCATCAGCTTGGCATGAAGGGACAGTGAAGCTTAATGCAAATGCTTAAAAAAAAGTGGGGACTGTTTTGAATTACGAAAGGTGCTAAACCATTAGCACCATCAGTGGCACAAGTTTTCCGCTTCCTATGGACCCTAGCAGAGGAAGGGCTGGGGTTTAATGCAATAAACACAGCAAGGTGTGCTTTGTCAGTGGTACGTGGATGGGCAAACAATTAGCAAAAATCAGCTGGTGCATTGGCTTATGCAAAAAAAACACCAAAACGAAAGTACTCCAGGTTTTGGGATGTGAATAAAGTATTTGATTTACTACAAGACTGGCTGGAAAACAGGAACTTGAATCTCAGGGAAGTTACATTAAAATGTTGTTACTCTTAGTAACAGGACATAGAGGACAAACCATTGTTGCTCTCGCCATTGAGGTGATGGAGGAACAGGAGAAGGAAGTGACTTTTCATCTGAAAAAATGACTTTGGAGATCCATTGTCGTCAATATCTTTGTATGCATACAATGAGCGCCCACGTATATGTGTTGTTACAGCTTTTAAAGCGTATTTAGGGTGCACAAACGACATTAGGATAGGGAAGCAACTATTAGTTAGCCAATATCAAGGGACACTTTGGCATGTTGGACCGTTCAACTACTTGACAGGGCAGGTGTAAATACAAAGGAGTTCGGGCCACACTCAACTTTAGGTGTAGCAGCTTCGAAAGCTAGAGCATTAAGAATGTCAGTTAACACTATCCTAAAACATGCAGGCTGGAAGACAGCCAGGTCTTTTGCTCTCCACTATAACAAGAAGCCAAAAGGTTGTTGGACAACGCTAAAAACAGGCCAGTTTAGGCTGTATGAAGAGCAGTCTATTTGGAAACTTGTAAACATCGTTCAGATTCATGATTCATGGTTCATGATTCTGGTTCTAAACAAAATAAAGAAAAGGCTGAGCGTAAGCTATTACAATGTCATGGTTCTTTTATGAGAAGGGAAATTAAGTTAGTAGTCGGGTAAAATACTCGTTATGTAAAAATGTCCCTGGGCTGTGAATGCCTTGGTGGCAAAAGCCCGAGGTAAAATAGAATAAGTTAGATGAGACTTACCTGGGTATAGTTGAAGGATAACTTCTGTTTTACTGAGGGCTGTGCCCCTTGGTAGTTGCAGTACAGGGCCCACCAAACTCGCTCCTTGTGGTACAGAAGAAATTATTTGTTAAATAATTAAGAATTAAATAAGTATACAACAGGAAAAAAGGATTTTTTCAAGTAAGACAGCTAAATAGACAATTGGCTCGTATTTTAACCCTCCTAATTAGGTAAAAATTGACTTGAGACCGGAACTGCTTCATCTCCCTGTAATGCACTCACGACCACTTCCTCAGGCGACTCATAGTCCGAGGAATCCTGATCTCGGACAGATCCTCCCAATCAAAGTGTTCCGAAACTCGTGCAGGCTTAGCAGCCTTACTAGTGCGTGGTCTAGCGGAGAGCATTTCCTCCAACTTGAGTTGGACAAGCCGCATTAGTCGCACATCTAGGTCAGACGGGCCGGGCTCAGAGCCCACCGCCTCCTCAGAATCCCTTTGTTCTGGCAACCTTTGTACCCATACCGGTTCGTCTTCACTGAGTTCTCGGGGTGCATCAGCTTTACTCCTCTTCGTAGCCATAGCTGGGAGTCTGCAAAACACCAAAATCAAAGGTTAGGCATTATTGAAGGTGAATATCACACATGAATTTAAAGCATAATAATACCAAGTGTGCACCATGGTGTTAAATCTGTATTTAAACCATTTTTAACACAGGCGTGTGGGAATTTGACTGTCGTAGGTAAACGGTATGGACAACCAACCGAAACCAAACGAGTGGTAGGGACCAGTGTAGCAGTCCCTCCCACACTCTCTGTCCCGTAAACTTCTTCCACCTGTGGCTTTCATTGCCAACAAGTTGAAGAAAATACTACCTGACTTGGAGGTACGCCTAATAACAATTGGAGAATCTTAAAGAAACCCAGGAAAAAATCCTGATGATGAAAGTGGCTCCTCCCAAACATCTCTCCGTTCGGCAACAGGCGGCATAAAAAACAATGACTGCATTGTTCTAACGATGTTACGACACATCGTAATTAACTGTAAAACAGTAAATATTCAATGAAAAGTTACAAAAACTTTGTGTATGTGAATGCTAACATGAACTACCATAACATCACCAGTCACCAAACGTCCTCCCATTGTGAGTAGATTAAGCTAATTGCTGGACCCGGGTATGCTTCCTTCTCCCGGGACTACGAGTAGCCAGAGGCGTAGTACCAAGGTAAAATATATATATATATACATACATACATATATATTATATATATATATATAATGTCACCAGAAAAGAACTGGTGATGCTTCCAGGATTGTTCAGTGATTTGTGTATATGCCAATATTATTACCAAGTGTTGCTGCCTGGTTCAAGGATCCCATTTCTCAGCAAAATTGCTGATTTCAGTGAAAACAGTTTCCAAATCAGCGGCGTGCTGGGGGGGGGGGGGAATCTTGTTTGTGAAAACTAAAACTTTTAATTATTTATTAGTCTGGAAGTTGAAGTCTTAAAACATGGAATTTCAAGGCCAAAATATGTCCAAGTAGGGACCAGATTGCACCATTTTAATCTTAGGCTTTAACAGATTTCGGTGGGGGGGGGGGGGGGGCATGCCCCAAGACCATCCTAGTTTTTCAGGGATTTAACAGATTTTTGTCACTGGCACCCTTGCTGGTTAGTACAATGAGAGGCCATTATCTGGAATTGGCGCCCCTGCCGGAACCGCCACAAATCGAGTAGGTTAAATTGGTTGGTTGTTGGAGTTTTACGTCCTGGCAACATCTAAGATCATATCAGGATGGGAGTAGGTTAAGAGGCGCTACCACCACTTCAGTCATACCATCTTGTATGCATCATCACTTGCCAGATTTGGACTTGGTGTGAAATGTGTGTCAATTAATCTTAGGGTAAAAAGCCTGAAGAAGCTGCAGAAAAAAGGAAATAAGAAAGATTCTGTGAAGCCAGGAGCGTCCTGGTGGGCAGATACCTCCTCGTAAGTATAAACATGGTTTATACCCACATTGCAACAGGTGGGTTAAAGTTGCACAGTCAAATGGTTTTGAGTTTCCGCGTTACCTTCTTATTTCATTATAGTTGGTTAGTTGTTGGAGTTTTACGTCCTGGCAACATCTAAGGTCATATCAGGACGGGAATATTTTATTATAAATATGAGGTTGATCGCTATGATTCACAGGGGAGGAGGTGGAGGCGTAAGGTAGTCTTTATTTGTTGTTTGTTGTTTTACATCCTAGCAACATCCAAGGTCATATCATGATGTGGTCTTTATTTGAGTGAAGAAGCGTCCTCAAGCTGTATGAATCTACAATGGGTAACTGTCGACAAACAGACTGGTCGGATCAATCAGGCTGATCAAACAGGCTGGTCGGATCAATCAGGCTGATCAAACAGACTGGTCGGATCAATCAGGCTGATCAAACAGACTGGTCGGATCAATCATGCTGATCAAACAGGCTGGTCGGTTCAATCAGGCTGATCAAACAGGCTGGTCGGATCAATCAGGCTGATCAAACAGGCTGATCAAACAGGCTGGTCGGATCAAACAGGCTGGTCGGATCAATCAGGCTGATCAAACAGGCTGGTCGGATCAATCAGGCTGATCAAACAGGTTGGTCGGATCAATCAGGCTGATCAAACAGGCTGTTCGGATCAAATGTATGTGCAAATTGTCAGTGCCTGACTACATAATAGCTATCATTGTTTTAAATACTATTTCATTCTATTTTTCCCCCGTTGATGTTTCTGTATCTATTTTTATTTCTATTTCTACTATTATTTATTTATTGTTGTTTATTGTGTATGGCTTGGCAGTCTGAATTTGTTAATTCCTAACTAAGACTGTAAGAGAAGTGTGTGGTGGGCAGGTTAGAGGATTGTCAGTCTGAGTTCGTTCATTTCTAATTAAAAATACCAGGTGAGGGTCGGGTGGAGTTGTCAGCCTGACATACATACATACATACATACATACATACATACATACATACATACATACATACATACATACATACATACATAGACATACCACATACATACATACACACAGACACACATACAACATACACACACACCATACACACATATATACACACACACACAACATTCACAGATATGGGTTTGGGTCAGTATCCGGCGATGAGGATACGGCCTCGGGACATTGACAGCTGAGCCAGTAGGGGGCCAGGGGTTCTTGAGCGAACACGGTGGGGAGGTGTGTGTGGGGGTGGGGGGGGGCGGGTGGAGGGGGGGGATGTCCATCAACAGTGAGACACATTTTCTCCAAACCTTTGCATAAGGTTGTTATTTAACTCTGAACAGAGTCAGGGGTCAATCTTTTATCTAGGCCTCGAACCTACTGAATGGTGGCGAATTTCCTTTAGCAATTGCCACGGAATCACGGAAAATGCCGGAAGTCAGGTTTCATCCAATAGGGCCTACTCTCCTAACACTATCCTAGTTCCATTTAGATAAAAGATTCGCCCCCAACCCAGGATACCCTGGGAAGGGATGGATCTTTTATCTAAGTTCAATTCCACTTGAAAAGTATGCTGATGGCCGTCTCAACAACTCTTCATACTCACTACTATTCAGGCGGTTCCTGACAACTGTCTGCCAGTCCCAACCTTCAAAGTACTATAAACAACTTATAAGGATGAAAGGGAAGACAAGTCACACAAGATTAACAGTGATAAGGTTGAGCTTTATTGGCTACAACTCGTGTTCACCTACTCGTGACCTGCCACCCTGACTCACTTACAACATGCTACACAGACCCACATGGTTCCTGCTTACTCATATCAAAGTCAGTGCCTCCAGCCCATTGAACCTGAGTCCAATGGTTGTTGCACACATCTCAGTGTTGAACTGCTTCCTTCAGTACATCTAGAGTGAGTGTGTGTCTGCATAGCAAGTGCAAGGAGTATAAGGTGTCTGGGCTCACACAGCCAGCCAATCAGACACCCCTGGCAGCATAGGAGGGGCGGTGCCAAAGAGGGGCACCTGTCACTCAACCCCAGTGCAGGTGGTGTCCATAATGGCTGTTGTGCTTGCCCAGCAGTCCTAATATATATAGATGCTCCCACCCCATTTGCATCCTTTCTGGTGCATGGAGGGAACATTTCTATAATAAGTAACAGTATCTTTATATCTGGACATCATATCACAATCACAGTCACTACGCATCATAACATTTATGCATAGCATTCTTATGTCACACAGCGAGTTGGCACCCATTGCTTCACTATTACATAACAATGGTTCCCACCTCTGTTGCCCAAGATATTGATATTTTTCCCAACTCGTCTACCATGACCGAAAGACCATATATTTTTACACACTGATCAGTCAGTACAGATTATCCTTGCAGAGTGTTCAGCGGTCGTTGTTATGACTGTATTATCGTCCACCTAGCCCTCAAAGTCCGCTGTTTTCCTCCAAAGGCACTTTGATCCCTGCCTATATTTATTTAATTGACTCATGTATGACTACTTCTTACATTTACATTATAATACTTGTAGCTTGGTTATGTAATGTTCTTTATTTTCTTTTTAAGGTCATCAGAATCAGAGAGAAGGTGATTGTGGAGAATGAATTCAGTTGGTTGAATTAACAGGGTTTTTTGTTGTTGTCAAATTGAGCAACAATGTTAATTACCGATTGTGCCTAAGTATTAAATATTAATCCATTACGTTGCGAGAGTACGTATATGTTATTGTAACCCTCTGCTTATTATTATTATTTATTTATTTTGGTAAGTGCTTTATTCCTTAGAAATAACCTTTCTTACTGTTGTGGTATGGGGCTTAACATTAATCCTTTAAATTTAAGTGCGCAACAAATAACGTAAGGTCAGTTATAATTATCATGAAAATTAGGGAGGAAAAATGATCTAAAAAATATGGCTGAAACTTGAAACCATTGGATTCTGCCATTTTAAATAGCTGTCATTAACGGTTGACACGTGGACTAGTATATATGGGCCTGGACTATATGCATTGTTACTTTAACCATGTTTTTTCTGGTCGCCGAAACCGGAATTCCGTTTTTTGTTAAATTCCGTTTTTTTCTGGCCGCCGAAACACCTCGGAAATACACTATTTGAATCCCTCTCGCGACTTAGCAGGAATCTGTGTTCCCACGATAACCTAAAAAAAAATCAGTTTTTTTTCCTGCACCCAATCACATGCCTGCATAATATAATATGGAAACAATTATTTCGTTTATAATACGGCGAATTATGCGGATATTATGTGAACGGCGCTATTGCTATGGTTGTGTTCAGTAGCATGCAGAGAGGGGGGGGGGGGCAGAGGGTGTAAGTGCCCCGGGCATCCATATCGGAGCAGGTGGTGGGACATCCAACCTAACAGAAATGCAGAGGTCTCCATTCAATACAGCTATTGAGCGCACTTAATAAATGTCGCTGATTTAAAATTACTTGGAATGAAGTGTATATTCCATGTTTCATCTGTTTTCGCATATCGGAAATGTTTTCCTTGCTCACATTTCTCAGTCCTTACTTGAGTTTTAGGGGCATAAAATCAAAGAGTTGGTCCGGGGCATTGCACAATCTCTGCACGCCCCACTGGTTATGATCTAGAATGATCTTAGTATTTTAGAATGATTTTAGTACTGTTGGAGCTGCCTGGTGGGCAGTTCGGGTGCAATAAGGTAGAGGCAGTTTCCTGGTTACTTAGCCCAGCATTTTAATTCTAAATAAAGATATGGGGTTTAGCAGTGTTTCCACTTTATACTTTAAAAAAAAAGTATTATACTTTTTTCAAGTACAAATACTTTGTTCATACTTTTTTTCAGGTGTAAGTTTTTAGTTTTTTTAAATTTTCGGCAAAATTTGCCAATCTGGTAATTGAAAACTCTTTAGAATTAGGAATTTGATGAGATTGGGATATGTGCTTTGCTAGTCTCTTTTTGTTGAGTGGAACTTTTGCTGAGCTCTCTGATGTCAGTGACCAAGGGACAGTGCACTATGCAAAACTGAGGGCTTAACAGCCACCACTCCACAACACTGCAAATGTCATTTGCAAAGCATGTTCACAAGCAGCACATGTTTAACAAAGTAACAAATGGTTACAAATCGGGGTAAGTTTACCCTTATTTATACTTTTTTAATATTTCTTTTAAAGACAATGTTGATAGTTTAAAATAAAAGATTCGATACATTTTTTTTGTATAGTCCAGAGTTGCAGCACTGATTAGGAGCCAGCCAGAGCGTAAACTCTCTCCGAGCTATACTGTGTTGTCTCTGTGAGTAGTGTAAATAATTGTAGCTTCCTTAATAGTTTTCAGTATGAGTACATGAAATTGCCCACCACTCTGGACTATGATGACAACGGTGACTCTGGTGAGTAATTTGCATTAATGAACTTGTTCATGAAAATCTTTGTCAATTTTCATTAAAATAAAAGAAGTATTTTGTTTCGCTGAAATCAGTGCCTCTGAGAAATAAACACCATAACCAATCATCCCCATATGGTGATAGCAGACGACAGTTGATACATGTTCTTGTTCCAAACGCCGATTAAGAAGTAGCAATCTTATGTATTTAAAAATAATAAGAATTTAATTATTGTTTAAATGTAGAGCAATTCACTGACCATTTAAACACCATTTCAAAGGTAATAACAGTGACTAATGTCAATACTTGATGTTCTTTCAGAAGAAGTGTTACCGGCAGTTACTATCTTACCAACTGTAAGTACCATAAGATGAGTAAACAGGTTAACCAACCCTTATGGTTTCGCCGTAAGGTGTACAATATTTTATGTCCCCAACATCACCATATGCCGATCTTCCGGCTTTTCATTTTCTTATGTTGACAACCCTGCAATACCATTAATATAGTAATATTTGATCAATATTACGGATTATTGTGTCCAAAATGCACAAACAGAACATCTAAGATTAAAAACAATGTCTGTGGGAGTATCCCTCGCCCCCATCCTGCCCCCCCCCCCCAATGTACCATCCCTTAAGATCTTCCGGTTTTACATTCACCAATGTTGGCAACCCTCAGTAACGGTTGGCTACAGATGTAAACAGTGTATGATTGATTGATTGATTGGTGGTTGCTTTACGCCGTGTCGGCAGCATAGGCCATATTCACGGCGAGAAATGTTTGTTTTTTGTTCAAACCATCGCTTTTGCATGTAAAAGCAGACAATCAATTATGTGCCAATAGACACTCATTAAATTAGAAAGCTCACAATCATATATTTGTGGTCAAGGGAAACAAATTCCCATAGAAAAAGAAAAGTTTTATTAATAATTGATAGAATCTATTTAGTAAACTATATGAGGTGGTACAGTCCAGCTGCCCTCAAAAAGGCTAAAATGTTTTCCTGTTTTACCTTAGTAAAAAGGTCATGCATACTGTCTGCAGTGTAGAACTGTTGGCGCAGGGCCAAAAAATCAACGCAACTTAGTAAAATGTGTTTGAGTGTCAGCGGGGACTGACACCCAATACATTCAGGGGGAGGTTCCCCCTTGAGCAGAAAAGCATGTGTAAGCCACGAGTGGCCAATACGGCAGCGGCTAAGGACCACTTGGTCCCGCCGACCTCCCGCATGAGTCTGTGGTGGCTTTCCCACAGATGGTTCAATTTCTTTAAGTTTATTAATGTTTTCATCCCACTCATGTTGCCATTTGGATTTTATGTGGGTGGCTATTAGTGCTTTCAGATCAGAGTGAGGGATCAGACACGGTTCAAGATCACAGTTCAGGGCCTTCTTCGCAGCCCGATCAGCTCGTTCGTCTCCTTGTATGCCGGCATGGCCAGGCACCCAGCACCGGTGGATGTCATATCCATCCGTTATCCGTTGTTTCATTTTATAAATGACCGTTGCTAGAATAGGGTGATTCGTTTTCAGTCCAGCAACAGCCAGGAGGCAAGAGAATGAATCACTGTATATAACATAGTTAGTGTGGTTGGATACCTCGATACACTCCAACGCGAGAAGGAGTGCTCGGGCTTCTGCAGTGAAAATCAAGCTCTGATCGGGCAAACGTACACCAAATTTTTCCTGTCGGCAGACTGCCGCAGCAGCTACCCGGCTTTGGTCTTTCGAACCATCAGTGTATATGGAGAGGTGGTCTGCAAACTGGCCTTGAATCTCTGCATGCAGTCCTTGGTACTCGAGTGGATGTGTCCCAGACTTCCTCAGTTCCGTGAGTCGGAGGATAACCGATGGCTTTCTCAACGACCAGGGGGATGTTCTGGGACTTTGGCATCCTCCAACACGTCCAAATCCACGCCCAAGGCCTCCAAATGAGGTTTCATTCGGAGCCTCAGTGGCCGGATGTAATTCGGCCTGGCTTCATACCTGGATTCGTCATGTTGCTCGAATAGACAATTGTGTGCAGGATTCAATGCATTAGTTTTTATCTTGACTACATATTGCATGGCCAGTTTGATTCTCCTGTTGTTAAGTGATGGTTCATTGGCTTCGACGTAAAGGCTCTGAACCGGTAAGGTGCGGAAGGCCCCAAGGGCCAGGCGCAGTCCCTGGTGGTGGATCGTGTCTAGCAGCCCAATATATGATTTCCTTGCGGAACCGTATACCATGCTGCCGTAATCCACTCGTGACCGAACCAAGGTTCTGTACACGGAGAGCAGAACATCTCTGTCCGCTCCCCACTCTGAGCTGGACAGCACCCTCAGAATATCCAGCCCTTTCAGGCATCTTGTTTTCAGGTACTTTATATATGGCACAAAAGACAGTTTAAACAGTGTATGAAATTGGGCATTATGTAACTCCCTTCACCTTATTGTGTGGTGAACTATTTCTGATGTGGCTAGTAGTTAACACCGATATCAACTTAAATCCTTGCCATCTTCTCTCGCACCCTGTGGGGAACCGGGGTTTGTTTGTTTGTTGTGGTTTTAATTCCTAGCAACATCTAAGGTCATATCAGGACGGGTACTGACTTGTGACAGTACGCACTCATGGCGATTTTATAGTGCTGCCCCACTGGGAAATCAGGCTGCCGGCATCATGACCCGATATCCCATTCAGTCACATTATCCTGACACCGAGCTAACCAGCTCTTGCCCTATCCTAATAATGCAGAGCACCAGGCTAGGTTGTGGTATGCAGGTATTGCAGGTATTGCAATACGTCAGGGAGTTTGACGCCTCTGCCCTGCAGAGATGTAAACCACTGCCTTGTGGTACAGGTTCTTGACAGAACCGAAGGCTAAGGGAGCAAACCCTAAACAGAAAACCATATCACTGTGGCAGCATAAAGGGCGGTTGATGTATGGAACTCCCAACATCTCCCGACCAGCCACTGCAGGGACAAATAGTTTTGTGCCTGCCTGGCCATGTTCTTGCCAGTGTGAAACCTCTATTTGCTCCCCGAGAGAGTGCCGCTGGTAACTTGCAAAAGCCAGCAGCACTTCAACACTTTTGCAGGCAGCTTTCATGAAACGTATCCAGAAAATAGTGGACGCTTTCTCTGATGCATCAAAGAAGTTTGGCCTGAAGATTAACATCAAGAAGACGGAGGTGCTGTACCAACCCAACTCTACAAGAACCCGAGTGGAGGATATCATGGTTGACGGAAACACGCTGAACTCTGTTCCGGAATTCACCTACCTCGGAAGCACTATATCAAGTGATGGACGCATTGATGCTGAAATACAGAGGAGGATGTCCAAGGCTAGCGCATCTTTCGGCCGACTACGCCAGAGACTCTGGAGTGTGTGTGTATTGTTGTTTTACGTACTAGCAACATCTAGGTCATATCAGGACAGGTACCGACTTGTGACAGTGCGCACTCATGGCGACTTTATAGTGCTGTCCCACTGGGAAACCAGGCCGCCGGCACCATGACCTGCTATCCCACTCAGTCCTTGCCCTATCCTAATAATGCCGAGCGCCTGGCTAGGAAGCGACAAGTATCAATTTTAACGTCATTGGTTTGACTCGACCGGGACTCGAACCCATGACCCCACGATCTACTAGCACGGGAGACGGACGCTCTAACTCATTCGGCCATCCCGTCTGGTCTAGACTCTGGAACAACCACCATGTGTCCATGCGGGTCAAAGGCAAGATCTACCATGCAATCGTGCTATCCACCCTACTATACGGAGCCGAGGACTGGACAGTGTACAGACGACAGGTGAAAAAGCTGCATGCCTTCATGATGCGACATCTGGAAGGACAAAGTGACAAATAAGGAAATACTCGAACCGGCGGGGCTGCCCTCTATGGAAGATCTTCTGATCAAAAAGAATCTCTGGTAGACTGGACACCTCATGAGGATGTCATCAGACAGGCTACCAAAGCAGATCCTCTATTCTCAACTGTCTTCTGGTTACAGAAAGAGACGGCGCCCTCGTCTCCAATTCAAGGATACCATCAAGAGAAACCTGAAGCTGAGAGACATTAAGTCTGACTCATGGACATCACTCTCACAGCAGAGAGCTAAATGGAGAGCGGCAGTCAAGTAATGAAAGCAGTTTTTGTTGCATTGCGACTGACAGCATAATGATGATGACCAGGCTAGGAAGTGACAAGTATCAATTTTTACGTCATTGGTTTGACTCGATCGGGAACAAAACTCACAAACTCCCGATCTTCCGCATGCGAGGCCTGTGCTCTACCGATTCAGCCACCGCGCTCAGTGGGAAACGGGGTAGAATAGTTCCTTTGCACCCCCTTGCAGATCATCGAAGGCGACAAATGGGGCGACTCATTTGCCGTGAGTTGCAGCTCGTGTCAGTGGAGGAAGGGATCCTGGTGCATGAGGTCTTCAGGGAGCTTTGGCTTCTTTTCCACCAATACTACACTTTGGCCCTGACTTCACCTAGATGAGATGTTGGACTGGCCCAGTCCAATCAATCGGCTGGTCATGCCAAGACCTAGGAGTAGAACTATGAAGAGTACATTCTTCCCTACTCCTATAAGGCGGTGGCTAGGGTCAATCCGGTAATGATCTACCTTTCTGATACCACTACTTGAGTGTATCACCCTTGTATCCCTGGTGTGGCTCCATGGTGGGTGGGGAGCAAGGGTGAAGAATATTAAAAAAGTAAAATATGGATAGCAAAAACCCCCCTCAGACTGGGAAAAAACAACGGACATACCCGGACTCCGATTCGGAAACCTCAACGCGATGGCCTAGATTCATAATGATTGAATCTAGTGTACCAGACAAACAAATTACAAAACTCTCCCCTTTTGCCACACAAAAAGGCATCATGGGGATTGATGGTTCGGTCAAAGGTGTAAAGAAACTACGTTCTGGCCATATTCTTGTGGAATGTGCGAGGAAGGGTCATGCCGACAATCTGCTACATGCACGCATGCTAGCAGGCATCGCCATCAAAGCCTCTCCTCATCGCACGCTCAACTCTAGTAAGGGAGTGATCCGTACTAGAGATCGGAATGATTGTGATGAAGATGAAATCGCACAGGAACTCAAATTGCAAGGTGTATTGAACATTCAAGATGAATAGTGATTAAGAAGGATAACAAGTCCACAAAAACATCCTCAGGTTTGATACACCAGTTCCGCCCAAGAATCTGAAAATTGGATACTTCAGCATTGTTCATACCAATTCCGCTCCACTGTTTCCGATGCCAGAAATTCAGTCATGGCAAGGATTCATGCCGTAACGAAATGATATATTTCCGATGCGGCCAGAAGGGCCATGATGTCACTGAGTGTCATAACCAGGCAAAATGTGTCAATTGCCTGGGTGACCATATGGCCACATCAAAAGACAATTCAACGTGCAAAGATGGAGAATGGGCTGAGCTATCCAGCAGCTCGGAGGATGGATGAAGGTAACACACCTTCACCAAGCACCAAGAGCTATGCTGCGATTGTCAAGCCTACAAATAGGTCAGTCAACTGCCAGACTGAATTAACGTAGTTGACTGGGGAGAAGCCCAAGGTTGTACCCCTAGTCCGTCATCTTACAACCGAGCCGACAAAGAAAACAATGTTGGTGCAAAAGCCTAGGATTCCGGATCATAGTCCAAGTCCTCTGAAAAAGTCCAAAATCTTAAAAAGAAAAATCCATCCTGGTTAGACGTGACATTGTATGTACGACAGTGGCTTTAGACACAACACTACATGCTGTAGCTGTCCGTCTGATGCTACTTAAGACTATAACTCTCTGTTCCATTTATGTTCCTCCAAGCTCCATTCTCACCTGACAAGAATTGTATGCCCTTGTGGACCAGTTACCGTACCCATATTTACTTATGGGTGACTTTAACGGCCTCAACTCACTGTGGGGAGCAAACAGCAGGAACACTAGAGGCAAGAGAATTGAGGTCTTTGTGGCCGGTCATGCCCTGTTTGTATTGAATGATGGTTCGTACACATATTTGCATCCCGGCTCGGGGCATACTCTGCCATTGACCTCAGCATTGGAGAACCTGAGCTGATGCTGGACTTTTCGTGGAGGGTCTGGGATGACTGCGGGCTTGTGCTCGCAGAACAATCAAAGAAGCGCGGACGCAGTGCTGGAGATGTTTTGTTTCCAGCATTACCATGCGCACACCGTTGGAGAAAGTCTGGACGATGATCAGAAGAATAAAACGAAGGGGAAGTGATTCTTCTGTAGACTAGCACTTGAAACATAATGGTACCATCCTCACATCACTCAATGAAATAAGTGAAGAATTGGCTTGCGCCTTTGTTGGAAACTCGTCTTTGGCAAACTGCCTCCCGTGTAATCCTCCGTCAAGGAACGCCAAGAGCGTCAAGGAATGCCAAGAGCGAAAGCTCTTGGACTTTTCCTCTGACAGCATTGAGAACTACAACTCCCCATTCAGTAGGGAGGAGTTGAGATGTTCTCTGGAAATCTCGCATGACACAGCAGTTGGACCTGATGGAATTCATTATTAATTTTTTAAACATCTCCCCAAATCTGCGCTGAGATTTTTGCTTTAACTCTTCAACAACATCTGGGAATCGGGTGTCTTCCCTGCCTCTTGGCGGGAGGCGACAGTAATACCGATTCCCAAACCTGGTAAAGACCACAGTGAAGCCAACAACTATCGTCCCATAGCCCTCACAAGCTGCATCTGCAAAACCATGGAGCGTATGGTAAATAACCCCCATTTCTGGCTACTGGAGTCAGGACACCACCTCTCCAAACTTCAAAGTGGTGTCAGACGAGGCCGCAGCACCCTCGACCATTTGGTTCGCATGGAAACCTTCATAAGGGATGCCTTCCTTAAGAAGGAGCACATTGTGGCTGTCTTTTTCGACCTAAAAAAAATCTATGACACAACGTGGCAGCACGTGATCTTGGAGGACCTCCATGCGATCGGCCTTCGGGGCCACCTTCTGATTTTCATCAAGAATTTTCTAGCATTCAGGTATTTTTGCGTTCGCGTCAAGACTACCTATTCCAACCTACACTCACAGGAACTAGGAGTGCCCCAAGGGAGCATACTGGCCATGACCCTTTTCAGGATCAAGGTCAACAGTATTGCTGCCACTGTAAAAAGGGGAGTCTCCTGTAGTCTTTTTGTGGATGACTTTGTTTTATATTACAGCCGTGTTAGTACGAATGTCATTCAGAGACAACTACAATTAAGCATCAATGGGATTCATCGATGGTCAGTTCTGAATGGATTGAAATTTTCCAAGACCAAAACAGTCTGCATGCACTTCTGCCTGCTGCGTAGAGTGCATGCAGAACCAGAGCTGACCCTTGATGGGGATCCCATTAAAGTCGTTGAGGAAACCACATTTTTGGGCCTCATTTTCGACGCAAAACCTCAAAACCCAATGCCTGAAGGCACTAGATATTCTGTGGGTGATATCCAGCTCAAAGTGGGGAGCTTGGTTCGGACATGACTGGATTATGGCAGCATAGTACATGGTTCCGCAAGGAAATCGTATATTGGGCTGCTAGACACACCACCAGGGACTGCGCCTGGCCCTTGGGGCCTTTCGCACCTCACCAGTTCAGAGCCTCTACGTCGAAACCAGTGAACCATCACTTAACAACAGGAGAATCAAACTGGCCATGCAATACATAGTCAAGCTAAAAACCAATGCATTGAATCCTGTATACAATTGTTTATTAGAGACACACAATGAATCCAGGTATAAAGCCAGGCCAAATTATATAAGGCCCCTGAGGCTCCGAATGAAACCTCATTTGGAAGCTTTAGGCATGGATTTGGATGTGTTGGAGGATGCCAAAGTCCCAGAACATCCTCTGTGGTCATTAAGGAAGCTGTCGGTTATCCTTTGACTTGCGGAACTGAGGAAGTGTGGGACACATCCGCTTGAATATCAAAGACTACAACCAGAGATTCAAAACCAGTTTGAAGACCACCTCTCCATATACACTGATGGTTCCAAAGACCAAAGCCAGGTAGCTGCTGTGGCAGTTTGCCAAGGGAAAAAATTTGGCGTTCGCATGCCCGATCAGAGCTAGATTTTCACTGCAGAAGCCCGAGCATTCTGCCTTGTGTTGGAGTGTGTCGAGATTTCCAACCACACTATGTTGTATACAGTGATTCGTTCTCCTGCCTCCAGGCTGTTGCTGGACTGAAAATGGACCACCCTATGGTGGCCATGGTCATTTATAAAATGGACCAACTGGCAACAGATGGATATGATGTCCGCCTGTGCTTAGTACCTGCCCATGTCGGAATCCGAGAAAACAAACGAGCTGATTGGGCTGTGAAGAAGGCTCTGAACTTTGATGTTGAGGTGTGTCTGATCCTTCACTCTGATCTGAAACCACTAATAGTCACCCACATCAAATCCAAATGGCAACATGAGTGGGATGAAAACATCAATAAACTGCAAGAAATTGAACCATCTGTGGGAAAACCACCACATATCCACACAGGAGTTCGGTGGGACCAAGTGGTCCTTAGCTGCTGCCATATTGGCCACTCACGGCTTACACATGCTTTTCTGTTCAAGGGGGACCCTCCTCCTGAATGTATTGGGTGTCAGTCCCCACTTACACTCAAACACATTTGATTAAGTTGTGTCGATTTCTTGGCCCTGCGCCAACAGTTTTATACTGCAAGCAGCATGCATGACCTTTTCACAAAAGTAAAACAAGAAAACATTTGAGCCTTTTTAAGGCCAGCTGGTCTATATTATCACATATAATCCATTAAACCAATTAGATCAATTAACAACCTTTAACTTTTATGTAAATTCTATTTCCTTTAGCCACAAATTATGTAACTGTGAGCTTTTTAAATCCACAGTGTACTAGCACAAAATTGATTATGTGCTTTTGCATTCTGTAAAAGTAATGGTTGAATAAAAACCAAACAATTCTCACCGTGAATATGGCCTATGCTGCCGACATGGCGTAAAGAAACTAACAATCAATCAATCAATCTTCTCTCTCCACCCTCCCCCTCAACATTACTCCAACAGTCTAGGATTAAGTAACATTACCCTGGGTCTTCTGCCAGTCCTGCAGTAGGCTACACACATAATGGTGATTGACAACTATACACAGACCTACCACATTTTTTTTATGGCAATCTGTATTTTTCACTTAAAATCCTGTGTGAATCTGTGTCCCATAATAATCCATATACATATTTCCCGCATACCATAAAAAAACATGTGAATACAATTACATAATTTTGTTACTTTAGATGTTGCTTGGGCATAAAAACTCCAATAATCGAAACAAATCAATATTGATCCTTGATGTTGAAACCTGTAGTGTACCTACTTACGCTGGAGTGTGTCGATTGCTCTACCTTTCTTCTCTCCTCCTGCTATACTTGCTTTGTGTTCATTACAATACTACTCAAACACGCTCGAGCAGCATGTGCATCGGTCTGGTTGCTGCTAAGTCGGCCAATACGACTTGGAGGGGCCTGGGTGACCATTTTACCACCAATGAAAAACAAACAAATATTGATTTGTTGATGGGTCTTTTCATGGTAAATGGAGCCAATGTGTGACATGAGGGTTAAAAATATAGTGTATTTCCCTCTTTTTTTCACTGTGGTGTCAACTCTTGTCCATATGTATACTAGTAATGTGAAGGAAAAGATAGTTTAGGTTACCATCTTGTCATAATAACACAAATTAATTGAGTAGTGTGGATATAATATGTGATTTATTAATAACAACAATTATTTAAGAAAATTGATTGCATGAAACAATTACTTTTTATGCTTTGACACCCTAAGTATACAATTGCACTATAAAAATATCTGTAGAGGGAAGTTATATTCATCCCAATCTTGAGTTGTGGACGTAACACAATAGGAGGGGGGACACCAAAAAATATAGGGGACTTCAATTTCAATATTTTTTCAAACAGCTTTGTAGAAAAATGATATTACTAGTCATGGTACTATAAATAGGCTTACATATGCAACAGTAGCAAATGTTTTCTTACTGGAGCTCTGGTATTCCCAGAATAACATATTCCCTGACATAACAAGCAAGGGAAAAGCAGGGGACACCACAGTTACATCTAGAACCAGTTAAATCACCATGATATGCATGCAAGATGGACATTTATTTCAAGTGAGAGTGTCCTTTTATTAGGTCACAGACTAAGAGCTAATATTCTAACCAAAATAAAAGCCTAATAGGCTGTAGAAAAGTCCACATTTTCCATGTAGCATATTCATATTTAAAACACCATATTTTTGGAATGAACATGTTGGCTTTTTTCTTTTTACTATGTCATATTAGGCCTTCATTTTTTCAGATCTATTCCTCCAAAGCGTAAGAATGCCAGTTCTATAAATAAATAACTGCTCTACTCTTTCAATAATTGTTTTTGACCAGTACATACTAGAAAATACATTGGCCCCATTTACCTGTGTATAACTTACTTCGTCATCAAAGGCCAGTTGCTCTCATACCATGTCTATGTGGTGTGGGAGGTTAAAAATCCCTTGGGTCGGTAAAAGTGTAGGCTCAGGCTTTCTACCGGCAAACTGTCTCATGCTGAAAACAAGTCTATTCAGACTTATCCATTATAGGCAGCATCAATCTTCAAGGACCATGAAACAACCTTGATTTCAAAATAACATCGCAATTTCAACGTTGAAATGATGTAGTGACTTTGATGTCTTCATTCGACATCATTTCTATTTTGATATCTTACCAATTTTCGATGTAGTCCTAATCTGCCTCATTTGAAAATGGAAAAGATATTGATTCGTTGATGTCAAAATGATTTAGCGATTTTGATGTCTTGCTTCAATATAATTTGCATTTTCATTTCCAACCAATTTTCTACACAATTTTGACTAATTTTCTCCCACTGGAATGACTTCTTGTGCAAATTAAGCTTCCCTTCCATCATGTCATACCTCTGGTACAGTGTGCGTTTTGCTAAAGTTCTTGTTCTTTTTGTTGTTGCATTTGTTGATGAAGAGAAGGACATTTCAATCGTGACATTGATCTTCCTCATTCCACTGCTCCTTGCCATGTCCTAGTAATGACAAGTGCGAGACTAGGTAGTGATAAGTATAAACTTTTAGGTCATTGGTTTGACTCGGCCAAGGTTCGAACACTGGGTATGAATCGCATAACCTGCCACAACGGAAGTGACTTCTACTCATTTCGCCCTCCTGTCAGATCTAGTTAGTTGACATTTATTTTATGTCATGTAGATTAAAGCTGCATAGTCCGATAAAAGCATAAAATGTTCGAAACTAAAACACTTGTCTAGATTTGGTTCTACATATCTAACTTAGATACTGATACATTTATTACACACTTCATGCATAGGCTAAAATTAAGACTATTAATATTTCATGCTGCATACGTAATGGTTACATCTCTATCATTCTCTCTCTCCACAAAGAGACTGAAAAGTTTGGAACGTGGTAAACCTTAATTTATTCCCTTTATTCTTTCTAATTATATGATATCAATACAGTTTTGTTCATACTAACATATCTTACCATACATAACATATATACCATACCATATCTAGGACTTAACATCCTAAATAAGTAAAGGCTGGTTTATTGAATCACTCCTCTAGAGCACATTGATTGTTGTGTCATTGCCTATTGGACGTCAAACTTATGGTCATTCTGATATATTTCTTTGGAGGAAAGCCGCTGCCGCCACATAGGCTACTCTTTCCGATAAGCAGGAAGGGGTATTTTATATGCACTTTCCCACAGACAGGACAGCATCAAATCCTAAGAGACACATGATAGGAGCAGTTTTGTTTGGTTGTTGTCGTTTTACGTCATTGCAACATCGAAGATCATATTAGAACGGGTACCAACTTGTGACAGTGTGCACTCATGGCGACTTTATAGTGCTGCCCATGGGGAAATCAGGCTGACGACACCATGACTCGATATCCCACTCAGTCACATTATCCTGACACTGAGCTAACCAGTCCTTGCCCTATCCTATTAATATCAAGCACCAGGGTAGGAAGTGAAAAGTATCAATTTTTTAAGTAATTGGTTTGACTCGACCGGGAACCGAAGTCCCGACCTTCCGCACGCGAGGCCCGCGCTCTACTGATTAGGCCACCGCTCCGGTAAGAATTATAGAAAGCATGCTATACTCATAAATTAAAGATCTCCGCGATTTCGCGGATTTCTGCGATTTTTTCTATTTACCAGTTGATATTAAACAAAATGTCACAGAATCAGGATGTCTATGACAATTGGTCAGTTCGAATCCCATTCTTGTATGACTTTAGATGTGGCAAGAACATGAAACCCAAACAAGAAATTGTTAGCTATGGGCGATGATACGTGGCTAGGGAGGAGAGGAAGGCGGTAGTTGGAATAAAAACACTTTATTCACAGAAGGTCAAGTGCAGACAATATGAACATAAGACAATTGGTAATTAATTAAAAACAATGAGGATATGAACAGTTTAAGGCAATGGATAATGGAAGAGTACATGCATGAGATAGTGGTAAAATTAAATGTCATTAAGGACCTAAGGTCAATGTCGATCGTGGGGGAGGGACCCCGAAGGGCCCTTCACCAAAACGGAGGAGAGGGCTTGAGGGGCGCCCGAGGGGGCGATCCGAGGAACGTAGGCGTGCACGGCGTCGGATGTCCAGGTGCCCTGGGCCATTATGTCCTCCAGTGGTACCCCGGCGCGCTGGCAAGCCTGGGCGGCTCCCCGGCGAAGGCTGTGGAGGGTGTAGCCATCCAGGGAGGGCACCCCGAGGGCGCGGAGGGCACCGCAGAGTATGGCCGTCAGGGTGCGCGGGTTGACAGGGCGGCCAGAGGGGAGGATGAAGGCAGGGTCGGCGTCGAGTGCCGGCACCAGGGCGGTGGCGGCGGCCCAGGCCACCACGGGGCAGAGTGGGTGTCCGGGCGAGGCCGGGATGAGGAGGGCCACCGCCCCCAAGGGCAGCCGGATGGTCTTCGAGCTCCGGAGGGTGACTCGGAGACCCCCGGGGGCGGGGGCGACGTCGGCTCGGGTGATGGTGTGTGGCCCGCCCCACGCCTCGGGGGACGGGGAGAGGAGGCTGGACTGCCTCAGCATCCCGTAGTATCCGAGGAGCAGGGCGGCGCGAGGGACGACGCCCGAGGGCCCGGCAAGGGCGAGGTGTGCGGCCACGGCGGCGAGGCAGGCAGGCGTGAGAGGGGCCGCCGGGCGGGAGACGTGGCCGGACGCCCGCTCGCCCCCTCGGCACACGTCTCGGGTGAGGCGTGAGGTGAAGGCGGAGGAGTCGCCCCCGGCCGCCTCCAACCAGGAGCGCGCCCCAGAGATGGAGTTCCGAACGGAGGCGGGGGCGACTCGGCGGGCGTACAGCGAGGCGGTGTAGGCGGCGATGTTGAATGGGGTGGAGCCAGCGGGTCCCAGTGGTGGCCCGAGGCGAACTCCACGTATCCTCGGGCCTGGCGGCGGCGGTTCCTCCAGGTCGATGGGGCGAGGGAGGCGAGGCGGAGTCCGTCCACGGCGGCGATCTCGGTGTCGGTGTAGCCTGCAATTAAAGCCCGGGGTTATACGGGAACTCGTCATGGTTCGCGTATGTATACTCGAGCCCGAGGCGGGCGACCTCGTCTCGGGCCACAGCAGCCCAGCGCCCGGGTAGGTGGGCGCGGCTGAGGGTGTCGGCGAGAACGAGGTCGGTGCCGGGCTTGTGCAGGATGGTGAGTTCGAAGCACGCCTCTGCCGCCATGAGCCAGAATTCCCTCGCGCAGGTCCCGAGGGTAGGGTTGTGCGCCCTCCCGGAGTTGAGGGCGGCGGCGGAGGCCATGTTATCAGTGTTGATCACAACATTGGCTCCGGCGACGTCGGCGGGGAGGAGGGCGCGGAGGGCGACCACGAGGTTGACCGCCTCAAGCTCGTGAATGCTGGTGAACCGAGCGCGGAACTCCTCGGAATACCCTCGGGCGTAGCAGAGGGTTGGAGAGTATGCGCCTCCGCCAGTGAGGCAGGAGTCGCACTCTATGACGACCCTCCGGGTGGCCGGCATGCGGAGGAGATGGAGGCCGTTTGAGGCGCGTTCATAGGCCGCGAACCAGGCAAGGTCCTGGAGGGCGTCGTCCCCGAGGGTGATGGTGGTGAACCCGTGGCAGCTGCGCAAGGACGCGAGGAGGCGGGCCATGAACTTTCTCGCGGGGAGGACACAGCTGCCGACGTGGTTGAGGCGGCCGAGGATGCTTTGAAGTGCCTGGCGCCCGAGGGTGGGGGCCGCTACCCGGGCCTCGCAGTCGGCCACGAGCTCGTCGACCTTGTCGGGGGCGATGCGGATCGTCATCGCTTCGCTGTCGATGGCGAAACCGAGCCAGGAGATCCACACCGCCGGGGGGTGGCATTTACCTGAGGCGACCTCCAGGCCGAGGGCGCCGACGAGGGCGATGAGACCGTCGAAGGCCTGGCGGGCCCTCAGGTAGGTCAGCTCACACCCGACAAAGTCATCGACATAGACGAGGGCGTGGTAGCCCTCCTGCTGGAGGATCCAGGCCACCACCGCGGTGACCCTGACGCAGGCGGCGCCCGAGGATCGGCATCCGAAGGGAAGGGCGAGGTCGACATATGTGGCCCCCCTCAAAGGTGACCCCGAAGAGGGGGCAGGAGAGAGGGTCGGCGCGCAGCTGGCGGTAGGCCCTGGAGATATCGGCCGTCCAGGTGTAGGCCCCCGTGCCCTCGTGAACGAGGCGGCGCCCCACGTCGGCGACAGATGGGAGCCTGTAGGCGTGGGGGATCCCGAGGTATTCACGACGGGGTATCCCCACGTTCACACTGCCCCCGGGAGGGTATGAGAGGTCGACGATGACCCGCCTCTTTCCCGGGTCGGATTTGGGGCGGGTCATCATGGGGGAGACCTGGGTCCAGGGGGTGAACGGGGGGGCTAAGAAGGGGCCGGCGAGGGCGCCGTGGGCGAGCTCTGTGGCTATGAAGTCCCGGAGGTGGACTAGGTGCTCCGGGGCTTCACGGTGGTTTGTGTAGGTGGGGAGGGGGGGGCGCCGGCGGAGTAGTTCGCTGGGAAGCCGAACTCCAGGAGGTCCACTAGATCCTTGTTGTGGTAGTCCCGGAGGCGGCTTCTCCAGGCGGAGATGTGGAGGGCTGAGGTGAGGGGGATGCGGGCAGCCAAAAAGTTGGGGAGGCCCGCTTCATGGAGGGTGTGGTAGGCCCGGGAGAAGGTGGGGTGGGAACTCCAGGCCGTGCCTGAGAGGTGGGGCCATATGGAGAGGAGGGTGGGGCGGTAGGTGTGGGGGGTGGGGCCGCAGGAGGGGGCGGCGGGGAGGGTGCAATGCGAGCATTACGACCAATACAGTCACAACAAGGACCGTTGAAACCTGACTTCCGGCATTTTCCTGTAATTCCCTGACAGTACTATTCCTATGGACTAAAATCCGCTTTTTCGCGGAAATTCGCCGGCGACATAATAATCTCGGCTAGATTTCCACGATTTTTGACAGACATCACGTTCATCCATGTGTACTAATGTATGACACCATAATAATATATCATACTATAATATATTATAATATACCAAGACATAATACCATACTAATATATAATAATAACATGGTAATATACCACACTAAAATATATCATAACATAATATATCTTAATATACTAGATATGATAACATGCTAATACATAGCATACCACATTAATAAATCGTGCCATACTAATAGATCATAACATACTAATATATCATAACAAACTAAAAAGATAATGCAATGCTAAATATATTTAACCATACTAATACACATACTAATATATCAACTATCCTAGTGTATTATGTCATGCTTAATAACAAAGCCTTTCATCTCGTTGATTTGATTTTCCATATCTATTGATGGCACACATAATGCATTACGTTAATTTCACCATTTTCTCTTAATATATTCTCTTTTACTGAATTTTCTGCTTTTTGTATGGCGAAAGAAATTGTGTCCATTTGCAACAGTATATCTACATTGTTAGACTGTATAGCTTTCGTTTTAAAGATATATTTTCGCAACTTTTCTGGAAGCAGGAAAACTGTCCATCAATTAACATTATTGCCGTTTGCATGATTATCCTCATTATTATTGTTATTGTTTTTTACTATTATTTCCGTTTTATTGCACACCACCCTAAGTTCCCTGAATGCGCCTATTTCACTTCATTCCAGCAGGGAGCCTGTCTGTGCATACCATTGTGAAGATGAAGGGCATTAGTCAGAAGAGGGAGCAGGTGAACTTGAGAAACTTTGCTAAGGTACGACATGTTTATAGATATTGAAGACAACAATTCAGAAATGTCTATTTGATTGATTAAAGTTGCATAATCCGATGAAATATATGTATACAGTAAAACCTCTCTAAATCGACTGACCATGGGACTGACTTAGGTCGATTTAGGGAGGTGATCGGTTTAGAAAGCAATGGGGGGTCGTTTGGGACCCAAATAAAGTGATCGACATACAGAGAGAACCTGTGTTTTGCTTAGGCTGTGTATCCATAGACTGTTCCATTGTGGCATGTTCCCTTCTTCTGTGTGCCTGGTGACCTGGAACATAGAGAATGAGCATGTTCATTGTCTGTGTAGCATGTCACAAGGTCACAATCACCACAAGGGAACAGTCTATGGATACACGGCCTTATAGCCCTGTCACACTATGACGCATCGCGCAAGCGTGCGCTGACGTAGGTGATTTTGCGCCAATACGCTAGTGTATGTCGATGCGTTACTCGAATGTTATGCATTCGTTATGCATACATTGGTATACGTTGATGTACGTCAATGTTCATTGTAGTACGACATCGCTCATTAAGGGGTCACGAAAGTCTTGTGCATGCACAAAACTTTCGACGTTCAACAACGTGTGGCTTTTACATCGGGTGTACATTATGTATATGTTAGACATACATTGATGTACGTTAGACATACGTTAGACAAATGTTGTTCACTACATAGCACTACGTTGACCTACATCAGTCGGCTGGAGAACCAGCGAAAATATACAGTCCGCATGTTGACGATGTATGGGTAACGTACATTTAACATACATCTAGCGTACATTTTGCGTTTCTCCACCGTGTCTTGACATATGTAACGTATAAGGCGTACTTCTGGCAATTGAATTACGTATATAATGTTCACTGGCGTTCTGTGAGCGTACCGAGAGCGTTTTTCACTGGCAGGCATGTTAGCCATGCGTTGGCCATACACTCTGCTACGTTGCGCATACGGTACGTATACTTCCAACTTTGCCCCTGCACCGAAAAGTTTGAGGCATCTCGATGTTTGAAAGTGATTTTAGCCGTTGGCCACTCGCCCATGCGATGCGTCGTAATGTGAGAAGGCCATTACGAAGCAGTGACTTACCTTTGTCGTTGCAGTGCTGACGGGTGAGGGTGGGTGGCGGTGCAGGAGATTTCGGTTTGGGTGTCCAGTCTGTTGTCAAGCTCGCAAGTTTCTGCTGTTGTAAACCCGCCCTGGCTGCCACGTGGTTGGTGCTGTTGACAGTGCCAACCCAATCATTGGAAGTGACAGCGCTGTTGTCACTACTCCTCCTCTGTTCACAGATGGCGACGTCTTGGGCGCTCGGTTATGGTGCATTTACACAGCACAACAAGTTGCATTACTTGTTGCGGAACTAGGTGCCATATGGGTGCGTCTACCACTCTAGTGGCACCATGGATAACCAGGTCACGTGATCAGCATCTCACAATAGTGGTGCTATCTATGAAAAGATCCAGGCAGCTCATGTGATTTGAGAGGTGCATTTTCATTGGTCCTTGCACTCAACATCTGAACAGCGGTGCAACAGAATAGAGCAAATCCTATTTTGTTGCATATTGTGCTCAACAAACTTTTTGCGTTATAATTTGAGTAATTTGTTGAGACAATGTTGCGCGCAACATGTGTCGCAACGAGTTGTTAAACTCGTTGCACCATGTAAACAGACCAGTAGCACAGGTAGAAGGCATCTTGACATTGAAGAAACAGGGGCAGCTTCACACACCACGCGGCAGGTTTAAGCACGGGGGATGACTACATAATTATCTTTAACTAAAAAAGAAAAAAACACACACAAACTTACGGATTATGTGCCAATTCATAATCTTAAGAATAAGAGACTCGTATTCGGTATTTACTAATAATTTATTTCAATGTATTAGAGTTTTGTAAGTTGTCTATTTAAGTTGTCTGTTTTTTTGTGTTTAAAAAAAATATATCTGATCTAATGACACTGGCTAAAAACAAAATACATACTTATTAATAGGCAGTATTAATATTTACTAATGAAAAAATATAAGCAATATATTTCTTGAATTAATAAAGAAATTTGAAATTAAAAAAAGATGTAGAATAATAATTTAAGTGGATGGGGTAAATCGTGTACAACAGGTTTGATTAAAGTTGTTAAAGTTTGTAGGTTCTGTAGTTCTTTATGTCGTGACTCAGTGTATGATGTATACCCAGCAGGTTTGAGAGCTTTAAATTATTGTGTTAGCAACGCCAACTTTTACATAGAAATAACGTGGTACTAAGCGTATATGTGGCGATCGCACAATAAGCGAGGCCAGTTTTAATAATGAAATAAATAATTGGAAACCTATAAGAATTATTTTTTTTAAAGCTAAGATCCCTGAATAATTTCAGGATAGCATATAGTTTGGGAACCAATTTATAAAACAGAAATGCATATTAACAGACATTTAATTATTAGTATTTAAGGGTTAGGGAGGGACCAGGTTTCTCTGTGGTGGAGGTGTAGGTGGTTTGTGGTGGTGTAGGGGTGTCTTGCAGAGCGGCACCTCACAATCTTTAGCATCCCTAAACCCCCACCACACATTTAGACCCCCACCACAGCCCTAACAGCCCTAAACCTCCACCACACACACCTAAACCCCCCACACAACTACACCTGCACCACACACCTACACCCCCACCACACACCTACACCATCAACACACACATACCTACACCCCCACCACATCCCTAAACCCCCACCACACACCTACACTAGTCTATTAAGATATCAATGTTCGGAAATGTCAAAACACGCAAGACCTTGGCCCCTCATGAGTCGCCACCTCCCGGCAGTATATTGAATAAAGGCGTTGCAAAAAAGTCCCCCATTACTGTGTTGGTATAGCCGACCCCCCATAGCCGATGTTTACTTTTTGTGCTGGGGGGGGGGGGGTCGTTAAACAAACAAACAAAAGTGTTGGTATAGCCCATATCCAAACACATTCGCAATATGGGTACAGCTGCCATTAGATAACAGATTCACCCCGTACTTACAGTACTTTAAGTACAGGGTGAATCTTCGTATCTAAGTTGCTATCAGCCTTACTAAATACTATACCTGTACTGTCCATGGGTAAGTAGCAAAATGGCGCTGGGTCTTCTGTTCGACACCACGTGAGTCTTTCAGATGTCAGGAGGAAAGTTCAAAGTAAGCATATAAATGTTTGTTTTTCGTGAAACAAAAGTGACAGAATAAATATCACTAAAGCCGTGTTCACATGGGCAATGTAAATCGATTCGTAGAAAGCGACTTGCCTAGTTCGACGCACATTTCGCGTGTGAACGGGCGTCTGAGTCAAATTAGGGCTGAATCGATTTCTGTGATGCGGATACTGTAAACCACTTGTGGAGGTCGATTACGTGAGTCGATTTCTGTGAATCGATTTATTTTGCCCGTGTGAACACAATTAGGCGGATTAAGGACCTCACACGCATGAGCAGTCGAGACCTTAGTTTGTTGACTTTCCGGTCGATCAAAAGCGCATATTATATAATTTGGTCTATGAACCAGATAGAGGTGCACAGATGTTTTTTTCATCATTTATTTATAGGTTTTCACTGCCCAGAAGTTTTTACGGTTCCAAAACAATATGATTCAGTCTATACATATCTAGGTCGAACCCACACTCTCTCGTGTGATATATGCGTAATAGACGTCTAGACCTGTGGGTAATATATGTTAACGATATGCAGAGTTGGGGACAAAGAGATATGCAAATGAGATGACGTCATGGAAAGTTTAGCCGGCGGGTCAAGCGTGCCCTACGCCGTGAATAAACCATTCAGTATCCAGAACTCGAAGTGTTCAGACGTTGTACTTTCACATGGTGTCAGATGAGGAAGAATGCCGCCCGCAAATACTTTGCCGGGTTTGCGGCCACCTGGTCAGCTTGTCCTCAGCGACAACGCGAGATCGAACTGGAAAACATGGATCAGAGCATATGATATATACGCCACTGCGGCAGGTGTCATATTAAAGGGAGAACGAGTGCAATGCTGCATCTTCCTTCACGTTGCTGGCGAGGAAGCGCAAAAGGTATTTGCCAATATGACTTTTGCTTTCGTCGATCAAGACAAGATCAAACCGTTAACTGAAGCATTTCAAGTTTATTGTGTCGGTAAGAGCAGTATAATTATCACACGATACAAGTTCAATTCGCATAGTCAAGTGTCAGAAAATATGGCGACGTACATCACAGCGTTAAGGGACAAAGTCAAGGACTGTGAATATGGAGTGGTGGAGGAGTCGCTTTTGCGCGATCAAATTGTGGCTGGCGTGAAAAATGTGAATTTGCAGAACAAATTGCTTCAAACTACTGAGTTAACATTGACAAAGTGCATAAGTATGTGCGAAATGAGTGAGTTCAGTTCAGATCTGTTGGAGGACACCAAATCAGACGTTGAAAGTAGAGACATAGATTTCATTTGGAATTATGCTAATGTGCGTACCGGTGCACCGGCGGTCCGGTCAGCAGCGACGCCATCTTGGAAATCGCCATCTTGGATTGCCGGTGGCGCCGGTGCAGGAGAGTTCAAGATCCGCTGCCAGAACTATGGTTATGAACACCGCCGGGGAGTCTGTCCAGCGAAAGGAAAGGCTTGCATTGCCTGTAAGAAGATCGGGCACTTCGGGAAGGTCTGTAGGAGCAGGCTCGGGAGAGTCAACGAACTTCACGTCGAAGCGCCCGACCCTCACAATGCTGAGCAAAACCCGGATCCGGCGGAAGTCAATGTACTGGCAACGGATCTGTTTGTGGGGGCCGTTGATCGCGGTGCTGGTCGGGATGCTGAGCTGTGGCATGCAATCGTTCGTGTGAACGGTTGTCCTGTCAAGTTTAAACTTGACACTGGTTCGGAGGCAAACGTGCTTCCGAGGTTCGTGTTCGACAGAGTCGCTCCGGGGAGACTGGCGAACACCAGATGTTTGTTGGTGACGTTCTCCGGTCACCGGATCACGCCTGATGGAGAGGCACTGCTCGACGTCAACGACAGTGTGCTTCGGTTCCAGGTGGTGCCGGATTGCCAGCCTATTTTGGGCAAGCAGGCTTGCGTGACGTTGAACCTGCTGGCACGGGTGGATGAGGTGCACAGCTCTGTGCCGACGAACATAGCCAAACCGACGAACATTGGCAAACCGGCGAACATTTCCACACCGACGAACAGTTCCAGCTCAGGGGCAGAGAAGCTGGTAAGCGAATACAAAGACGTATTTCAGGGTTTGGGGTTGATCAAAGCAAAGGCTGTCATTCATGTCGATAAGTCTATTCAACCTGTCATAGATCCGCCTAGATGGATTCCGTTTGCCATTCAGGGTAAAGTACGTAGTGAGCTTGATCGTATGGTAGAGTTAGGTGTCATAGTGGAACAGGATGAGCCATCTGAGTGGGTTAACTCTATTACGATCGTAAAAAAAACTAATTAAATTAGGATTTGTCTGGATCCGACTAAGTTGAACAAAGCGATAAAGAGAGGGCCATTCCCTACCAAAACTATTGACAAAATTATTGCCAAAACGGCCGATCCAAAGTATTTTTCAGTTTTGGATGCAAAGACAGATAGAACTGGATGATGAAAGTTCACGTTTGTGCACGTTCAATACTCCGTGGGGCCGGTACAGGTACACACGCTTGCCTTTTGGCATCAAAACAGCCGGTGACATTTTTATTCAGGAGATGCACCGTGTCATGGGCGACATACCCGGTATCGGGATAGTCACGGACGATATTTGGTATATATGGGTCAACGGTTGAAGAGCATACCGAGCGGCTCTGAGCTGTTTTGGACCGAGCTAGGTCGGTTAATCTAAAGTTAAATGATGCTAAATCGTTGCTATGTAAGACTACAGTAAAGTATGTAGGTCATCAACTTACCCAGCAGGGTGTAAAGCCTGATCCAGACAGAATACAAGCAATAGTAGACATGCCAGAGCCACGCGACAAACAAAGGTTCCTGGGCATGGTAGGATATGTACACAAGTTCATACCCAACATATCCGAGATAGCCAAACCACTACGCACGCTCCTAGCCAAGGACGTGGCGTGGCACTGGCAAGCCGAACAGCAAGGTGAGTTCGATAAGTTGAAAGAGAAGTTAAGAACTGCTCCTGTATTGACGTATTACAACGTTAAGAAACCCATTGTGATTCAAGTAGATGCTTGTCAGTCAGGTTTGGGAGCCGTGTTGATGCAAGATGGTAAGCCAATCGCACTCGCATCTCGTGCGCTTAATGCAGCGCACTGTGCATATGCCACTATTGAAAAAGAAATACTCGCCATATGTTTCGGGTGCCAACGGTTTCATGAGTATATATTTGGCAAGGAAGTTCAAATTCAGACAGACCACAAGCCGTTGGTGGCCATAATGCAAAAACCAATACATAAGCTGTCGGCTAAAATGCAGAGAATGCGAATGCGATTGCAGAATTACAATATTCAGTTATGTCATGTGAAGGGCTCTTTGATGTTTTTTGCAGACACGTTGTCCAGGGCGCATAGTGCCAAAGTAGGTCATGATAGCCTGTTCGATGACACGTTCTGCATTGCTGCAGTGGACATGCAGTCGTCGAGTCTGTTGAGTAAGATTGTGGCTGAATATGAAAAAGATGTATCTATGTCTATGTTGATCTCACACATTGAAGATGGGTGGGACACTACACGTATACAGACACCACCGTGTCTGAGACAGTACATTCTGTACAAACATGAGTTGACAGTTGAAAACAATCTTGTAATGAACGGCAATCGGGTGGTGGTTCCTCCAGCTCTTCGTGGTGAAATGATAGAGGCGTTGCATGAGACGCAGTTGGCATGGGACTGTATGTTTTGGCCAAATATTAACAAGCAAATCGAGGATAAGGTCAGTCGGTGTGACACTTGTCAAAACAACTGGAAGAATTTGCATAACGAGCCATTGATAAATCACCCGATCGCCTGTCAACCATATGATAAAGTGGGTGCCGATTTATTTGAGTTAAATCACAAGAATTACCTGATAACTGTAGATTACTACACCAAGTTTCCAGAGGTAACGCTGTTGGGTGATATGTCGTCTGTCACTGTTATTGAAGCGTTAAAAGACAACTTTGCAAACACGGTATTCCCAGTCAGGTAATGTCAGATAATGGTCCACAGTTTAAGAGCCATGAGTACAGGGAGTTTGCACTGCGTTACGGGTTCAAGGCCGTGTATTCCAGTCCACAGTATCTGCATAGCAACGGTCAGGTAGAACGGTTTGTACAAACAGTTAAGGACATGTTAAAGAAGTGTGAGAAAACTGGGGCTGATTTTCAGTTGGCATTGCTGAATTATCGCAATACTCCGTTGCCTGTCCTGAATGTGTCTCCGGCGCAGTTGCTCATGAGCAGGAGGTTGAGAGGCAGATTACCTATGACAAAGGGTATTTTGGTGCCTGAAACGCAGGATCCTAAGAGAAGGCAAACAGCCCAGCGGCAGAGTAGTCAGAAAGCATTTCATGACCGGAAGTGCGGTAAGGCGCACAAGCCTATGAAAGTTGGAGATAAGATAAAGTACAAAAATAATGCTGGGGAATGGAAAAAAAGGGGTTATTTTGGGACGGACTGAGAATATCAAATTTTAAACGAGTCGGGCAACATGTTATATCGTAACCGGGTACAAATGATTGGAGCGCCTGTGGAGGGGCGGCCCGAGTTAGTCGTGCAGACGCAATCTGGGTCAGCGTCAGCGCCGAATGTAAACAGTACGGTTAATCTAAGTAGGTCAGGTCGGCTGATAAGGCCGGCGAGCAGGTTAGATCTATAGTAGGTCAGTGTGCTTCCGACGGTTACACGGTTAACATGTGCATGTACGGTTAAGTTTATTTCAGCTTTGGTGTTTACTGTTGATAAATATGGACAATATGAGATGTCAGGCATTACGGCCGGAATGTTGAGGACTTAAGTGCAGTGTGCACTCGGACATTTGCAAGTTAAGTGCGCATATATGTTGATATTGTATATTTTATGTTTCTTCATTGATATTTTGTAACATGTCATGTTTCAGAAATACTTTGAGGGGGGGATGTGATATATGCGTAATAGACACCTAGACCTGTGGGTAATATATGTTAACGATATGCAGAGTTGGGGACAAAGAGATATGGAAATGAGATGACGTCATGGAAAGTTTAGCCGGCGGGTCAAGCGTGCCCTACGCCGGGAATAAACCATTCAGTATCCAGAACTCGAAGTGTTCAAACGTTGTACTTTCACATCTCGTGCCGACATCGACTAACCAAAACTGGCGCTGGTCAGGCTACACTTGCTCATGCGCTGATATCGATTTCCGGCCCAAGTACTGCCCGTGTGAACGGACGTCTAAATCGATTCATATGATTCGCCTTGGCTGAATCGCTTTAGATTTTGCCCGTGTGAACACGGCTTAACTTTTCGCTGTTGACATGGCGTGAAACTTTCACTGAAAACCATCACCAAGCTACCCGGGGCATGGTAGTTAAGTAGCCTCACGGTAGGTGGCGTCGGGGTGCGAAGGGTCAAAGTTTGCAGCAGTTAGGTGGCAGCACTGAATCATGTTTCTCGGTTTTCCCGAATTACGCATGTAACGTATGGACAATCTTATTTCTTACCTCCTTTTTTTTTTGTATCTGGTAAAACTGTTGGCTTTTCACTTTGTCCCGAATCCTACCGAATAGAATGAAAGTAGGCTGAACATGTGATTAGCTAATTCCATCCCCATCTACTACATTAATGGAGACCCAAATTGTTAAAAAAAATTGAACAACCTATCTGATTACTATTCCCTGGCTCAAAAGTCCCCCGGTGTCGCAGTTTCAGTTCCCAGGAGTTTCAGTTCCCACAATTGCTTCTGCGCATGCGTCAACATCTAACGGCATCGTCTGCGCATTGTCAATGGTCGTGAGCAATCTTCATCCAGAAAAAGTGAAATATCTCTAAAACCACACCACCTAGAAACAAATCGCTTGGTACACATATAGAAAACATGTTTACCGAAAAGATTATATTAAATTGATATGGTTATGGTTCTGGATTTCTATTAATTTTGAATAATGTTTTGCACTGCGCGTACCGCCAAACTCAACGCATTGTCAATGTTTGTGAGCAATCTTCATGCAGAAAAAGTAAAATATCTCTAAAACCACACCACCTAGAAACAAATCGCTTGGTACACATATAGAAAACATGTTTACCGAAAAGATTATATTAAATTGATAACGTTACTCACACTGACACTATAGTGACAGCGATTTGCGGCGATCAGCGATGGTTTAAATCAGACTAATGTTGACACATGCGCAGACAATGCTTTGACGCATGTGCAGAAGCAATTGTGGGAACTGAAACTGCGACACCGGGTTCACGAGGTCAGTAGATAGCTCCCCACCTCCAACAAAATATAGGTAACTTGAAAATGTACTTGACTAATTACCCCTCCCTCCCCCCTTTACCACATTGATAGGAGACACTTGAATTAAAAACGGTAGCACACACACAAATTGCACCACCAATATGAGTTTAATTATATCCTATAATTTACATAAAGGATTCACCTCATACTTACAGTAGGGGTGAAGAACAACCCTATATAACAGCTGGCGAAAATAGATATATGCTGGGTAAATGAAATGAGCAGATAAATTCTGAATTTAAGAAGCAACATATATTCTTCACATCTATCTTAATATTTACCCGCTACTTTTGATTGAAGAAATATAATAAAAGCATGTAGTTTAATGGACTTTAGAAGTCAAACCAATGGCATTCTGTGGTTGTCATCTTGTCCTTTTGCATTCTCTCATTTCGCCAACTCTGCTGATATAAGTAGCCATTTGATACTGGAACCACAGTTTTTACTTCCTGTTCCATACTAAAGCTTTTTTCGCCCGTATTTAGACTACGTTGTCATTCACCCCTACTGTAATTACGGGGTGAATCTTTTATGGAATTGTGATCGAATAGACTTTTTGAATTATTTTTAACCATTATATTACATATGATACTTTTTTTTAAACATAAACGTTATGAATTTGAGAATTTATTTTCACTTCTATGTCTAAGTCTTTCTTCAAATTGCTTATGTACAATTTTAATTAGTAAACGATTATGCGTGTAATACTTTTAGTTTGTTTTTTTACTGTGTATATATGTGTCACCGTACAAGACATTACAAAAAACATGCAATTAAAGATATGTTATATGGAGTATGAATATTTCCATGCAATCTATTCTTATTTTCGTAAAATTAAATATTGGCAGGTATGTATGGGGGAGGAAGGGGGGGGGGGCGAGTGACCCAGTATAAGCTTTGTGAGCTGAAGCCATTGGGTGTCAGTTCCCATAAATACTCCCGAGGGACACATTCTGCTCGAGTGTGTAGATTTCACTCCGCTCAAATATGTAGATTTCATGGCCTTCCATCAACACTGTTTTAATGTAGATAGGGGTGCGGGAAGTACCTCAGGCGGTAGGGTGTCCGTCCACCTGTGAAGGTTTGAGTCGTCCGATCGATCCTGCTCAGTGGACCCATTTGCAGTTTGGGCTATTTTCCGTTCCAACCAGTGGTCCACAACTGATTCATCATGTGCTGTTCTATCTGTGGGAAAGTGCATATAAAAGACCCCTTGCTGCTTGTCGGAAAGAGTAGCCTATGTGGCGGCAGTGGGTTTCCTCCAAAGAAATGTCAGAATGACCGTATGTATGACATCCAATAGCCGATGATAAAAATCAATGTGCTCTAGAGGGATTGTTAAATAAAACAAACTTTCCTTTTTTTAATGTTGGTAGCATATTCTTATTGCCTATCATGGATAAGTCTGAATAGACTTGTTTTCACCATTAGACAGTTTGTCGATAGAAAGCCTGAGCCTACACTTTTACCGACCCAAGGGATTTTTAACCTCCCACACCACATAGACATGGGTATGAGAGCAACCCGCCTTTGATGACGCTGTAAGTTATACACAGCGGTGGAAATCCAAATTGGCAGAGGTGGGGGGGGGGGGCACAGAGAATCGAACCACCGACCTTCAAACTAGGAGTCCGACCTAGAAAAAAGTCAGACACTCTAACCACTCTGCCACAGAGAATACCACTGACTCATTATGACACCTCTTTACCAACAAAATGTACAAGTAATAGATGGTTGTTGTTTGAAATTGAAATCATCGATGAATTTAATGGAGTGATTTTCTTCTCAATCCCTGCTAACAGAACAAAGAGCACGAAGAAGCAATAACTAATCACAGCAATGTCACTGCGGTTGAGGTAGGTTTGTGCAGTGGATTTACACTGTTTTTTTTCAGCTATTATTTTTACAAACTGGGTTTTACAATTTTCTTTATGGATATTCCTTCAGGAGGTGCCAATTATGCATTCTTTCATTGGTACCGGACGCGGTGACCCTATCGATACGAGTGTTGTCTTCCCGTGCGGAAGGTTGAGAGTTCGAATCCCAGCCGAGTCCAATCAAATGACATAAAATTTATACTTGTTGCATTCTAGCCTGGTGCTCAACATTACTAGGCTAAGGAAAGGATAGTTAGTTCAGTATCAGCATAATGTGACTGAGTTGGATATCGTGTCATGGTGAAGGTGGTGTCCTGATCTCCCAGCAGGGCAGCACTATAAAGTCGCCATGAGCGCTAACTGTCACAAGTCGGTACCCGTCCTGATATGGCCATAGAGATTGCTACGGCATAAAACCCAAACAAGCAAACAAAATCATTAATTCTTTGAATACTAACCTAACAGCATAGACCACGAGATGATTGAATGACTAGTAGCCGCTTTCCATGTGGCAAGTCATGGAATAGGATTCAAATTCCCAGGTTCGAAGTGTGACCGAGTCAAACCAATGCCATGATGTTGATACCGAGCATGGCCCTTGGCATTACTAGGATAAGGAAAGGAGAAGTGATATAAGGAAAACCTATTTTCTGTGACTCAAATTGTCTGCGCTTAAAGCTGCATAGTCCGATGAAATATCAAATTTTCAAAACCAAATCAATTATCTAGATTTGATTTGACAAATCTAACTTGGATACTGTTGCACTTATTAAATATTTGTTTTTGCGTAGAAGGCAATACCGAGTCAATTTAACAGAACCTGTTACTGCAGAAGTCTATGGTGTCAGAATTTTGTCAAGCTTGCCAAAACTAATTTTCCATGTTTGCACTCAAAATATCTAAAAAGTTTACCATTTAAAATAAAAGTAACTTTGAACTAATGTAAAGTAGATACTAGTCAGGGATGAAAGATCTCCGCGATTTCGCGGATTTCCGGGATTTTTCCTGTAGCTATAACTGTATACTAATACGTTGCACCTGTCCTGATATGACCTTCGATGTTGCCAGGACGTAAAACTCCAACAACCAACCAATACATTGTTTCACGCTGCAGCATTGGCAGCGTATACTACTAATGGCTTCAAACGCCGCAGCAGGGTCAGCGTATACTACTAATACATGCTTCAAATGGCGCAGCACGGTCAGCGTATACTCCTAATACATGCTTCAAATGCGCAGCACTATCAGCGTATACTACTATTGTACTAATACATGCTTCAAACTGCGCAGCACTATCAGCGTATACTACTAATACGTGCTTCAAAAGCCGCAGCACTATCAGCGTATACCCATATGTATGAAACCCGACATCCGGGAATTTTCAGCGATTCCCTGACAATGCTAAGCCTATGGGAGAATATCAGCATTTCCGCTTTTTTTTCCCGGAGACCACTTTCATCCCTGACTAGTGATCAAGCTAATATATTTATCTCAGAAAAAATACAGACATTCAAAACCATCAGACTGTGCAACTTTAATCAGTGTGATGCTTTCATCAGACTGCAGCTTTAAAGTGTTCACTCAGTGTAAATATATTCTTGTGCCATTTGCAGATCCCTCTGCAGTTCAAGATGCTCATTAATGAGGAGGCCCTCCGCGTCGTCAAATCCACATATGCCAGTAGGTTCTGTTCAACCTTTGAAAGCCGGTGTCGTATTCTCAGCGCCCGGTCATTCTCAGCGGCCTGTCGTGGCTTCTGCGCATGCGCGGATTTTCGAACGTTGCCGTGAGCACTGCTATTTGTTCTGTTTACACTCGGCGATTCGATGCTGATCGAGCTGCTACGTTAATATCGCTTGGAATTTAAGGTTAATTTAATTAAATTTCATTATTTGAGTATGTAATTCTGTTAAATATGATCGCATTCAATAGATTTCGGCGTAATCGGTCCCTAACACTGCCGGGCACCAGCTGAGCTTGTAGCCGGCGATGCCACGGGTCTTTTGACCACGACGGGCCGCTGAGAATGACCGGGCGCTGAAAATACGACACCGGTTATTGTTACCTGTTTTCACCTAAATTTGTACTGAACCACTTATGTGTGGATAGAACTGTATGCACATAGCGCATTCATTACTCCCTAGAGACAGTACTAATAGCCCATACAGGAAAAGCAAACAGAACATACCTAACAAGAATGACATCGAGTAGAACAGTTTGAAGATGGCTTTTATATCCAAATATTTATCAGGCATGTGGTTTCTCAGGTTTTAACCGGAATTCCGTGGGGTTTTTTAAATTCCGTGTTTTTTTTTGCCCAGCAGAAGACGTTCATTCATGGTCATAGCAGGGGCATACCAAACAGTGGTCCACAACTGTGGTATGTGCTGTCCTGTCTGTGGAAAAGTGCATATAAAAGACCCATTGCTGCTTATTGTAAAGAGTAGCCTATGTGGCGGCAGCAGGTTTCCTCAAAAGAAATATGTCCGAAAGACCATATGTTTGACGTCCAATAGCTGATGAAACCAACAAAAAATCAATGCGCTCTGGAGGCATTGTTAAATAAAATCCCCGTCATCATGGCCCTCGTGGCTCATCAATTACAAAGTAACCAATCACAGCTCTCCTACTTAGCTCCCTTCCTCCAGGGCACACACCTAGATGGCACTCTCCTTCGGGCAGCCGACTGAGTTATCCTGCTTCACTCAACTATCCACACCTCTTTATTTGTTTTGAATAATTCTCAATATTTGTTAATAATTTTCATCCAACAAACATTTAATCCTTATTTACCCTCTATGATGCCTAGGCGGGGAAGGTTTTCAGCCTCAGTGACCATTCACTTTACTCGCCCCCAGGGCTCTGATAATCCTCATTGTAATCATTAACTCATGACTGCTATTATGTTGTATGCTTCATATTCTTATGCTTTTACATAACCTAAACTCCATGTCACCCAGGAATAAACAAAAATGTAAACGCATCCGTAGATGGTGGTCACCTGAGGTAGACATGAACTTATGTTCTTCCTACACCCACTTTCACATTCTCTGCGGGCCGTCAGTAAAGTCCAAGCAAAGTTGAAAAGTTCCGAAATAATTTAGAAATCGGAACTATTGATCAATAGTTTATACTTCTACAAAGATAAATCACACCTGAATGTTCAATATCTCCTGAAAGGTTTCAAAATTCTTTTAAACAAAATTAAAATATGTACTATTCAGCAATAGGTTATAGGTTTATATCAAGATATTATCTGGATATTTCGGAGCAAAGTGTTACAATTTTAACAACTTTAGAAGTATGACTATATAACGACAAGCCTTTTGATTTATTGTATTTCAGGGCACAGTTACAAAGTTCATATGAATGATATGTAGCTGATAGCTTTACAGAGATAGATCTTCGACAAGAAGATATGCAGGTTGTACTTCTTTAGTCTGGTAACCTTGGGACCTGGCTATTGCTGACATACAGGAAATGCTAAATGACAGAAACATTAATGCTCTCAAGCAAGGTTGTTTATTGTTTCATGTAATATAAAGCCAAAAGTCCAAAATATAACCTGTAGTGTTCATGCTGATACAGCCTCTATTAATTTTGGTGATTCTGATTGATTCCTTGCAGCCTATGCGAAATGCGACTAAGAACAAATATTAGTTTCAGTGATTCTGATTGGTTTAACATAAGGCTATGTGAAGCATGACTAAGAAGATATATTAGTTTCAGTGATTCTGATTGGTTCATTGCAGCCCATGTGAAGTGTGACTAAGGAGATATATTAGTTTCAGTGATTCTGATTGGTTCATTGCAGCCTATGTGAAGTGTGACTAAGAAGAGATAGTAGCTTCAGTGATTCTGATTGGTTCATTGCAGCCCATGTGAAGTGTGATTAAGAAGATATATTAGTTTCAGTGATTCTGATTGGTTCATTGCAGCCTATGCGAAATGGAACTAAGAACAAATATTAGTTTCAGTGATTCTGATTGGTTTAACATAAGGCTATGTGAAGCATGACTAAGAAGATATATTAGTTTCAGTGATTCTGATTGGTTCATTGCAGCCCATGTGAAGTGTGACTAAGGAGATATATTAGTTTCAGTGATTCTGATTGGTTCATTGCAGCCTATGTGAAGTGTGACTAAGAAGAGATAGTAGCTTCAGTGATTCTGATTGGTTCATTGCAGCCCATGTGAAGTGTGATTAAGAAGATATATTAGTTTCAGTGATTCTGATTGGTTCATTGCAGCCTATGCGAAATGGAACTAAGAACAAATATTAGTTTCAGTGATTCTGATTGGTTTAACATAAGGCTATGTGAAGCATGACTAAGAAGATATATTAGTTTCAGTGATTCTGATTGGTTTAACATAAGGCTATGTGAAACATGACTAAGAAGGTATATTAGTTTCAGTACTTCTGATTGGTTCATTGCAGCCCATGTGAATTGTGACTCAGAAGATGTATTAGTTTCAGTGATTCTGATTGGTTCATTGCAGCCCATATAAAGTGTGACTAAGAAGCTATATTAGCTTCAGTGATTCTGATTGGTCCATTGCAGGCTACATAAAACACTTGGGGAAGGAACACGTCCTGACTCAGGAAGCAGCATCCCATCTTCAAAAGCTCAAGAATAATGCTACTATATACGAACAACTATAACACAAGGCTAGGGAGTATACACCCCTCTCATAACAGAATATACTCACATGGCTCCTGTAAAGAATTGAATTCCATGGCTCTGCAAAGCATTGAATGTTATGGCTCCTAAAAAGCCATCGAATATCAGGTCAACTAAATATTTCTTTAAACACACCTTTTCTATGATTTTAAAATCATTAATTTTGAACAGTTATGGATAATGTGTTTGAAAATCATGGAATTTTAACTCCAATTAGCAGTGATTTTTATTTTGCTACAGACTAGTCAAACTGGTGTACACCTATTTACAACATGTTAATATTTACTCTTAGGGTTTCTAGCCACAACGGTCCAGTTGCATATACCCACAATATCCTAATAGAATTGGTGTTACATCTGGTAATGAAGAAACACATAGGATACTAGCTTCTATTAACTGCATGAGTCACGGACAATTATGGAATGTGGTTATCTTGCTTTTAAAGATGTCATGGAATTTTATAATAATTATCATGGAGAACCGTAGTATATAATATATTAGAAGGTGAGGAAAAAGGGGGGCATGCCATCATTAAAAACAACAAATGTTACGAAGTACTCCTGCCTACCCTGAAGAGAGTGACAGTCATTTGTAAGAATGTGCCTAACTCTACAAGAAGGTTGAAGTAGAAAGTCTCTCATCAGCAATACGGAAGCGTTCGAAATAAGAGCTTGTCCGATTCCAGTGAGTGTAAGCATAGACAAGCAGAATATGACGAGCTTTTCAGTTCGACAAGTGAAAATGTACATTATTTATGACATTTGTTCTGTTGCTTTGAATTATTTGTGTAGTTTTATTCCCATAACCATGGAGGTTAATTGAGATAATAAAGGCAATACTGTGGCCAAATGAAAATTCTGATTGACAAGTGAAAAAGGTAGCTTATTTCTATCACTGTATGGGTAGTCTGAGTTCCACTTGTCGCTCAGCAAGGACAGAGAACACAGATATATGAGAAGGTCAATTCCCATGAAAAATGGTAACACAGGGGCTCTGGTGGCACCTCTCGCGGTCCTTGTTGAACAACTGAGAGTTATGTTTGAGAAACTGCACACCTATCTATGTTGCGGCCAATTTTCTTTTATTCATATGCCCAGAGAAAGAAAAGCTGAAGAAAATAATACACCATGATGACTGTTGGTTTTCCTGTAACAATGAATTCAAGTATGAGTGTGTGGTCTATGTACTGACTGCGCTAGCATGAGTTATTTAGAAAAGATTTAAAGTTGCATAGTCTGATGATTTTGAGTTTCTGTCATTTATCTTAGATAAATCCATTGAATTGATTGTTACAATCTACCTTACTTTAATTTTAAGTAACTTTTATTTTAAATGGCTAAGTCTTTATATATTTGAAATGCAAGCATTTAAAATTAGTTTTGGCAAGCATTCCAAAACACCATAGGATTTTATCAGTAACAAGTTGTATTAAATTGACTCGGTATTTTCTTCTATGTGGCAACAAATGCTTAATGGGGGGACCTCCGACTTTTTAGTTCAAATTCCTGCCGTTCGCGTCACCACTGAATGAGTGGGCCTATTCGGCACACTGTCACACTGCAAACTCAATGGCTATGAGCAATCTTCATACAGAAAAAGTTAAATATCTCTAGAACCACATCACCTAGAGACAAACCGCATAGTACAAATATAGAAAACATATTCAAGGATTAGATTATATTAAATTTATACGGTTAGGGTTCTGCATTTCTATTAATTTTGAATAAAATAAACGTTTTGCACTGCGTGTACCGGCAAACTCAAAGCATTGTCAATGGCCGTTTCGGCCCACTAATACTGACGCGCCACCAAGTGTCGGAAAAACTAACTACGCCACATGTCCCCCATTAGTGCAACAGTATCTAAGTTAGATATGTAGAATCAATTCCATATAATTGCTTGGGTTTTCAAAATTTGATGCTTCATTGGACTATGCAGCTTTTAAACACTTTCAAATATGTGTGTTTCGAGTTCTGTTGGTCCCTCAGGAAGTGCTGGAGCTGGGACCCAGTATGTCAGGTCACAGTTTCAGCTTGCATGGCGGATCATGGAGGTAGTGGTAAATAAACATATATTTAAATCAAAGATTCACCCCGTACTTGCAGTCGGGGTGAAAAACAACCCATTAGAAAAAGTGGTGAACGGCTGGGTAAATGAAATCAGCACATCAATTCTTAATTTAAGAAGTGAAATATATTCTTCACATGCATTTTTATATTTACCTGCTACTTTTGAGTTGAAATATGTAATAACACATGTAGTTTAATGGACTTTAAAAATGAAATCGACAGCATTCTATGGTTGCCATGTTGTCGTTTTGCATTCTCTCCCATTTCACTAACTCTGTACCAATATATGTAGTCATTTGATAATGAAAGCAGGAATTCCACTTCCTGTTCCATACTAAAGTCCTTTTCTTCTGTATTTAGACTACGTTGCCATTCATCCCTTGTATAGGGGTGAATCTTTTATCTAACATTTACTATGATACAGGAACCATGGCAAAAGTATTTAAGCACCAGCTTCCTCCGGCCATACATGAGCTGACGCAGAAAAACTAATTGTTTAAGAATTTCTTTATTATTAACTAGCTGAATGGATGGATAATTATTCGTCATGAGATCATGTGAAAGATTTCTTTTTTATATATTGTTTATACTTATGACTGGAAATGGTTTGTGAGTGATTTATTTTTTGTGGAGGGTCTGTAATACATCATTTCGAAGGTACCATCGTTAGTATCTACCCATCACGAGTTAAGGCAATGGCTGTTCCAAGGTGGGGGATTAAGCACTTACATACAGTATCGTATATATCATAGAATATTAACTGACACAATGTGGACCTTTCAGTTTGCATGACTCTCGTCAGATGGCGCACCATGCCGGTCTCTGTATGCTTTGGTATGTGGTTGGGGTGTAGGTGTGTGTGGTGGGGGTGTATGTTTGTGTGATTATGGTGTAGAGGTGGGTATGGTGTGGTTGGGGTGTAGGTATGCTTGGTTGGTAGGTGGGTGATGGGGGCGTATGTTTGTGTGGTGGAGGTGTAGGGATGTGGTGAGAATTTTGGTGTGAGTGGGTATGGTGTAGTGAAGTGGAGTGTATGGGTGTGGTGGGGGATTAGGGGTGTAGGTGTGTGTGGTGGGGGTTGATGGTGTGTGTGGTCGGGTTGTAGGTGGTTTGTGGTGGAGGTGTAGGGTGTCTTGCAGAGTGCCACCTCATAATCTTTAGCATCCCTAAACCCCTACCACACACCCCAGCACACACCTATACCTACAACACACCTGTACCCCTTACACCTCCACCACACACATAAACCCCCAGCACACACTTACACTCCCACCACACATATACACTCCCACCACACCTCCACCCCACACACACACACCTACACCCTCACCACAGACACACCTACACCCTCACCACACACACATACACCTCAACCACACACACACCCACCACACATGCCTACACCACCAGCACACACACACCTACACCCTTCTATCCAACCATGATGGCCAAGTTAACATCAAAGACAAGTAAGGATGTAGATACGTTCAACTACTTTCAACTTCGTTAGCCTCCACTACGTTCAACTACGTCCATTAACGGCTAGGTGACCGGGGTTTAAGTCAAGAGACCCACGTACACTAAAACAAAGTGAATTGGAAAACATCACATGGCGGCGTCTGGTGCATTTCCGCAATACTAATATTAGTACCATTAGTTTCCACTAGATGGGACCACCATAGCGGGACACAATACAGCTAGAACGGACCTCATCAGCCAAACCCACATTTCTGCCATCCTGGGAGGGCGTTCTAACCATTAGGCTATCTCGGGTCCCTGATGCCCCCAACCTACCCACGCATATCGGTTCATGTTTCTTGGTTTTCTTCACCCGCTGAGGTGAGTACAGTTCACTACACTCGCTAGAATTGTAAGTCTAAAAATTACGATTACCACAGAGCAGATTCAGATGGCGTTCAGTTGATATTAGGTTGAATTTCTTTAGGTTAGGTTTGAACTTGTCGTAACGGTTTGGTCCCCCCCCCCACCCATTGTTTAGTTGGTTATTTCAACCCTCTATTTCTTTGCTAAGAATACTCCCCCAATGTCAAGTTATGTCAATCCTTTCTTTTTTGTCTTCTAAGAATACTCTCCCAAGTCAAGGACTTACTGTGTGGTAAAAACTATAGTTTCTAACTGGACTCATAGATGTGAACAATCTGTTTCCCAAGGGGCACTTAAGTTACATAGTCCGATGATTTTTAGTTTCTGCCATTAAAACAAAAAGGAGAAGTATATTAGGATGATCATTATACTTTACCTTACTTTATGTGACTTGACCCATATTAAATGGCAAACTTTCGAGCTTTTTGAAATGAACATATGCCAAATTCATTCTCCAATAAATGTCAAAAGTATTGAACTATAGGTTTTAGCAGTAACAGGTTCTATTGAATTAACCTAGTAGTTCATTATGCAGAAAATAATGTTTATTGATGAATACACCGGTAGGCCTACTTAAGTTGTATATGTAAAATTAAATACATATACGTGTTTTGCTTTCGAAATTTGATGCTTTCATCCAACTATGCAGCTTTAAATCGGACTATGCAGCTTTAATTAAATGAGTGCATTGACATATCCGAATGGCATGAGGAAGATTTAAATCAATAAAAAGAGAAACTAACACAAAAAAAGAAGTTTCCTAATAATCATCCCACCTGTAATTTATCCAATTTCATGTCCATCAACGGACCCCCGCCACCCCAATGATGGTCCCTTTTGTTAGGATGAGAAAATTCTCATATTCGGCGGATTTCCGATTTTTTCTTACGTCATATACACCATTTCCCCCAGCATGCTTAGCACCGTCAAATTCACGGAGTCATTTCCGCTTTTACCTTTATTTTCTTCCTCATGAGTGACTGTCATCCCCGCTTTTGAAACAAATTTGTAAGTTTTAAATTAAAAAATATATATATATATATCAGGGATAAAAGTTGTCTACAGCAAACACCGCGGAAATCAAGCCGAGATTATTACACCGACGGCGAATGTCCGCGAAAAGGCGGATTTCTCCCCCCCCCCCCCCTCCTAGGATTAGCACTGTCAGGGAATTGCAGAAAAATGCTGGAAGTCAGGTTTCAACTATCCTTGGTGTGCCTATTTTATCGCCCATATCTAACTCGTTATGGCCTGGGTTTTATGTTCTACCAACATCTAAGGTCACATAAGAAGGGGATTCGAACCCAATTATTGTCATATACATCCAGATTCCTTGGCATTTTGTTTAACGTTAATCAGTAAATATAAAAAATCGGGGAAATCTTTCATCCCTTATATACAGTAAAACCTCTATACCGACCCCTCCACAGATCGACCACTCCCCTATTGATCACTTTATTTGGGTCCCAAAAATAGCATTGTAAGGATATTCTAACTCTCTAAACTGACCAGCTCCCTTAATGGATCACTTAACGTCGGTCCCATGGTCGGTCAATTTAGAGAGGTTTTGCTGTATAACCATTTATAGTATTACTGGGTTACTCGGCTGCTCAGAGCCCCAGAGAATACCATAAAACTCTTCCCCTTCATATCACCTGTGATGCCTCCCTTAATCAACCCATATAGCAAACTCATGAGGAAGAAAGGTAAGACAAGTCACACAAGATTAACAGTGAAGAAGTGCTTTATTGGCATCAACTCCTGTTAACCCACTAGTGACCTATCACCTCCACTCCTTGCCTGTTGCCGACACAGAGTCTCATGGCCTCTCTTAGATCTAGGAGTCATTGTCTACAGCCCATTGAACCGGAGTCCCTTGGCTGTTACACTCAACTCAATTTTGAAGTTTGGTAGCATCAGACAGAGTGTCTGGGGTCCTGCTCTATAGTAGGTGTGTCTCACTCAAGAGCTAGCAGTAGAGTGATCTCTCCAGTGTGCCTGGTGGAGAAGTTTCTTGAATAATTAATTAGAATGAGACTTGTGCGGTCAAGATAGGCCAAGGGGGTCAATCAGACACCCCCCTCCAGACTGGTCAGTGCAATGCCCTAATATTGGGAGTTGCCACCCAACCCATCCTGCAGGGTCTGGCCCTAAGGAATGTGGTATGGCTGGTGTGCTTGGCCCTAGGTCCGGTGTCGTATTCTCAGCGCCCGGTCATCGTCAGCGGCCTGTCGTGGCTTCTGCGCATGCGCGGATTTTAAGACATATGCAAAAGACCCATTCCCTCGCCGGCTACAAGCTCAGGCACGGTACCCGGCTGTGTTAGGGACCGATTAGGCCGAAATCTATTGAATGCGATCATATTTAACAGAATTACATACTCAAATAATGAAATTTAATTAAATTAACCTTAAATTCCAAGCGATATTAATGTAGCAGCTCGATCAGCGTCGAATCGCCGAGTGTAAACAAAACAAATAGCAGTGATCGCCGCAACGTGCGAAAATCCGCGCATGCGCAGAAGCCACGACAGGCCGCTGACGATGACCGGGCGCTGACAATACGACACCGGTAGGAACAGGTAGTTGCAGACAGTTACAAATATATATATATATATATTAAAAATGTCCCTTTTCTCCAATTGCATTCTTTATGAATACATAGAGGAACATTTCACCAATCATGAACTGTCTGTTATATAAGAATATCTCTTCATTAATCTTAGGCATCATGTATGAACATATATTTCACATAGCTTATATCATGTCATAATGTGAGTGGGGCACCATTGCTTTTAGATTACATAACCTTCTCCCCACTCCATCACCCAAGAATAATAATGCTCTCTGCCAATATATAATTCTGAACCGAAAATCCGTATATTTTTACACATTGTAAGGATATTCTAACTCTCTAAACCGACCACCTCCCTTAAAGCTGCATAGTCCGATGGTTTTGCGTTTTGGTCATTTTTCTGAGATAAATATATTAAATTGATCGTTATAATCTACCTTATTTCAAGTTAAAGTAACTGATTTAAATCGATAAATTTTGAGATATTTGAAATTAAAACATGCAAACTTAGTTTTGGCAAGCACACCAAAACTCTGACACCATAGGCTTCAACAGTAACAGGGTCTATCAAATTGTATATCATCATTTTGGTTTTGAAAATTTGATGCTTCATCGGACTATGCAGCTTTAATGGACCACTTAAAGTCGGTCCCATGGTCGGTCGATTTAGAGAGGTTTTGCTGTATATATATGAGAAGGAAAAGCTTTCAAGGGCAAAGATAACTGAAGACGGCCTGTTGTTTTAGTTCATTTTATTGTAAATCGTCATTGTTCAATAACTCACAGGAGCCCCGCCGCCAGCCATCGACTCAACTTGACAGTTGACCAGCCTATCAGAATTAATGCTCACACCAAAAGTCTACTACCCAATCACTTTAGTACTCACTTAAAACAAGTTCCAAGCTTCGTAATTTATTTTTCAACATTCATCAATGATTGAGTAAAAACCCGAGAGAAAATACAGTCAGCTAGTGTTGGTCTTTTAATTAGTTTTTAAATAATTATAATTTCTTTTAAATAATTAAAATTTTATTATTTTTGTATATCTATACATAGTATAGTTCTACAAATCTTACCTGGGTACAGATGATGGATAACTGGTGTTTTCCCGAGGTACTAGCCTCGGATAGTTGTGGGTCAGGGAGAAAGAAGCACATCCGGGTCCAGTAATCTTTTACATACTTTATAGGATAAAAAATGATCTTAGTATTAAATGGATACTTTAGTGTTTTCGTTTTGGCACCAGCGAAACGTGATAGTTGTGGTAGGGTAGGGTGGGTGGGCCCTGACCCATGGCTATCCGAGGCTAGTACCTCGGGAAAACACCAGTTATCCATCATCTGTACCCAGGTAAGATTTGTATAACTATACTATTTTACCTCGGTACTACTCCTCTGGCTACTTATAGTCCAGGGAGAATTTTATATGTAATCTCATTTTTTATACTTAATATTGTAAACATACTATAATGTTTTTAGTGCAAAATAGTAATTTTTTGTTTCTCACCCGTCTTTAGTCGGTGAGTAGGCGAGTCGCCAGGCCGCTTGCCTTTTCTAGTCGTTTGTTGTAATGTTTTGCAAGCGATCTAGCTGTCTTCCACCCCACGTGTGCAAGGATTCTCTTAACTGAGATTCCTAACTGTCTTGCCTTGGAGACCATGGCTCCACGCATCTATCTTCTGGAAAACTATTTACATGGACTGTGCGATTCGACTTTAGTAATGTCTCTAAATCGAATGTTGCCTCCTCCTTATCTATCTCTAGTCCATCCAGTGAGAGTGCCACAATTGTTTGGCCTCTGTGTCCCATCACTAGCAGTAATAGCACTGCTAACTTAAATCCTAGTTCCTTCATTGATAAATGTCTATTACTAGGCCATGACTTGAATAACTTAAATACTACAGGCACATCCCAAAATCTATTATATTTGGGTTTGGTTTCTTTCATACACCGATCTAATGAACAAGTGTACTAACTGATGCTTTCCAATTGTTTGTCCATCTATTCTTGGTAGAATAATTGAAAGCGCACATCTTGCTGCATTAATTGCACCAAATCCTAACCCTTCATCTTCTAATAGTCTTAGAAATCTTAAAATTTGGGCTATTGTAGGTTTTAACGGTTTGACTCCTTAAAGAAGACAATGAAGTCCCAATTTCTTTAAATAACTTGTGTATAATTTCACTGTTCCTTTCCTCCAGGCGTGTGAAATGAGTCTTTCTTGCGTAATTTTGTCTAAACCATATTGTTCTAAATGTTTTCATAAAAACGGAATGCCAAAAGGGGTGTCCTTGACACGTCTCCGTGGACTGTTAGTGGTCCTTGATGTTGTAGGTTGTTCCTTTCTCGTGGGAACCTGAGCATGTCTTTTGCTTCTAATGTTATTGCCGCTAGGCATTGTTGTGTGTCCCACGTTGGTACTATCAGTACCGTGTGTGAGTGATCCATCTTGACCTTCCTAGCCACTCTGCTGATAATGCTGAATAGTGGAAATATGCAATAGAATTTATTATTCCAAATTAGAGAAAATGCATCTACTCCATGCTTCTGGCTCTGGATGCCAAGACACATATTTGGGTAACTTTTTGTTGTTGCGTGATGCGAATAGTCAATTTCTGGTTTGCCCCATTTATCACAAATGTGGTTGAAAATACTCTGATTTAATAACCATTCTAGATGGTCGTGAAAATGTTGACTTTTCTTATCAGCCAAAGTATTTTGAGTGTGTGGAATATGCACTACTGTTAGCCATATCTTGTGTTTCTCTGCCCAGTCCCAAATTAGTTTGGCTAAATAGTTACATGGTTTGGAAGGAGTCCCTCCCATATTACGTATGTAAGCCATAGCTGTCGTGTTATCTGCTAATACCCTTACATGATTTTTAGGTAGCTGAACTAGGCTATGTAATCCTAGATAAATAGCTCTAAGTTTTAATACATTTATGTGATCGGAGATTTCATCATTCATCCACCGACCACCTGTTGCCTGTTGGTCTTTGAGACCCCCATCCTTCTAGTAAAGCATCTGTTGTAACTGTAGTGTTGGGCTCTCCCATTCTAATGAGGTTGGGCGAATTGTTGATGTGTGACAGCCACCACATAATATTTTTCTGACCATCTGGCGAAATCGTCATGGGCCGTTCAAAGTTTCCTTTTATGCGAGCCAATGCCAAGTTCCTATCTATTTCTAGCTATTTAATATGAGCCTTGCCATACAGAATAGGCAGTGCATATGCTATCATAATTCCTATCAGTATTGTGACTTGTCTTATCTTTGGCTTGTTCAATTGTAAATATTGGTTTGCTGTTGTTGTAAATTTATCAACTTTTTGTTCCGTTAATGAAATAGTCATTTCTGTGGTGTCAATAAAGAATCCCAGAAACTTTAACTTCTTTGTTGGTGTTAAAACTGATTTAGTTTCATGTATGTAGGATCCTAATTTCTTAAATGTCTCACATAATTTGTGTATTGCTGTCTGACACTGTTGTTGTGGTTGTGCAACAATAAATGAGTCATTGATATAAGGAAACATAATATGTCCTTCCCTAGCCATCTGGGAAAATATTGGTTTAAGTAACCTTGTAAAAATGCGTGGAGTGCAAGCTAGTCCATTAGGCATGCATATGAGCTCATACAGTTTGTCGTTCCAACAAAACCTGAGATATTTACGATCAAGTTTATAGATCGGTACTGTATAGTATGCATCTCGGAGATCCACACTGGCTAGCCAGGAGTCTTGTGTTACTAAGTCTATAGCTGTGTCTAATGAAAACATTTTGAAATGTTTGTATTCTACTAATTTGTTAAATAAAGTTAGATCTAGAATTACATCTCCATTTGGTCTGGGTCTTGTGAAAATATTAGATATGAATTCCCCAGCCACATGTAGTGCTGGTTCTATGATGAATTTAAGGACCTGATTATCTAATGCCTCGCGTTCTGAACCATGAAATCGGTAAGGGAAAGGTATGCTATTTTGAATAGGTTCCTCAATCAAGGGTATTCTTACTCCTTCCGCTAAACTAAGGACAGCTAAATTCTCCGTAATGTTATTCCATTCCGGTAGGCAATTATTGAGGTTACCAGCTTTAAATATGCTTACTGGTGTCTGTATTGCCACTTCTATTTGTTCCCTGGGCAGGGGAATGACTTCTGCGCATTGAACTCCCTCTTGAAGGGTCTGTTCCCATCGTTCCAGCCGAACGACTGCCTTTGGCCCCTTCCCCTGGCTTGGAAGCTGAAGTTTGTTCCGAACCGGCCTCCTCGTTGTCCGGTTTGACAGTTTAGAAAATCCTGCCTCATCTTCTTGAAGTGGGTAGGATTTGTTTCTGTGGACTTCTTTTTGTCCGTTATAATATGTTTTCCACACTTAGAACCGGTCTCCACTTGTTTAAACAAGTGCTTGAGTTGTCCACCGAACATCTTAGTCTTGTCCAGTGGTTTTCCCTTAATAGGCTTGGGGGCAAGGAATAATGTGTATTCCTTCCCGTCATTGTCCAAGACCTTCTTTGATCTGGCTACCTCCTTGGCTGCATCTGTGCAGACCGGCTTGAAGACGTTTTTGAAGTCTGTAGGACAGGAAATTGTTTGTCGCTGTCAGCAGCGCAATTCCCCAATTCATCTCTTCGCAAAGCGATGAGAATTTGTTCTCAGCCATCATCCTGTTAGCTATAGGAGCAATAGCCGAGAGTGCCAAGAGTACCCCTTTGTGTACTGTGTGAAGAACCATTTCAAACTTTTTCCGGTCCTCACTAAGTCTGACCTCTGAATCCATCTCTTTGATGGCAGATTCCGGATCCCTTTGATCCCCGTGAATTTCATAATGACCTCAGCCGGCTTAAAGGTGAAAGTAATAACTCATGGAAAAGTTTCAAAACACTTTGTATGTGAATGCTAACATGAACTAAACCAACGTATCCAGTTTGTAAGATACTAACCTTGTTGGTTTTGTAGTTAATGTAGAAAAACTGCCAGAGCTGCTCACAAATGTGCTCCTGTTGAGAGTTGATTATGCTAATTGCTGGACCTGGATGTGCGTCCTTCTCCCCGGACAACAAGTAGCCAGAGGTGTAGTACAGAGGTAAAATATATATATATTTATATATATATTTATATATATATATTGAGTGTGTGTTTTGTTGTTGAGTCCAACAACGTTTGCTTGGATGCAGGTAGTTTACATCCAGATCCAGATTTTAAGACAAAAAACGGACACTATTTTAACATCTAAATTCTGGATGCGACAATAAAGTATCGAACCAGTCCAAATGGGGGACACAGAAACAATAGATAGTTTCGATTTAAAAAAGAAAAACATCGTTTCAAAAACGAAATTAAAAATGATGTAAAATGCTTTGTTTCTTTGTCTATGCACAGATAGTTGTGTGAGGCATTAGTGCTAATATTCATATGATCTATATATTTGCTCGTGTAATTAAAGCTGCATAGTCCGATGAAAGCATGACATTTTAAAAACCAAAACAGGTACCTAGATTTGCATATCCAACTTAGATACTACATTTATTGACAAATTTGTTGCTGTTTTACAGTATAGAAGTGAATACAAAGTAAATTTATTAGAACCCAATTACTGCTCTAGTATTTCAACGGGCGTGCTAAAATTAATTTGATACACTTCCATTTTAAATATCTCCAATGTTAACCATTCATAATCAAAGTTACTTCAAGTAGATTATAACGACAATACTAATATATTCATAAAAAAAGCATGGCACCAAATCAAAGCCATCGGACTATGCTACTTCAATAATAAACAGGTAATCATTCAGGTAGGTAAATTTACACTCTCACAAGAGTGCAAGAAACTGAATCTCAAAATGTCAATTGTCACTTTTGATTGGAGTAAGTTCACCACATCATTTTCTTCTTCAATAAATACCATTTGTTTTCGCAGAATACAGTGGTGGCTAGACATAAATGTCGTCTGCTGTAATCTCAGTGGTAGCAGGCAACGAGTGGGATTCACGGGCAATCTGCTATCGTGCTCAGTAAGGAAACATTAAAAAAGAATGTTTAAGAAGGGAAAAAAGAACAGGACTTCGGCTGACAGATATTCTTTGGTATATGTACCACCGAAGTGATAGTTCATATTTCAATCAGCTGTGGGTTTAATGTCTTCTGCTGTGATTTGACTGATAGCAGCCGACAATTTTTAGTATTTGATTTGACTGGTAGTGATAACAAGCTACAATTAGTATTCATAAACAATCTGCTACCATATTCGGTCGGCAAAAGTGAAAGAAAAGCTTTTCAGTTGCATTATTATGTATATTGCAATGTCTGCTGTAATTATATTGATAACAAACGACAATTATGCCTCATAGTCATAGCAACCGGGTATTATGTGTATTGGGCCCAAAATGAAAAGTTCACAATTTAGCTAGCTCAGGTTCTTGAGTATGTATACCGCTTGGTATTTAGCATTTCAAAACAGCTGTGGCTATATAAACTAATGTCACCAAGAAATAAAAGATTATGTAAAATGCTTTCATTCGTTATTGTCTATGCACAGATAGTTGTATGCGGATAACATGTGTTAATTAGCATTCAGGTATTCTGCTATGTTCAGTGGACAAACAACGAAAACTAAATAATCCTCAGGTTTTTAGTATACAGTAAAACCTCTCTATACCGACCCCTCCACAGATCGACCACTCCCATATATCGATGGCTTTAGTGTGGGTCCCAACAATACCGTTCTCAGGATGTTCTAACTCTCTAAACCGATCACCTCCCTAAATGGACCACTTAAAGTCGATCCCATGGACGGTCGATTTGGAGAGGTTTTACTGTATATCCCACCTGACTGATAATTGTAATCTTATTAAAAGCAGACGACAATTTGTATCCAGAGGCAGTATATAAAAGAAACAAATCTGAATAAAAGCAGACGACAATTTGTATCCAGAGGCAGTATATAAAAGAAACAAATCTGAATAAATAATCCTTTAGATGGCTCAGGTTTTTAGTATGTATCCCACCTGACTGATAATTGTAATCTTAGCAAAAGCAGACGACAATTTCTATATCCAGAGGCAGTATACAAAAGAAACAAATCTTAACAAATAATCCGTTGGATGGCTCAGGTTTTTAGTATGTATCCCACCTGACTGATAATTGTAATCTTAGCAAAAGCAGACGACAATTTGTATCCAGAGGCAGTAAATAAAAGAAGCAAATCTCAATATATAATCCTTTGGATGACTTAGGTATTTAGTATCTATCCCGCCTGACTGATCTTTAGTACTTTGAACAGATGTGGTTGAAGAGACCAATACCGCCTGATGTAATCTTAGCAAAAGCAAAGGCAATATATAAAAGAAACAAATCTCAATAAATAATCGTTTGGATGGCTCAGGTGTTTAGTATATATCCCGCCTGACTGATAATTAGCATTTCGAACAGCTGTAGGTCTAGAGACCAATACCGCCTGGTGGTAATCTTAGCAAAAACAGACGACAATTAGTATACAGAGGGAGCATATAAAAAGAAAAAAAACAGCACAATTTAGCTGGCTCAGGTTATTGAGTATGTACACCACTTGGTAGTTGGTATTACAAACAGCTGTGGGCATACACCAATGTCGTCTGCTGTAATCTCAGTGATAGCGGGCGAAGCACTCCTAGGCAATGTTCAGTGGACACAAATTAAATTACAAAACAAACCCACAAACAAATACAATCACCCTTTGGCTGACGCATGTTCTTTGGTATTATAACACCTAACTGACATTTAATATTCCAAACAGCTGTGGGTTTAGAGACATTAATGTTGTCTACTGTGATTTACTGATAGCAGATGCTAATTAGTACTCAGGCAATCTGATATTATGTTCGGTGGGCAAAAGAAAAAAATGCAAAATAAATCCTACTTTGGGTGACTCAGGTTCTTTAGTATGTATACCACCTGACTGCTATTTAGTATTTGGAATAGCTGTGGGTATATATACTAATGTCTGCTGTAATCGTAGCGATAGCGGACGACAATTGGCACCCATAGGCAATCTACTGTCAGTGGGAGCAGGCAACCGGGAACATCCTGATGGAATGACAGCATTGGACTCTTCACTATTAATGGCCTCAAGCAGACATTAACACAAGCATGTCGCCAGAAAAACACAGTATGAATGTAAATATATATGATATATGTATATATATATATATACAATGGCGACCGAAGGTAATGACAGGTACCACTGGTAAACGATAGCAGCTACAACATGCAGTAGTGGTGATGGGCTACATTTTTACAGTATTTCCTATTATATAATATATATATACACACACACGTGCGCACGCAAACACACACTAGTCTGAACACCTGGGTTGGCGCTCCAGATAATAGACACATTCACTCTCTCTCTTTGTTGTCTCTCTCTCTAGTTATCTCTCAAGATAGATATATTAATTTATATAAATATATATTTAATCAAACAGCATGTAGGCGAAACACTTTAATGTGACTGGTATTTTTCTTGCGAAGTATGGGCAGCATAACAATTACAATTGATTCAGAGTGATTATGACAGGAAGGAGAGCATTTTATATATACATATATGTATATATGTGTGTGTATAACACAAAAAGCACTCCTACAACTAGGTGACTTAACATATCCAGACACTAGAGATTGTTAACCAACTGACCTCATTCGTAGCCCTTTATAAAGTATGTTCTATGATGCAAATGCAGCAATAAGATAAGATACCAAGACAAAGTATTATCACCTAGCCACCCCCACAAAAAAGACAAATCTTGATCCATTTCAAACTCAATGATAACTTAAGTGTAAGGTTTGCCGAATTAGCATATTATCTACCCATGACTACGGCAGAAAGTTTAAAGTTGCATAACCCGGTGAAAACATAACCTTTTCGAAACCAAAATAATTGTTTACATTTAATCCTGTACATCCTATTTACATACAGGTATACTTATTAAACATGTATTGCTGCATATAAAGAATATAAAGTCAATTTACTAGAAAGTGTCACTGCTGCAAATCACACAAAGGTGTCCACCATTTCGGGGTGCACACTAAATAAATTTGGCATGCTTTCACGTCGAATACCCCCAAAGTTTGCCATTTTTAATCAAAGTTACTCTAAAACTAAAGTAAAGTAGATTATACCGATCAACCTAAAATATATATTTGTTAAATATGACCGAAACTCAAAATCATGCGATTATGCAACTTTAAACTATCTGTACCCCTCCCTTCACACGCAATATTTCCACAGATTACCAGGGGTATCTAATATCTAATGGTATTTTGCAATTAATCCAGATTCTAGGGCCATTTCTTTCAGGCGGTTTTAGTCAGACATTACCTGTTAATTCTTAATTTTCTGGAATTACTTGTCTTCTCTAGGTTGTATTTCACCTAAATCTAAATGTATAATATAAATATAATATCTAATATATATAGGCTTCTCTTGGTTGTATTTTATCTATATCCTAGCAGCTTCAAGATTAAAATAATTACCATAGTTTATATATATATATTTTATCAGGGTTCGCATAGGTTTTGGTAATTGATCAACATATTTTCTAAGACCTTAAATGTCTTGCAAAAATCAAGGATTTTCCCACCATTTTACTTAGCTATGGAAAGTCGTGGATTTTGTTATCCCTTGCTGTAGAGAGTATCAAGTGAAAGCAATCCCAATATAAATGTAACTTAAGATATTTTTTAAATTTATCCCAGGGAAACTTGGCCAGTACTTGTTGATACTGCATATCAGTTATTTAAAAAACCAGATGTTGGAAACAAAGTCCTAACTGAAGTTTGAACCAAGTGCAGGCACATTGTCTATGTTAACCATAACACGCAAGTGGTGGGAAAAGAAATACACCGCAGACGCCCACAGCATCTAGCTTTCCACCAATGTGCTGTTGCCTAGGCAATGGCTGCCGCCCCCATGCCACCTAGCACTTAGCCGCAGAATCTGTGCCCAATGGAACGACTGTCACTGCTCCCCTGGACCCGAACCTGCACGTTCAGAATGGACTCTTTGCCGTGGATTTTTACCACCCGCCCACCATACAATTTCAAAGGATCCTCTTTTAGGGTTGAGTGCCAATGAAAACTCATCAATCTAATATATTCATCTAAAAGAGGTGGCAGAAACAACACGATCGTGGCGTGCACCTTGAAGCAATTATTTCCAGTAAGGGGTTTGTAGTCCACTGGTCTTTTGGATGAATACTGACTAATACGATTTCAGAGGCTTGAGGGAATCAAATCACATATTAGGGCAGTAACACATTTATTAAATGCCTTGACCTTTCAGATCCTAGAAATCTGATCCAGTGAAACTTCATTTTAATGCATATGAACACTGAATTGACAATTATAAAAAAATATATATATAAAAAGATCCAAATGTAATATTAGGCTTCCCAGTTCTATATAACTTTTATTGGATTGAATAGATGGTTGAGTCTATGCATTCTTTTAATTCTGAGGATAAACAGTTTTATTGCCTATTATTATATTAAAAGTGAGTCAGGCATTTAATAAAAAGTAACATAGACCCACACACACATATATATATATGCAGTGGTGTAGTGCTGGGGGAACAGCTTTCCCATCCTTTGTTTGGAATGGTGAATGGTGTTCCCTCACTATTTAAAATAAATCTAAACTTATAAATAAGTTTCTCAGTAGTGACATTTTAAATTTCCACCCTTAAAAGAAATATGAGAAAAGTTCTTTCTCATATATATTTTAGGTACCATAATTGTATGGTGTATCATCTTATTCTCCCGTCTTTCACAAATAAATAACTGTCTCACTCTTTATCCTTGTCAAGGGTCAACGTCTTAGCTTGTGCCAGTTTCCTAACTTGCTAATCCCATAATTGGTTTGCGACCCTTGGACTTTAACTAAATAATACATGCAGGTGTTCGTAGAGTCAAAGAGGCGTGCAGGGGTTTACAGTGCCCTTAAAGCCCCAGCTGGAGAGGCTAGCTTTGCCTGCTACAGTGCTAGAGGAGGCAACCATGCATTCCCCCACTCCTTGTTTTTAAACACTGCACCACTGTATATATGAACTCAATTTCTATTAAACGCCGACACGTTGGAGACTATCTACTCTCCACTACAGGAGAGCTTCTTAATACGACCACATGCCAATATCATACTCTGTATATAGCACGGTAAGAACTGGAAAGAAGAGGCTAAGAATTTCACATCGCACAATTTGAGATTTGGCTCAGAAAGTTAGTATATGAATACAGTTGAACATATATATAATATATATTATAATGGGAATATAATACATATTATATGATATATATGTGTATATAACTATAAATAAGTCCACCAAATTCAACGAGATTCTCATTTTTTTCCCATGTCACAATTATTCTTTTTTAACCATGACTTGACAAACCTGGTCATCTAAAGCTATTCTATGCGGCATTAATTATACATAATCACATGATGGCACGACACAGGATGCCATACCAGGGTACATAACAATAACATGTACCTAAGGAGACAATAATGTAGCTATTATATCATGGAAAGACACAATTTGACATGTTCACAGGCACACGTAACAGTTCGAGTGCATGGGCGAAGTGATTTCAAATGGGCCAAAGTTGAAGGCTGATGCCGTTTTTAAATTAACCACCCACCCACGAGGACTTATAAGTTATAATTCCCACACGTATGTACGCTGCATCTTTCAATTTTTATTGCACATTAACAGAACTATTTTGTTATTTCTGATGGAACTATATTCTATGACGGCATATGGTACTAGTGTCATTCGGCTGAGCGGAAAGCAAACACTCTCACACCAAGGTAATGCGTGTGCAAGAATACATTAAGTTTCAGGTGATAAGACTAGAACTTGTCAGCGGTTTTGCGTGTTTATTTTAAGTGTTTTGTGTATATCTGTATAAGTAAGTATGGCAGATAGGTTTGTTATTTAATATTTAATATTACTACATGACTAAGAATTACCAACTGCGTATCGTGTACCTGTGGTTACGTAATGGACGAGTGTTGGGTATTCATTCATGCCCCGCTTCTAAGTCAATAATATGCATTCACAGATGATTGGAAACATAAAACACTCATAATATAAATAATGACGACAGTCACAATAATAATATTAATAATAATGGTTGGTTTTGAAGGAGTTAACGGAAACAATGGCATCTAACGCGTTACTGCTTTCACCTGAACCTGTTGCGTGGATACCGAATAACGACGCGTCTCTTCTTAACGAATCTATACATAAAAACAAGCAGCGCCAACATGACGCCAAACAGCGCCATGTACAGGCGGCCCGGCGGGCTCAGTCCCGGGTGCGCCAGCTGCCTCTCTCCCTCGGGCGGTACCATGGCCGCGCTCGTCTCGTCGCGACCCCGGCTCCGGTGCGCCGCCGGCCGCCCGGCCACCCGCACCGGCCTCCCGGGTGCCGCGACAAGCCGCCCAGCCGTCCTCTTCGGGTAATGGACGCGCGACGCGGCCAGCTTGACCCGGCCTCGCGCAAATCGCGGCGGGGTGTCTCCCGCGTCGTCCTTGTCGTAGTAGCTGTACGTGTCCTCGTCGTGGTTCGCCTCGCGCGCCGTCTCGCCCGCCGGCACGTTGATGACGCGCCGCGGGGACGCAGCTTCCCCGGCCCGGCGCGGGTTCAGCAAGTCCAGCTTCTGCACGCGTTGGTCGTCGCCGCGGTCATCGCCCTCCTCGTCGTCTTCATCATCCACATACTGCTCGTACTCCTCGTCCCCCTTGGTGTCGCGCCGGGCGAACTGTTGCACCACGCCGCCGCCGGGGCTGTGCCGGAACGGGTGGTTCGCGTTCAGCGACAGCTTGGGAAGGTCATTGCGGCGGTCGGCCGCGTCGTAGCCCTCCGGGTCGTCCTGGTCGTCGTCCGGGTCGTAGTAGTCCTGGGGCGGGTTGTCCTCGTCCGCCTGGTTCTCGTTCAGCTCGCTGTGGATGGCGTCGTCCGGGTGCGGACGCGGCACCACGTGGCGCCGTTCGGGGCGCCCCGCGTGCCGCCGGCTGCTTCCCGGCGCGCCGCCCTTCGGCGTCTTCACCTTCGCTTTCGACTGCTTCTGTTGTTTGCGCGGCGATACCCGGGACGTCCGCCTGCTCCCCGGCCTGCCGGGCCCGTCGGCCCCGCGCCCCGGGCCATGCGGACCGCGGCCCGGGATGCGGCCCGGGGCTCCCCCGGCCGGGGCCGGTGACGTGACCAGCTGGTGGTTGTACAGAAGAATGCCGCCTTTGTTCGTCTCGAGCGGAAGCTTGAACATCGACGCCGGGTTCAAGATGACGTTGGGCCCGTCGAACCGGAAGTGCGACTGGTACTGGGTGCTTCCCGGGTTCACGAAGATGCGCAGGTACTGACTCAAGGCACAGGCCGCCACAGCCGTCTTGTGGGACAGGCAGTTCCCTGCAACACATCCAAGACAGTCAGGCTCACATTCAGGATTTCAATGTCTTTAATATTTAGCAATTATCATCATCTATTATAGTTTTTAAAACTTTTCTTATAGGTAAACTTTTAAATTCATTGGAATACACATGTAGTTTATCATCATTTTCACTAGCGGGCACATTATATATATATATATTTATATATATATGTATATATATAAATATATATATATATACTTTGACCGTCCGAGTGAGTTTGTAGGTGCTAACGACCATACACACCTGGTATACATACAAGTGGTGAGAGCCCCTTACAGGTGGCGCCGATGTGGTCAATACTGTAACTACATACCGGATTAGTAGATAGTATATGGTGAGTATAATACAGTAGAGGGAACTGAAGATAGATAGTGTCCTTGTTTATATTCTCATAATAGCTTATAGAGCATTATAACTTATAAGTGCAACTCAGTTAGTATTTCTAAAGTAATAATATTTGGTTAAAGTTGCACAGTCCGATGGTTTTGCGTTCTTGCCATTTTCATCAAATCTACCTTACGGTAGTTTGAAGTAACTTTATTATAACTTAGGAGATAATTGAAGTGAAAACATGTCAAATTAATTTTGGTGTGCACATCAAAATTCTGACACTGTAGGGATTCAGCAGTAATAGGCTATGTTAAAGTGGCCTATTATACCCTTCTATGCAGCAACACACACAAGTATCTAAGTTGTCTATATATGTACAATAACACCTAGATAAGTCTCTGGTCTCGAAAATGTTCTTTCATTGGACTAGGCAGCTTTAAAGTTGCATAGTCCGATGCTTTTGAGTTTTTGCTATTTTCTGAGATAAATATATCATACTAATTGTTATAATCTACTTTACTTTAGTTTGAAGTAACTCTAATTTTAAATGGCTAAGTTTGGAGATATTTGATATCAAAACATGCCAAAATAATTTTGGCAAGCACGCCAAAACTCTGACACCATAGACTTCCTTAGAAACAGTTTATATTAATTGAATTATAATGCCCTTCTATGCAGCAACAAATGCTTAATAAGTGCACCAGTCTCTAAGTTGGATAGGTAGAATCAAATCTAGATAAGTGTTTTGGTTTTGAAAATTTGATGTTTTCATCGGACTATACAACTTTAAGCAATCCATGTTAGAAAAGGGTTACTAGACTTACTATGACTTAGTTGAATATTTCCATATTATAAAAGGTTTTCAAAAGATATCTTTTTTTAAACCATCCTTAATTAAAACTTACTTGGAAGTGATTTTACTAATAGAGGCCAAATAGGAGAACAAGACATTCTGTCAACAGAACAACACGATTACGTAATTAGCACTCACCAGCGTTGATTTCTGACTAAATTCCAGAATTAGAAGTTCTTAAAAAAAAGAACACAATGAACCATCGCTTAATTAACACTCTATTGGCAGTGATTTCTCTAATAAAATTTAAATACTAAATCTAGGCGTTGTTAATAAATAACACTGCTAATTTAATTCAGAACTTAAAGCCCCACCAAATAAACAGCAATAATTTAATTAAACCACGCGGCAGTAAATTTGTTCTCTAATACCAGTAACATGATCAAAATTCCATAGCTATACATTTATAAAGCATAACAACAAGCTGATCGTTCAATAAGAAGTCATCCTAGGAGCAACTATTTAAATAGAAGTGAAGTACGTGTACATAGATCTAGAGGTTGAGGTAAGGAGGGGTTATTGCGAACATGAAGTGGCATTTTATTTCATGTAAATTATTTGATAACACAAATTCACTTCAATCGAAACTCTGAAGCAGGTATATTGCAAGAAGTCTATAGGGGTTTGGTCATCAGAAACCACATGATTATACTGTTATCGGTTCAAAGTCAGCTGTTACATAAGAAGGCCAATAAAATATGGTAGGTAGGGATGGCTACGCCCCACTCCCTCCACCCCCACTTCCGGGCAGCGTCAGTCCCGCCCTCCTCAGACACCACCGGACCCAATTCACACAAGAAACGCATTTAAGTTGCATAGTTGGATGGCGTTTGAAATTTTACCTTATTTCTTAGATTCATATATCAGCTTTACCATTATAACATACTATTCATTAGTCTGGAATAATTTGATGAAAAATGGCTAATTTTGGACCAATCTGAACTGAAGGAACCCCAAATAATTTCGAAGAGCTAGCCAAGATTCCCATCCCGCAATGACCACATCATGTAGGCTGACCTACTAACGCAGCTAGCCTCCAGGAACCTGACTAAGCTACACGTGGTACCTAGGGTGAGGGCAATACTAATAAGGTCACGAGATTGACCTAATTGGTTAAAGTACTCCTCCAAAGGGAGGGCTTCATAAATTCATAGATTATTCTTCATATGCTGTCCCATAGTTAATACATCGGTGCCTAATTTTGTTTTGTTTGTTTGTTGTTTTACGTCCTAGCAACATCTATGGTGATATCAGGATGTGTACCGACTTGTTACAGTGCGCACTCACGGTGACTTTATAGTGCTGCCTAACTGGGACACTAGGCCACAATCACCATGACCTGATAATGTGATATCCCACTCAGTCACATTATCCTGACACTGAGTCAACCAGTCCTTGCCCTATCCTAATAATGCCGAGGGCCAGACTAGGAAGCGACAACTATCGATTTTTAAGTCATCGGTTTGGCTCGACCAGGATTCGAACCCACAAACTCATGGGTTCGGATCTCCCGATCTCCCAAAACAGGAGACGGGCGTTATACACATTCGGCCACCCTCTCTGGTCTACCTAATTTGGAGATATATGATCAAATGCAGGTTAGGCCTCAGTCACACTACGGCTTGTGACCACTTTGCGACCAAAAGCCTGCAACCTCCTTGCGACCAAAGCACACAAAATAAGGTGGGGAAAACAATGGTTAGTGACTTCCAACCTCTAGGAAAACCATTTTGGTCACAAGGAGGTTGCAGATGCTGCATCAAAAACCTTGTTACCAAAATGGGCGTAAGGAGGTTGCTGACCACTTTTAGTGATTGCGACCGGTCAGTGACCAGTCAGCCGTTTGTTTCCAAAGTGGTCGCAAGGCATAATGTGACTAGAGTTTTAAGTGTCTTGGTTTTGACCAAAAGATATGTTCCATCGGACCATGCAGCTTTAAACCAACACTCACCCGACAGTGACTTCTCCAACAGCAACTTGCGTCGCATCCCCAGGTGCCCGCCGTCCTCCTGCGGCCACACACCCCTCAGTTTGCGGATCATGAAGGCCTCGTCAGCCCCGCCCCCGCCTGGCACCGGCGCCACCCGGGGCTCGCCCGGCCCGAGCACCGGCCAGCCGTCCCCGTTACTCGCAGGGTCGGGGTCCGTCTGCTGCGTAGCCTGCCCTGCACTCCGCTTGCCCTCCTGTGAAACAACACCAAGAGCTCCGGCCTCATCAACAATAATATTAGGTGAACGAAGGTTTGCAGCCACCGCGTTCGGCCGTTGTTGTTGCTGTTGTTGCTGTTGTTGCTGCTGTTGTTGCCGCTGCCTCAGCCCGCGGCTGTCAGTGTCACTGTCAGCGTTCCAATTGTTTACATTCTGAGATTTGCGCGGCTGCACTGCAAATGGTGCGCTTCCTACCGCCGACCGCCCCGGCACTTTGAGGCCCAACTGCCGGGAGAAGAAGGCCCTCGAGCCGGCCGCCTTCCCCCCGACTCCACCCGGTGTAAAACTGCCGTTCTTCCCGTGCCCGACGAGCTGCAGCTTGTTGGAGTGCTGGATCACCGCCTCGCCGTCCTTCTCCGAGCCGCGCCGCCGGTCCAGGCTCAGGCCGGCGCGCATGCGACGTGACCTCTTTCCGACTGCCCGCGACTGGGCCCGCGTCTCCGGTAGTGGCCGCTGCTGCCGCTGCTCTCTGGTGTCGGTCTCGTACTGGTAGTCGAGGTGGTGCATGACCTTGTATTCCTTGGCAAAGTCCGTTATGGGCATTCGGCCGAAGCAGCCGTTCGACTTCTGCCACGCCAGGATCTGCCGCAGCCAGTCGACGTGGAGGAACTCCATGAAGCCGAGCACCGGGCACACGAATTCTGCCAACGGAAAGCGAATGTATTATAATATATATATATATACATATATATATATACACATTTGAAAGTGAGCAGAGTGACAGTTGGCTCACGGTGTAGAGGAGGCGAGGAGGAGAGAATGCCCGCTCTGCAGTGAATACCATGGAAGTTAAACTGGTTAGAGAGAAACATTAAGGAGCTGCCGTTATTTATATCCACATAATAAATTACATAGTACATATATCATGTATCATGTATATAACACAGCTATATGTGGCTGTAAGGGGAGCACCGTGCTGCATATATGGAAATTAGGCCGCTGGCCTCATAGTGTTTAGAGAATAATGGGGAATAATTGAAGGTATGTAGCAAATATCCAATATTTATATTCAAGTAAGTCCTCATGCAATATATGTAATGAGCTGTCGGGGTAATTGGTGGGTGGGCCCCCCTCACGGCACATACTGGAGGAATTATAATATAACAAATATTATAGATATGCATGGCTCTCTGTATATATGTATATATATATATATTTACATATATAAATATAAGAGCTATATTTGTCAATTTTTTTTTTAACACAATGATATTCGCACGTTGCTCCAAGAAGAGGTCCTGGTAGATGGGGATGATGGAGCCCTCCAGGGTGCTCATTTGCTGCTGCATCTCCAGTAGGTTGTTGGTGCAGAACTCCAGGTAGAGCTGCTGCATGCCACCGGACCAGCCGTGCAGCCGGAGCCAGGCGTTCAGCTCCGTCATGCAGCCCTCCTGCAAGCAATGCAGGCAGCCAGGTCAGCGCCACACCTACTGTAGTGCTGAGTCAGCATCACGTGTGTATATTCACTAATGAGTCATGTGTGTAACACCTACTGTAGTGCTGAGTCAGCAGCACGTGTGTATATTCACTAATGAGTCATGTGTGTAACACCTACTGTGGTGCTGAGTCAGCATCACATGTGTATATTCACTAATGAGTCATGTGTGTAACACCTACTGTAGTGCTGAGTCAGTATCACGTGTGTATATTCACTAATGAGTCATGTGTGTAACACCTAATGTAGTGTGGAGTCAGCATCACGTGTGTATATTCACTAATGAGTCATGTGTGTAACACCTACTGTAGTGCTGAGTCAGCATCACGTGTGTATATTCACTAATGAGTCATGTGTGTAACACCTCCTACTGTAGTGCTGAGTCAGCATCATGTGTGTATATTCACTAATGAGTCATGTGTGTAACACCTACTGTAGTGCTGAGTCAGCATCATGTGTGTATATTCACTAATGAGTCATGTGTGTAACACCTACTGTAGTGCTGAGTCAGCATCACATGTGTATATTCACTAATGAGTCATGTGTGTAACACCTACTGTAGTGCTGAGTCAGCATCACATGTATATATTCACTAATGAGTCATGTGTGTAACACCTACTGTAGTGCTGAGTCAGCATCACGTGTGTATATTCACTAATGAGTCATGTGTGTAACACCTACTGTAGTGCTGAGTCAGCATCATGTGTGTATATTCACTAATGAGTCATGTGTGTAACACCTACTGTAGTATGGAGTCAGCATCACACATGTATATTCACTAATGCGTCATGTGTATGACACATACTGTAGTGCTGAGTCAGCATCACGCATGTATATTCACTAATGAGTCATGTGTATAACACCTACTATAGTGCTGAGTCAGCATCATGCATATATATTCACTAATGAGTCATATGTATAACACCTACTGTAGTGCTGAGTCAGCATCACACATGTATATTCACTAATGAGTCATGTGGATAATGCCTACTGCAGTGCTGAGTCAGCATCACACATGTATATTCACTAATGAGTCATGTGCATAACACCTACTGTAGTGCTGAGTCAGCATCACGTGTGTATATTCACTAATAAGTCATGTGTATAACGCCTACTGTAGTGCTGAATCAGCATCACGCATCTATATTCACTAATGAGTCATGTGTATAATGCCTACTGTAGTGCTGAGTCAGCATCACACATGTATATTCACTAATGAGTCATGTGTATAGCACCAACTGTAGTGCTGAGTCAGCATCATGTGTGTATCCACTAATGAATCATGTCTATAATACATACTGTAGTGCTGAGTCAGCATCACGCATGTATATTCACTAATGAGTCATGTGTATAACACCTACTGCAGTGCTGAGTTAGCATCAGATGTGTAAATTCACTAATGAGTCGTTTTGACTTGTCCATGAACAAACTTGAAGAGTTCTTAAGAACAACAAGATAGCGCATAGCATCTTGTAAATTTTGCTACGTCTTGTGAGTTAAATTATATTCTCATTTGACACAAAATTAACCACTTCAAATTTGCATCTGAGATAACTTTTACTGTCATTTGACACAAATCAGACCATTTCAGATTAACAAAACCGACGACAGAATAAACACCGCTAACTTTTGGCCGTTAATACAGCCTTGTTTCCGACACAGCTTTAAACCATCAGCAATCAATCAATCAGTCAATCTCACCCATGACCTACTTAACTCCTACCGAGCATGCTCCGGGCCTCCTCCTCACCTGTTCGACGAGCATCATGTAGATGAGTTGGTGGGTGATCTGGTACTCGCCGTGGCCCCTGACAAACATGACGCCCAGACAACGTGGCGACATGACGCACCTCCGGCCATCGCGCCGGTTAGTTCCCATCAGATCCGCCATGCACAGGTCACTCAGGTCCTCGTCGAATGCCACTGGAAGCACACAGAGACAGATGTGGGTGAGTGGATGCCAGTACAAACACAGGTCACTCAGGTCCTCGTCGAACGCCACTGGAAGCACACAGAGACAGAGGTGGGTGAGTGGGCGCCAGTACAAACACAGGTCACTCAGGTCCTCGTCGAACACCACTGGAAGCACACAGAGACAGAGGTGGGTGAGTGGGCGCCAGTACAAACACAGGTCACTCAGGTCCTCGTCGAACACCACTGGAAGCACACAGAGACAGAGGTGGGTGAGTGGGCGCCACTACAAACACAGGTCACTCAGGTCCTCGTCGAACACCACTGGAAGCACACAGGGACAGAGGTGGGTGAGTGGGCACCAGTACAAACACAGGTCACTCAGGTCCTCATCGAACACCACTGGAAGCACACAGAGACAGGTGGGTGAGTGGGCGCCAGTACACACACAGGTCACACAGGTCCTCGTCGAACACCACTGGAAGCACACAGAGACAGAGGTGGGTGAGTGGGCGCCACTACAAACACAGGTCACACAGGTCCTCATCGAACACCACTGGAAGCACACAGAGACAGAGGTGGGTGAGTGGGCGCCACTACAAACACAGGTCACTCAGGTCCTCATCGAACACCACTGGAAGCACACAGAGACAGAGGTGGGTGAGTGGGCGCCAGTACAAACACAGGTCACACAGGTCCTCGTCGAACACCACTGGAAGCACACAGGGACAGAGGTGGGTGAGTGGGCGCCAGTACAAACACAGGTCACACAGGTCCTCATCGAACACCACTGGAAGCACACAGAGACAGAGGTGGGTGAGTGGGCGCCAGTACAAACACAGGTCACACAGGTCCTCATCGAACACCACTGGAAGCACACAGAGACAGAGGTGGGTGAGTGGGCTGCTGCTGCTTCTTATTCTTATTCTCCGGCGATGACGACGAGTGAAAGCAATGGCTTAGAAAAGTTATACTTGTCGCTACCTAGCCTGGCGCGCAGGCATTAATAGGATGGGGCGAAGACTGGTTAGCTCAGAATCAGGACAATGTATATATATATATATATATATATATATATATGCTTATATATATATATATGCTTATATATATATATATATGCTTATATATATATATATATGCTTATATATATATAGATAGAACGGTACGCACACAAACATACACTCGCACGCATATGTGAATTTCTACATCAGTCTAGACACAGTTAAAATCAATAGCTTATGAACTCCATAATACGCATGTTATTCTACAATTCCCAACCAATCGCCATAATCATTGTGGGCACGCAAAGAGAAGAATCCACTTCATGAGGCTGTGGAAAGCAGACAGTTGATACAGTCCCACCTCAATTACCCGGCTCTCATTTTTATACGTCAATCTCATTATTTTATTGGCTGGTGTCGCTGGAACTGGGAATGATTTGTATGTGGTTGGTTGGTTGTTGGAGTTTTACATCCTGGCAACATCTAAGGTCATATCAGAATGGGTACCGACTTGTGACAGTGCGCACTCATGGCAACATTATAGTGGTGCCCCACTGGGAGACTAGGCCACCAGCACCATGACCTGATATCCCACTCAGTCACACTATCATGACACTGAGCCAACCATTCCTTGCCCTATCATAATAATGCTGAGTGCCTGGCTAGGAAGAAACAAGTATCAATTTTTATGTCATTGGTTTGTCAGGACATGCGTTCGAACCCATGGCTTCGAATCCCTCCCGTCCTGATATGACCTTAGATGTTGCTAGGACGTAAAACAACAACAAACAAACAATCGAATCCCACGATCTACCAAAACGGGAGATGGATGCTCAACTCATTCCGCCATCCCGTCTGGTCCAACATCTAAGGTGATATCAGAACGTGTATCGATTTGTGACAGTATGCACTCATATCGACTTCATAGCGCTATCCAACTCGGATACCAGGCCACTAGCACCATAACCTCATTTCCCACTCAGTCACGTTATCCTGACACCGAGCTAACCCGTCCTTTCCATATCCTAGTTAATGCCGAGCACCAGGCTAGGTAGCGACGAGTATCAATTTGATAAGTCATTGGTTTGACTCGGCTTGGATTCGAACTCCCGGCACGACACCTAGTTAGCATTGTTATTAAAAGGATCAATTCAAGTGAAGTATTGTCCTATTGATGTCCCTACAAAATGACGCTCGTCTGCTTTGTTTCGCCAAACAGGGTCATTGCAAAGTGTGAGTCACGTGACAGTGGCAGCTGGTCAATGTGTCTATATATTATCCTTTTAAACGTGGCGCCACCATTGGCGAAACCTGGAACTACATTAAAAGGTCAGCCCATGCATACACCATTGAGAGATCACTGCACAGAGCTGTAATGATCCATTGACTGGACTTATTTATTTATTTTATGAAACATTAAAAATGATATTGGCTTTGGTTCGGAATGTCCATGTGAAATTCAGGAAGAATATCTAATACGGCAAAGAATGTTGTTAATGTACATGTGAAATACAAGTGTTCTGATATCACAGAACTACTAGCAATAACCATATGGTAGTCGGTCAAATCACGCAAACTGGGCTTGGGCTCAAATAGTTCATTTTAAATGCAATAAAATTGATCTTTCAGGAATATGTCAATTTTGTTATATCAGATCTTCATGTAATGAACACGTTTAAAATCAAGTACCCGCTGCCAACACACCAATTTATCCACATTTCAAATGCTCTGCATATCAGTCTAGAGTTATTGCTATTAACATAGACACTAAACACTGTAGTACCAGCTAGAAATTGAAAAACCTCCAAAAATAGTTGATCACATCACTACTAACAATTTACTTACTCGAGTTATTTCATATAGTCAACCCCCTCCCCCCAGGAATTAACCTTATAAGCATAACTATGCCCTTAATGCTGGATCCCAAAACCCTACCCCCAACAAGATGACAATTAAACAATTATCTTTTGGCAAATGAATTTTATTCATATAAATCTTTTGTCTGTGCTTTAGCACTGGTCTTCCGGCTGTAAGTGTTACATGTATCTTAGTATTTACACAATTTTTTTATTTTTGTTTAACATGATTTATATAGTGTCTTGAAATGTGAAGTAGATTCTGAAATTAAAGGGTAAGTGTAAGTCACATTGCAGGTATGCAAACCTGTGAAGGGAACCCATACACCTAACCACTTTGTAACTGAAGGATCTAATCAATACACACATACACAAATTTTAACCCACCCGTTACGACCTCCTACAACCCAACTCAGCATGCTCATACATGCCCATCTGACTTTTTTCTAGGTCAGACTCCTAATCTGAGGGTCGGCGGTTCGATTCCCCGTGCCCCCAGCTCTGCCAATTTGGATTTCCACCGCTGTGTATAACTTACAGCGTCATCAAAGGCCGGTTGCTCTCATACCATGTCTATGTGGTGTGGGAGGTTAAAAATCCCTTGGGTCGGTAAAAGTGTAGGCTCGGGCTTTCTATCGACCAGCAGTGGAATGAGGAAGACCAGTCGTCTATGACTGAAATTTCCCCTGCTTAAACAACTAATGGACCAACAACAAAAATTACCGGCATTTGGGATGGAAAGAACGAGGAAGCAGGGATGGGAATGACATAAGTTTATTCTCATGACAATCTACTCCAGTAGTATATTTCATTTAGATTATTCATTGTTTGAGCAGGCCATCAGGCGAAGTCTGACAGGAGCAAGAAGTTATGCGAGTAATCAATGTAATCATCATGAATATATCTACAATATTTTTTATGAACGAAGCAAACCATCAATGAGTAACATAAATCAATATTCATATCAATAATCAGTAAAGTCATCAATCACTTTAGCATGAGTAATCAGGTTGATTGGCCTTAGTCAATCACATATGTAACATAGTCATAAATGTAGCAATGCCAATGGAATATATCAACAGTGCATCATATGTTTTCAGAATGAGTTTCTGTATAGTTAAATGGTTTTTGGTTTTTATTTTTGTCTCGTTGTTTTTGGTTTTAATCGAGACAAGTGGTAGTGGGTGGGTGGGTTTTTAGAAGAGATGTGGAGCTGACGGGTGTCAGTGGAAGAGTGAGGAGTAGGGAGAGAGAAGGAGCCAGAAGAAGAGTAGTGATTGGCAAGTGAGGAGTGGGACACCTGGTTGGAGGTGGGCGAGTGATTGACAGGTGGGCTTGGGGGCTTCACTGGCTCCTCCCCACCCCCGGTAATGACAGCAAATGACCACCTCCATGGTCATTTAACCCAATAAATTATGTCATTTGTACACCTCAATTATACCAAGCTTTGGCTTAATGTTAATGCATCATACAACATATAATTACCACCTCATCATTGTTGTGGTTTGGACTTTCTTAGCCCTTTCCACCTGGCACTTCTTCCTCACTTTCCTGCCGATCTTAGCATACACTCCTGTACGCTCGGTAGATGACAAGTCGGACGAGGAATCTGAAGAAGAATCTTTCTTCTTCTTCTTTGTGTGCCTCTTTGCTTTCTTCCTCTTGACAACCTTCTTTCTTGCTTTAGTGAACTCATCACCAGATGAACTCACAGCCTTCTTACTCTTCTTCTTAATGGGAAGTGGCTCCGGTGATGAGTCCACTTCCGGAAACTTGTCATCACTGACATCTTCCCAGTCTGTGTCTTCTTGTGGAGGAGGAGGCCTCTTCCTACCACGAGGCCGGGTAGGGCAAAACTCCTGTAGTTTTGGCTCCAGCAGCGTCATCATACGTGCCTCCCAGTCCAAAGGCACTGCGTCGACCGTGTCAGGCGCACTGTCAACATCCTGCTCGGACATGACATGCACACCACCTTCGGAAGATGGCGGGACCGTCACCACCGCCGATGAATCATAGTCGTCAGCCAGGCGCACTGCCGCTGCTGCTGCTGCTGCTGCTGCAGTCTTACTCTGCTTCATAGCCATTGGTAGTCTGTAACAATCGAAAGAAAATTAATATAAACCCCATTTTATTCTAAATGTCACAACAGGTTAACAAAAACCACATCCGTGCATCTAGTGGTATTGGATTACTTATTTACACCATTCCAACACAGGCGTGAACTAGCTAAAGTGTATAGTCGTAGGTATGTGGTAAAGAAACCAAAACCAACTGAGGGGTAGGGACCAGTGTATCGGTAGCCTCCCACACTCTCTGTTCCGTACACTTCTCCCCCCTGTGGCTACTGCGCCAGCAAGTTGGAGAAAATGCTTCGAAACTCGGAGGTACGGCTAAAAAATGTGGGGAGTCCATAAAAGAAACCCAGGATTAATTCCCAACGAGAATCCATAAAAGAAACTGAGGAAAAATCCAAACGAAATGTGGCTCCAGCCAACATCGCTCTCCGTTCGGCAAAGGGCGGCTTGTAGAACAAAGGAAAAAATGGCGCTTTGTTCTATCGGTGTTCCACAAATTGTAAAACACCCATAAAAGTAACAATAAACATCTCAAAGTTTTAATAACTTCATCAAAACATGCCACAAGGTATCATAACCAAAGTGCATGACTTTCAATATCAATACTTACAGTTAGTACGTCGTCATAGATCAAAAACTGCCAGAGCAACTCAACGAACGTCCTCCCGTCATGAGTTGATTATGCTAATTGCTGGACCCGGATGTGCTTCCTTCTCCCGAAGCTACGAGTAGCCTGAGGCTTAGTACCGAGGTAAAATTGTAAATAACTATACTGTCACATGGCCAGAAGACTAGTGCCACGATACTAAACTTTATTTAATTAATAAACTATATTTACAAAACAAACAAAACATGACCAGAACCTTTCAACAGTACTCTCTGATGTGGTAATGGAGGGGGGTGTAAGGGTGTTTGTGTGTGTGTGAAATTTTCCTCCATGAAATTAGAACCCAGGACGGTCTCCATTTGAATACGACGCACCAGCACACAATTACCAACCGGATACAGATGTGAAATGACCGGATGCTAGCTGTCCCTTCGCCAAAGGGGGTCGGGGTGGGGGTGGGTGGGGTGGGTCAGTGGGGGTGGGTTGAGGTGGGGGTGGGTTGAGGTGGGGAGTGCAGGGATGTGACTGCCATCTCCGTGTACTATCGCCGGCAGACAGGACGGCCCCAGCCACCCCCGGAGACCGATAAGACTCTGCCGACTGCCGGGTCGCCGACCCACGATTGGGGGACTGCAGTGTGAGGGTAGAGACGGGGAGCAAGGGGCGGGGAATGTTGCCATGGTAGTGTTGTGTTGGGGTGGGGGTGAGAAAAGAAGGAGGCGGGAAAGAGAAGAGTGTGTGAGAGAGAGGGGCAAGAGTGTGTCTGTGAGACTGTGAGTGGGGGGGGGGGGGAGGTAGGGTAGGGGGTAGTGAGACCGAGAGAGAGGGGCAAGGAGGCGGGGGGCAGAAGGCCCAGGATGCCGAGTAGGCAGACGAGGAAGAGGGGGGAGGTGGGAGAAGAGTATGTTGTGAGTTGCCAGAGGGGGGCTAAGGAGGCGGGGACGATGAGAGAAGAGCGTGTGTGTGAGAGAGAGTGAGAGAGGAAGAAGTGTGGGGTGAGACTGGGAGAGGGGGAGGTGAAGAGAAGAGTGTGGTGTGAGACTGAGAGAGGGGGAGGGTGCAGGAGAGATTTGTGTGATGTCTGAGAGCAAGAGGGGGGAGAGGAAGAGTGTGTGTGTGGAACAGAGAGAGGAGGGAGGGGGGAAGAGAAGAGTGTGTGGTGAGACTGGAGAGAGGGGGAGGTGGGAGAGAAGGACTGAGACTGAGAGAGGGCGGAGGTGGGAGAGAGAAAAGTGTGTGTGTGAGACTGCTAGAGAGGGGGAGGGTGCAGGAGAGAGAAGAGTTTGTGTGTGAGTCTGCGAGAGCAAGAGGGGGGGAGGAAGCGGGAGAGAAGAGTATGTGTGAAACTGAGAGAGAGGGGGAGGAGGGTGGAGAGAAAGTGTATGTGTGAGACTGAGAGAGAGGGGGGGGAAGGTGGGAGAGAGAAGAGTGTGTGTAGACAGAGAGAGGGGTAAGAGGTGGGAGGAAGAAGAAATTCGTGTGAATGACTGGGAGAGAGAGAGAAGAAGGTGTGTGGAGACTGAGAGAAGGGGAGGAAGGCAGGAGAGAAGAGTATGTGTGAGAGAGACATGAGAGGGGAGTGAGAGAGAGGAGCGGGGGGGAGAGGTGGCGAGATGAAGAGATATGTGTGAGACTGAAGAGAGAGGGGGGGAGGAGGTTGGGAGAAGAGGTTGGGAGAGAGAAGGGAGATTGAGTGTGAGACTGAGAGAGAGGGGGGAGGGAGGCAGGAGAGAGAAGAGTTATGTGTGAGACTGAGAGAGAGGGGGAGAGGTGGGGGAGAGAGAAGAGTATGTGAGAGAGAGGGGGGGGAGGAGGTGGGAGAGAGAAGAGTATGTGTGAAACTTGAGAGAGAGGGGGAAGAGGCGGAGAGAGAGAAGAGGGAGGGGTGCAAGAGGGCGGGAGAGAGAAGGAGACGGGGGAGAGAGAAGAGTGTGTGTGTGATACTGAGAGAGAGGGGAAGAGGTGGAGAGAGAAGAGTATGTGAGAAACTGAGCGAGAGGGGGAAGAGGTGGGAGAGAGAAGAGTATGTGTGAAACTGAGAGAGAGGGGGAGGAGTGGGAGAGAGAAGAGTATTGTGAGACTGAAGAGAGGGGGGGGAGGTGGGAGAGAGAAGAGAGTGTGTGTGTGAGACGAGAGAGAGAGGGGGGAGGAGGCAGGAGAGAGAAGGTTGTGTGTGTGATACTGAGAGAGAGGGGGGAGGAGGCGGGAGAGAGAAGAGTGTGTGAGAGAGGGGGCAAGGAGGCTGGAGAGAGAAGGGTGTGTGTGAGAGAGAGTGGGCAAGGAGGCAGGAGAGAGAAGAGTGTGTGTGAGAGAGAGGGGGAAAGGAGGCGGGAGAGAGAAGAGTGTGTGTGTGATACTGAGAGAGAGGGGGGAGGAGGCGGGAGAGAGAAGAGTGTGTGAGAGAGGGGGCAAGGAGGCTGGAGAGAGAAGGGTGTGTGAGAGAGTGGGCAAGGAGGCAGGAGAGAGAAGAGTGTGTGTGAGAGAGAGGGGGAAAGGAGGCGGAGACAGAAAGAGTGTGTGTGTGTGAGAGAGGGGGCAAGGGGGATGAGGAGAGAAGAGTGTGTGTGTGAGACTGAGAGAGAGGGGAGGAGCCGGGAGAGAGAAGAGTGTATGTGAGAATGAGAGAGCGAGAGAGAAAGGAAGGAGGTGGGAAGGAAAAGTGAGAGGGCTTGATAGGAGATGAGGCAAGGAGGAATTGGGAGGCAGGGACAAGGAGGAGAGTAGGGGAGCGGGTGAGGGTGGGGGAGCGGGAAGGGGTTAGGGGGGTTGATGGAGGGAGGGTATGGGGGAGGGGTTGAGGGGGGAGGAGGAGCGGGGCGCGGTAATGGAGTGTGGCCGATGGTAGGTGCGCGGGAAGGCTTAAGTGGGGATGTGGGTGAGATAAGAGGGCCGGGAGAGGAGTCAAAAAGGCATCGGCGCCCGACATAGCCGGGAGCTGGCGATGGGGCAGATAAGAGCAAGCGGTCAGATGGTCAGATTTATCAAATGTAGCGCTTGCTCTTAAGAGGCCTCCTAAGATGGTAGTCCTGTCTTTGCGCAGGACGTGCGCCGTACATTCTCCCCGGCGAACGGCGCACGGTGCACGGCGGGAAAACAGGCAGCTGGGAGGGGGGGGGGGAACTCCCGAGACTCATAGGGTCACGGCATTGGGGCTATCCGCAGTTGGGAACGACATTGACTGTCCATAGCAGCTCACAACATAAGGGCAATACACATCTGGGAAGGACATGGGATGTTCAGAACAGATTACAGCGAAAGGGCAATACACATCTGGGAAGGACATGAAATGCCCAGAGCAGCTCACAACATATGGGCAATACACATCTGGGAAGGACATGGAATGACCAGAGCAGCTCACACCATAAGGGAAATAGGCATCTGGGAAGGACATGGAATGTTAGGGCAGATCACAGCGAAAGGGCAATACACATCTGGGAAGGACATGGAATGTTCAGAGCAGATCACAACACATGGGCAATACACATCAGGGAAGGACATGGAATGACCAGAGCAGCTCACAATATAAGGGCAATACACATCTGGGAAGGACATGGAATGTTCAGAGCAGATCACAGCGAAAGCAATACACATCTGGGAAGGACATGGACTGTCCATAGCAGCTCACAACATAAGGACAATACACATCTGGGAAGGACATGGAATGTTCAGAGCAGCTCACAATATGAATGAAGTCAATGCACATCTGGGAAGAACTGGCGATCTCCAAAGTAGCTCGCATGATGAAGCTATTCGCCTCCATCTCGAAAAACACTACATTTAATCAAGATGTTTTTTTCCATCACAGTGTCGCGGGAGTTGCTAATAATAAACACACACCCAGCTGGGGAGAAAAGCTGCTGGTATTTAAGTTGACATTGGTTGATGAATCGAGTGGTGGTAAGGGAGGAGGAGGTTTTGTGTAGCAGCAGCAAAGTAAAGATATGTAGAGGAGGGTGAGAGTGACACATAATGGTGGTAGCGAGTGTGGGTGGTGGAAAGGGTGGTGGTTACTGGGTGGGAACAAGTTTGAACCCCGGGGTTAGAATCCCATGAACTGTCACATGGGAAGCAGGTGCCCACTTCAAATGGTTATCTTGTAGTAAACGTTTGTTTGTTGTTGTTCTACGTCCTAGCAACATCTAAGGTCATACCAGGACGGGTACCGACTTGTGACAGTGCGCACTCAGTGCTACCCCACTGGGAGACCAGGCTGCCAGCACCATGACCTGATATCCAACTCAGTCACATTATCCTGACATTGAGCCAAGCAGTCCTTGCCATATCCTAATAATGCAGAGCACCTAGCTAGGAAGCGACAATTATCAATTTTTAAGTCATTGGTTTGACTCGTCCAGGGTTCGAACCCACAAACCCATAGGTTCGGTTCCCCCGATCTACCAAAACAGGAAACGGACGCTCAACTCATTAGGCCACCCCGTCTGGTCTCATATATTAGACAAAGCATGCCCTAGTGATGTCAGCGACACACTCCACATGCTCATTCCATCAAAGATGAGGACTTTACCAAATGTTCCATGTAGCGTCTAAAGCCCCAGTCACACTATGGCTTGCGACTACTTGCGACCACAAAAAAACGGTCACCGGTGACCACCTTATGACCAAAGCAACCAATCAAAATGGTCGCCGACCTCTGGGCGACCATTTTGGTTGCAAGGTTTTTGGTGCAACAGCTGCAACCTCCTTGCGACACAAAACGGTCGAAAGGAGGCTGGCGACCACTGATGTCCACTTTGCGACCTATTTGCAACCAACCCTTTTTGGTATAGTCACAAAGTGGTCGCAAGCATAGTGTGACTGTGGTATTACTTAGAATAGGCCGTCCTGATATGACCTTAGATGTTGCTAGGACGTAAAACTCCAACAACCAACCAACTTAAAAACAGAAAACATACTTTCGTCCAAAAAAAGGATTAGAAATTTAGAATAAACGGATCAATTCAAAATGCAGATGAGACCCTCAAACCGTAAAGTAAGGAAGACCTTAACTATAGCCAAAACTAATGAAACACACTCTTCATTACAGACCCCTGTTACGTCACACAACCCGTTACGTCACGTATCCATTACGTCATGCAACAGCTATGCGGTTACATGAAAGGCCCCATTATGTCAGTAGATCCTTCCAGGTCGCTGACCCAGCGTAAAATACCATCCATTTTCTAATCAAATTGCTTCCCGCGCACCTGCAACCCTCTCTCGGCTGAGCACCGCTAAAAGTCGTCTGCTTCACTTAATATGATAGAAGACGACATCTCCTGACACCCCCCCCCCCGCCCCCATTCCCACCCACCCACCCACCCACACAGAAGCCATTCAATCATCTGGTGAAAACAATAAGTGCATTTCAGTAAGTGTGTCACAAACACGCTGTTTTATTTTGAGTTCCGTTGAGAGCAGATGACAATTAGCGGAGACGCGGACTGCAAGAATAAAAGTCGGCAGTGAATGGGTTAAGAGCGCCTTCACGACGGCCTCCGTCACCCGGCGTCCCTAATCATGTCAGCGCGGACAGCGGCCTCCTCGGCGCTCAATAACAAATCAAGGCTATTCTAAAGGAAGCCGCATCCAGTAGGCCTCCCAGTAACTCAATAGGACCATTCACCGCCAGTATTTACGGCTTAATGCCGCGCCGCAAAATAAATTCAACGCAAGCCTGGTGCTTTGTTGTACGGAGAATGGGGCGGGCGGGCGTCTCACACACGGGGCCGCGTTTCCGGTCTATAGAAAGAAGGGTTTCTATGATACCCAGCAAGACGAAGAAAGGCGAGGAGGGCGCGGAGGAGGGGATGGGGGGGGGGGAGGAGGGGAGGAGGGAGTGAGTGGTGGGGGTGGGAGGGAGTGAGTGGTGGGGGTGGGAGTGAGATTGGTGGAGCGGCTCCAAGTACAGAAGGGGGGGGGGGGGTCAAAGGGTGACCATCAATGTCCACATGACCCCTGATCCCGGGTGCCCTCTTCTACTTACAAATATAGAACAGCAATCCCAACAAATTTACTATAAAAATAACACACTCCTGTTTTTACTTTTAGTGTTTTGTTTGTTTGTTGTTGTTTTACGTCCCAGCAATTTAGTGATGCACACGCACATACACATATATATATAAAGTCAGCTGGTGTAACTACTTTGGATATTATGTTTTAGAATCTGTTGTGTGTACATTGTAAGTATATGTGCTATATAATTTATTATGTGAATATAAATAATGGCAGCCCCTTGATGTTTCTCTCTAACCATCTTAACCTCTATGATATTCACTGCGGAGTGGGCATTCTCTCCTTCTGGCCTCCTCCACGCCATGAGCCAATGGTCATTCTGTTCACTTTGAAACTTACATATATTATATATTGTAAGTATATATGTATATAATAATTACATGAGCATGTATATTGTAAGTATATATGTATGTAATAATTACATAAGCAGACATATACTTACAATACACAACAGATTCCGAAACTATAACACCCAAAGTAGTTACATCATCAGTTAACCTTATGGGAATGGGAGGGAGGAGAGGGTGAGGACTTTTAGTTTAAGTTACACAGATGGTGTTTAGGTGTTAGTACAACTTCATTGACAGCGAACTGTGTGTAAAACAGCCCGGATCCTCCAGGGTCTTCCCGGACTGGTCGGGTCCCGGGTCACAACCCGGCAATTCGCACTGCGCGCGCATCGCGGACTAGAAGCTGCGGTTGTGATGTTTGGTCACATGATTAAGTATGTTTTACGGTTGAGGCTTCACTATACAAACTATATCTGTCATATATAACACTATCCTTGCCGTATATTTTGCTTTGTACCCATATATTATTTTCAAGCACATTCTGAGTAATGCATACTATACGGTACACACTGTATAATTTATTATACTATGTTCCATAACTTGTGTAAATAATCATGTATGTATGTATGTACGTAAGTACGTACGTATGGATGCATGCATGTATGTACGTATGCATGCATGCATGCATGTATGTATGTATGCATGCATGTATGCATGTATGTATGCATGCATGTATGTATGTATGTATGTATGTATGTATGTATGACGGCCAGAATGGCAGTGCCCCAGTGCTAAAACAAAAAGAAGAAAGAAAAGAGTTTTGCGTTTGAGTTTTATTTAAAGCTGCATAGTCCGATGAAAACATCACCAACTGTCGGAAGTCAGTACCCATCCTGATAAGAACTTAGATGTTGCCAGGACATAAAACCCCAACAAACAAAACAAACAAACCCATCCGACTGCAAGTACTGCAGGTCCGGCCTGTGACGGGTTCTTTCCGCATGGCTTCCACAGGGGCTCCTGGGGGCTGCTGGGTGCCCGGATGATGGGCAGGGAGGTACGCGGTGGAATCTGCGCAACATCCGGTACACACGTACCGTACTGAGTGGGTATAGAGTCGTAGGGTCGGGGGTGGTGACCGGAAGTGACATCAAGTGGAGTATGTAGTAAATGGTTGGTTGGTGGAGGTTTATGTCCTGGCAACATCTAAGGTCATATCAGGACGGGAACTGACTTGTGACAGTGCACACTCATGACCTTATAGGGTTGCGCCACTGAGAGACCAGACCACCAGCACCATGCTCCAATATCCCACCCAGTCACATTATCCGGACATTGAGCTAACCAGTCCTTACCTTATCTTATTAATGCTGAGCGGCAAGCTAGGAAGCGATGATTATCAATTTTCTAAATCATTGTTTTGACCTGTCCGGGAATTTTGACTCCCAATCTCTCACACGGGGGGCATAATCGATTAATCAACTCGGGTCACCCGAGCCACTTTTTGGCGCATACACCCATCCTACAGACTCGGGTTGAATAAATGAATACGCTCGGGGTGGACAAAATGGTGGCTTAATCTAAAACTTAATTTTTTTTTTCAATAACCGATATATGTACAGCAAAATAGGATTTAAAGTATTTTATGATTGTAAAAGCTGACAATCTGGGTTATTAAAAAACAAGCATTAAAAGCATAGGAGTTGAACTGGTACCGGTTATCCTACAGGTACCAGCACAGATGTGACGTCATTGCTCCTAGCAAAACCCCAGCCAAGAGGTGGGTTACTGGGGGTCGGGTCATTTTGCACATGGCACGTGTATTTGTCGACTCCCTTCGCGGTGTTCTGTTTTTAATTCTGACGACTCGGGTGAGACGAGTTGCCCGGGTCGTGTTAATCGATGACGGCCGGGAGGTTTGCGCTCTACCGATTCGGCCACCACACCCGGACTGTACTACATAGATGAAAGAACAGACAATGCGAAATTTGAACTGCCAACCTTCCACACGGGAAGCCTACGCTCTAACCGATTCGGCCACTGCGAAAGGAGCATTGGAATGAGGACATAAGATGGTAATACCACAGCTACTTCAAACCTCGGGACCTCCCCTCCGATACAGGATGGTCGTGGCAGAGTTGCTCCATCAGTCGTAAGTCATGTGGCGAACCTCTAGGTGGCGTGGGCGCGCCGGCCATTGGTGGCATAACAGGATCTCGGTAAACCGCTAGATGGCGTGTGTGTCTGCGGTGTTCGCCCCCCCCCCCCCCCGTTGCCCACGTTGTTGTTTGTTTGTTGGAGTTTTACATCCTGGTAACATCTAAGCTCATATCAGGATGGGTAGTAACTTGTGACAGTGCATATTCATGGTGAATTTATAGTGTAGCCCTGCTGGGAGACCAGGCTGCCAACACCATGACCTGATTTCGCACCAAGTCACATTATCCTGATACTGAGCTAACCAGTTCTTGCCCTGTCCTAATAATGCAGAGCGCCAGGCTAGGAAGCGACAAGTATCAATTTTAAGTCATTGGTTTGACTCAACCACGGTTCGAACCTCCTGGCAACATCTGCGGTCATATCAGGAAGGGTACCAACTTGTGACAGTGCACAGTCATGGGGAATTTATAGTGTGGCCCCACTGGGAGACCAGGCTGCTAGCACCACGACCTGATTTCTCACTCAGTGACATTATCCTGATACTGAGCTAACCAGTCCTTTCCCTATCCTAGTAATGCTGAGTGCCAGGCTAAGTACTGACAAGCATCAATTTTGTAAGTAATTGGTTTGACTCAACCGGGATTCGAACTCCCGACCTTCTGCACGGGGAGCCTGTGCTCTATTGATTCGGCCACCACGTCCGGTGAATTAACCATGTTATGGGGATAACATGGACAATTTAAAACACAAAGTTCACGTAAGGTGTGTGTATGGGGTGGGGGTTGAGGTGGGTAGTCTAGACACCAATTCTATTGCGGTGATGTAAAGTGTACTTACTATGGCCCAGTGTTGGTGATTTCAGAGGGTGCATCTGTTGGTTAGTAAGAAAGCTACTCAAGCAAGCTTGCCAACATTGGAAAATGAAAAACAGGAATATCTTAAGGGATATTATATTGGGGAATCTGGGGGACTCCCCCCCCCCCCTCTCAAAAAAGCTTAAATCCTAGATACTCTGTGGTGCATTCTGGACACAATACTCCATAAGATTGATATAATATTACTCTATTAATGGTTTTTTATTCGTTTTTGTTTTTTATTGAGGCTGTGTTTATACTGTCCATAGCATATAAGCTTGAGTACTCGGGCTTGTTTTCAATGCTGGCCAGCTGTAGTGGTGGAGTTATACTTATCACATAGTAGTAGCTGATAAGGTGTTTGATTGCCTGTATTACAGTAGCAGGTAAATGGTTGCTTAGTACGGTTAGTAGTCTATGTTAGTTTTTGTTTGATTTTCTTGGTATATATATATATATTTTATTTTTTCTACTCTTATTACTAGACTAGCCTACTCATATTTACATATCATAGGCTTGCATCGGTTTGTTAGGTGTGTTATTTGGATAATTTTGGCATGGTTGCAGGGTAGCCAACATTGGAAAATATCAAACCCAGAGATTGGCATAAGGTGATGATGGGGGACATAACATATCATAACCATACGCGAAACCATGAAGTTCAAATACGTTAAAGTTGCATAGTCCGATGGTTTTGAGTTTCGCGAATTTTTCTGAGATACATATATTAAATTGATTGTTATAATCTTGTTTACTTTAGTTTAAAGTAACTTTAATTTAAATGGCTAATTGTTGCGTTATTTGAAGTATAAACATATAAAATTAGTATTGGCAAGCACACCAAAACTTTGACCCCATAGGCTTCAGCAATAACAGGTTTTTATGAAATTGCCTCAGTACCCCCTTTTTATGTGACAACAAATGCTTACTAACTGCATCAGTAGCTAAGTTAGATATGTAGGATCAAATCTAGATAATTACTTTGGGTTTGAAAATTTGATGCTTCATCGGACTATGCAGCTTTAAGGTACGGCAGGTTTTGGTTGATGACCCACCTAACCCTACATAGACAGTATGTATCACGGACACTTGGCACTTTGTTAATGTATATGGGTCAGGATCACGAAAAGAGGCCAATTGGTGGAAGTTGTCGGTGTCGAGCATGGATGTCGGCGTCGATCAGTATAATTATAATTTAGCATTGACAAAGGTGTTGGAAAGTCTTTAAATTTATCCTGAATGTAAAGGTCGAGAAAATACAACAACCTGATTTGTTTCTAGGATAATATAATATAAAACAAAGAAATGCATGAGACTTTAAGAATTGTGACGCCGACATCTGTTAAAGTTGTCGGCGTCGATCATTGGATGTCGGCGTCGATCGGTATAATTATGATTTAGCATTGACAGAGGTGTTGGAAAGTCTTTAAATTTATCCTGAATGTAAAGGCCGAGAAAATAAAACAACCTGATTTGTTTCTAGGATAATTTAATATGAAACAAAGAAATGCACTACACTTTTAAGAATTGCGACGCCGACATCTTCACTTGACTACCGATTGGCCCGTTTCGTGGGGCTGACTCATATCAATCTGACTCGTGATTGGATCGAACCCAAGACCTCGCGCCCATGAAACCAGTCCTATACCCGTTCGACCACCTTGGCCGGTTGGTGGCGCTAGAAGTAGTTGTCTTAAAGCTGTATAGACTGATGAAAACATCATATTTTCAAAACCAAAGCAATTATCTAGATTTGATTATACATATCTTACTTAGATACTGGTGCACTTAGTAAACATTTGCCACCACATAGAATGGAGTGCTGAAGGAATTTAATAGAACCTGTCAGTGCAGAAGCCTATGGTGTCAGAGTTTTAGCGTGCTTCCCAAAATTAATTTGTCACATTTTCACTTGAAATATCTCAAAAGTTAGCCATTTAAAATAAAAGTTACCTCAAACTAAAGTAGTGTACATTATGACGATATTTATCTCAGAAAAATACAGAAACTAATAACCATTGGACTATGTAACTTTACATAATTACCATCCGCCATCTTGCCATAAGTATAAGTATTACACAGATACATTGGGCATGGCCCAGTCCACCAGACACCTCCTACTCCTAACAGCTTGTAAAAATATACGAATTTTCGGTTCGGATTTATATATTGGCAAAGAACATTATTATTCTCGGGCGACGGAGTGGGGACCATGATTATGTAACAGAGAAGCAATGGATGCCCCACTCGCTTTGTGACATAAGCGCCTATGTTGAAATGTGATAACACATAGCGACCGAGATTGTGATGTGATGTTCATACTTACGAGACAGTTAATAATTATTTAAATGTTCCCTTCATGCACCAGAAACAGTGCAATTGAAGGAGAGCAGCATTGATATATGTTTGTTGTAACTGTCTGCAACTACCTGTTACCACGGGACCAATGGACAAGCACATCCAGCAAACCTGCACACATTATAGACACCACCTGCAACTGGGGTTGAGTGACAGCTGTCCCCTATTAGAGAACCGGCCACCCAGGCTGTGGAGGGTGTCTGATTGGTTGGCTGTGTGAGCTTAGTCACCTGCATTCCTTATACCTGACACAGAGACCCCACATGAGGACTCTTGGAGAAGCACTCCTGGAGGGGACTCCACTTTCTACACTTGAACTAGCAACATCTATTCCAAAGACACTGAGCTGTGTGCAACAACCATTGGACTCAGGTTCAATGGGCTGTAGGCACTGATTCTGATATACACCAGCAATAGTCATGAGGATCTGTGTGGGCAGTTGGTAAGGAGTGAGGGTGATAGATCACCAGTAGGTGAACAGGAGTTGATGCCAATAAAACACAACCTCTTCACTGTCAATCTTGCGCGACTTGTCTTCCTTTCTTCCTTATAAGTTGTTGTGAGTAATTACAGGTGGGGACTGACAGACAGTTATCAGAACACACCTGTGGAGCATAGTAATGTTTGGGGTTCAGACGGCCGAGTCCTGACATATTACAAGCTGCTGACTTCCGGTTGGGGGGTGGGAGCCGTGCGCGGCGATGCGTCGGGATTTGAGCGCGCTGCGCATCAGCGCTCTTACTTCCGGT
>CM059186.1:125209820-125257458 GCA_030323885.1 Branchipolynoe longqiensis | reverse complement strand
AGAGAGAGGGAGAGAGAGGGAGAGAGAGGGAGAGAGAGGGAGAGAGAGGGAGAGAGAGGGAGAGGGAAAGAGAGAGCGAGGGAGAGAGAGGGAGGGGCAGAAAGGAAGAGAGAGGGAGATAAAGGGAGAGAGAGGGAGAGAGGATGTGTGAGAGGAGGTGTGATAGGAGGTGGATATAACTACTGAACTCTTTCTCTATCCACATTAGAGAGAAAGAGGCCCTGGAGGGTTATCCACAAAGCTGCCACTTAAAACAGCATGGAGCGGGGGTGGAGAGAGGGAAGGGGGCGAAGAATGGGGGAAGGGGGTAGGGGGTAGAAAGGAGAGGCGTTGGTGGATCTGTTGAGGCTTTGTGTGGAGCAGTGTGATACGCTACCCGTACTTCTGCTAATTGACACCTAGCGCAGTGACACAATCCACTGACACCCAACACACGTCGACACCCCACACACCGCCTGACTGACACCCAACACGCGCTCTTCCGTGTTTCGCGCCAGTTTTGATCAAATTTCGCTGGGACGGATGTCGTCTGCCCCGCGAGTAATAAATGCGCGGGAACAAATCGACGTCACCCACATCATTCGCCTGAGTCAGATAGTGTTCTTGCCCTTTGTTATCTTTTTTTTTGTGCGAAAGGGGGGAGGAGGGTGGCGCGCCATTTACCTCACCCCCCCCCCCCATCACCTCTCATTTCTGGTCTTGTTCGCTGCAGACACATTTAGAATCGTTGCCATGCACATTTAATTCCAATTTATGATCATCGGACACCGTCTGATTAAAGCTGCATAGTCCGGTCATAGAATCCAATTTTTTAACTAACAAATTATTTAGATGTGGGCCTACATATTTCCTAACTTATATACTGATCCACTTATTAAAGCCGCATAGTCCGATTAAAACATCACATTTTCAAAACCAAAAACAATTATCTAAATTAGATTCTACATATCTATCTTAGATACTGATGCACGTATTGAACATTTGTCACCCGGTAGAATGGAATACCGAGGCAATTTAATCAATAATAGAACATGTTATTGCAGAAACCTATGATGTCAGAGTTTTGGTGTGTTTGCCAAAACTAATTTTGTATGGTCGCACTTCAAATATATCAAAAGTTAGCGATTTAGAATAAAAGTTACTTCAAACGAAGGTCAGGTAGATTATAGAGATCAACCTAATATATTTATCTCAGAAAATAACAGAAACTCAAAACCTTCAGAGTATGCAACTTTAAGCTTGTGTTGTTGCATAGAAGGGAATACATAGTCAATGTAATAGAACATGTTACTGCTTAATCCTATGGTGTCAGAGTTTTGATGTGCTTGCAAACACTGTTGTGACAGTGCACACACATGGTGACTTTATAGTGCTGCCCCACTGGGAGATCAGGCCACCTGCACCATAACCTTATATCAATCACATTATCCTGCCTCTGAGCCAACCAGTCCTTGCCCTATCCAAACAATGGCAAGCGCCTGGCTAGGAAGCGTCAAGTATAAATTGTCAAGTCATTGGTTTGACTCGACCAGGGTTCGAGAAAAAAAACCTAAAGCTTGTTGTATTTAACGATGCTTCTAGAGCACTTTGATTTTTATCATCGGCTATTGGAGGTGAAAGGACCAGGGTTCGAGGGTTCGAATCCCGCGATCTACCAAAACGGGAGGCGGACGCTCAACTCATTCGGCCATCTGCGTCTGGTCCAACCCACAAACAGAGCGAGTAGTCAGACAGACAGACAAACAGACAGACAGACAGTCACCTAAAAACTAGGTGCATAATTTGCCGCGCGTTCTACTAATGCTGGGGCACGCCGTCGCGTTTGTTGGTGGATGGGGGCAGGTGGGGAGCGGTGTGTGTGTGTGTGGGGGGGGGGGGCTGGAGTGCGGGGACCGTGTGTTGTGGCCGTTCCGCTCCACTGAGCACGGTTGTACACAAAGGCGCGGCGTGTCCCGGCGAGGACAGCTGCACTCAGACAGACGCCTTTGTTTGGATCGCGCGCGAACCGCGCATCCCGCCATGGCGCGCGTGTCCGCGTGTGCGCGTGAGTGCGTGTGGGTATGGTGAGGTGGAGGATAGAAGCGAGGTGTGTAGTGTTTTGTGTGTGTGAGGTGTGAGAGTTTGGTTTGTGTGTGTGAGTGTGTGTGTGGTGTTTTGTGTGCGTGTGATGGTGGGAGAGAGTTTGGTATGTATGTGTGTGTGGTGTTTTGTGTGTGTGTGATGGTGGGAGAGAGTTCGGTTTGTATGTGTGTGTGAAGGTGGGAGAGAGTTTGATATGTATGTATGTGTGGTGTTTTGTGTGTGTGTGTGTGTGAAGGTGAGAGAGAGTTTGGTTTGTATGTGTGTGTGGTGTTTTGTGTGTGTGTGTGAAGGTGGGAGAGAGTTTGGTTTGTATGTGTGTGTGGTGTTTTGTGTGTGTGATGGTGGGAAAGAGTTCAGTTTGTATGTGTGTGTGAAGGTGGGAGAGAGTATGGTTTGGATGTGTGTGGTGTTTTGTGTGTGTGTGTGAAGGTGGGAGAGAGTTTGGTTTGTGTGTGTATGGTGTTTTGTGTGCGTGTGATGGTGGGATAGAGTTCGGTTTGTATGTGTGTGTGGTGTTTTGTGTGTGTGTGATGATGGGAGAGAGTTCGGTCTGTATGTGTGTGTGTTGTTTTGTGTGTGTGTGTGATGGTGGGAGAGAGTTCTGTTTGTATGTGTGTGTGAAGGTGGGAGAGAGTTTGGTTTGTATGTGTGTGTGGTGTTTTGTGTGGGTAGCAGGGTTAGAGTTTGGTTTGTATGTGTGTGTGGGAGGGAGGGTGAGAGAGTTTCGTGTGTATGTGTGTGAAGGTGAAGAGAGTTTGGTTTGTATGTGTGTGGGAGGGTTGCGAGGGTTGGAGACAGTTCAGTTTGCATGTGGGAGGGTGGAAAAGAGTTTGGTTTGTATGTGTGTGGGGGTCGGGTGGGAGAGAGTTCAGTTTGAATGAGTGTCTGGTGTTTTGTGTGTGTGGGAGGGTGGGAGAAAGTTCGGTTTGTATGTGAGTGTGTGGGGGGTCCGTGGAGCGGGGAGTGCGGGGAGTTCTACTTATTGCGGGAATTAGCGGTTAGCGGAGGAGGGAGTGTGCGGGTGGGGGTGCGAGGGGGGGGGGGGGTGGTAAATGGGTGGCCGCAGCTGAACGGTGCCAGCCTGACCCAGTTCCCGGACATGGGAAATGGGTGTGCCCATGTCAGTCAGCCCCCCCCCCCCCCCAACCCTGCCCTCACCCCACTCCCACATGCACCCATTCTCCCACCCACACACCCACACCTACACCTACACTTACACCCACCAACACCTACACCTACACCTACACTTACACCCACCAATACACACCCACATCCCCATCCATACCCACAGCCCCACACCCACTCCCACCTAACCATACCCAGACCCAGACCCCTACACCAAAACCCACACCACACACCCTCACCCTCACCCTCACCTACATCCACCAGGACACACCCACACCCACACACCATCACCCACACCTACACCCACCAGCGCACACCCACACACCCACACACCCACACATCCACGCACCCACTCACACCCATGGCACGCGCGCACAGATACACACCTCCCCAACTGCACCTAGCGGTAAATGATTAACAACACTCCACTGTCTGGCTGCCAGAAAAAAAAAACGGCGCGAAAGTATGCGTCCATTTCCCGCCATCTCCAACAACTACAAGCACAACAATCAACATTGGTGGCGGCTCCTCGCCACATGAACCGGGACCAACAACGAAATACGCACGCCGTCCTAGAGTGAGAGTGAGAGTGAGGGTGTGTGTGTGTGAGGGGGTATGTGTGCGTGTGGGTGTGGGTAAGGGGCATGTTGGCATGTGGGCTTTTGGACATGTGTGTGTGGGAGTGGGTATGAGGTGGGTGTGGGTGTTGGTATGGGGTATGTGGGTGGGTGTGGTTGTTGGTGTGGGTAAGGGGCATGTTAGCATGTGTGTGGGGGAGGGGGTATGTGGTTGGGTGTGGGTGTTGGTACGTGGCATGTGGGTATGTTGGTGTGTGTGTGTTGGCATGGGGCATGTGGGTGTGGGTTTGGGAGAGGGTATGTGGGTGGGTGTGGGTAAGGGGCAAATGGACATGTGGGGGGAGGGGGTATGTGTGTGGGTGTGAGTGTGGGTAGGGGGGAAGTGGGCATGTGTGGGGGGTATGTGGGTGGGTGTGGGGAAGAAGCATGTGGACATTTGGGGGGTGGGTGGGAGGGAGGGGTTGACCACTTCCTGTATATTTCTGCTGGAGCGGCTGTTCTAGAAGACCTAGGGTTAGGGCTGGGTGATGGTGATGGGGTGTGTAGGTGAGTGTGAGGGTGTAGGTGTGTGTGTGGTATGGTGGTGTGAGGTGGTGACAGTGGATGTTGTGTGTAGCTGTGTGTAAGGTGTGATGTGGGTGGTGTGTATGCGGGGTGATGTGGGTGGTGATGGTGATGTATGTTAAAGCTGCATAGTCTGATGAAATATAAAATTTTCAAAACCAAACCAATTATCTAGATTTGATTTGAGATATCTAACTTAGATATTGATGCACTTCTTAAGCATTTGTTTCTGCATAGAAGGCAATACTGAGTCAATTTAACAGAAACTGTTACTGCAGAAATCTATGGTGTCAGAGCTTTGGCAAGCTTGCCAAAACTAATTTTCCATGTTTGCACTCAAAATATCTCAAAAGTTTAACATTTAAAATAAAAGTAACTTTGAACTAATGTAAAGTAGATACTAGTGATTGATCTACTATATTTATCTCAGAAAAATACAGAAATTCTAAACCATCGGACTATGCAACCTTAATTGTATCTCTATAACCCCCCCCCCCCTTCCCACACACAGACACAACCTAACAACAACCAAACAGTCATCGCTGACCCTAGCGATCAGGTTCCCGAAACCCCTATAAACCTAGAAAAGAGCAACGCACGCTCTCGTTAACCAGGTTAGAGCAACAGACGATTCCAACCACCAACCCGCCGCCCTCTGGCGGCAGTGGAAGAAAGTATTGTGTGGAGTGCGCTCAATATGCAACATGATCTGTAGAAAATATCAATGAGATGATGTTCCATCTTTTTGAGGAGGAGGGAGAAGGTATGGAACCGGTTGTAGTACAGGAAATGCACTCCAGGTGGCGTCAGTAATTTATATTCACATAATGGTTTACGCGGAAAACATATGGAAGGAATATTGGCTCAAATTTAACAGAAGCTGCCATATAAGTAAGTCTGTGGTGTCCAACATTGCAGTGTGCACACCGACATTATTTTGTACGTTTTTCCCTTCAGACATCCCCAAAATTACTCATATTTAATCAAAGTTACTCAACGTTAAAGTAATGTAAAATTAAAACAATGAACTTAATATATATATTCATTTGTTAAAAATGACAGACATTCTAAACCATCGGAATATGTATATTTCATATGGTCTCTACTCCACCTTTTAGCACTGTGACCCCCCCCCCCCCCCCCCCCCCCCTCCACAACTTTTATACCTGTGACCTCCCTACTATTACCACTGTGGCCTCCCCACTATCAACATTGTGACCTCCCTATTATAAACAGTGCGACCGGCCACCACCACTTTTTAACACTGTGGTGCAATATGTCCACCCCACTTTACAACACTGTAGTCACCCTACTTTCACAACTATGGCTGCCTCACTTTTAAAGGTGTAGCATCCCTACTTTTAATACATTAGCATCCTATTTTTAATACTTTGGTGTCCTACTTGTAATACTTTAGCAGCCTACTTTTACTAGGTTTGTACCCCACTTTTATCACTCCGACCATTCACCTTTAACAATATGCCCCCCCCCCCACTTTTTAACCCTGCAGCCTTCCCACTTTTACCACTATGCCCCTCCCCCACTTTGAAACCTGTATCCTCCCCACTTTTAATACTAAGCTCCTCCCCTACTTCTTATCCCTGTAGCCTCCCCAGATTTAACAGTACACCCTCCCCACTTTTTAACCCTGTAGCCTTTCCACTTTTAACACTATGTCCCTTCCCCACTTTCTAACCCTGTAGCTTCCCCACTTCTAACACTGTGATCATCCCCCACTTTTTAATCCTGTAGCCTCCCCAAATTTAACACCACACCCCTCCCCACCTTTTAACACTGTGCCCTCTCCACTTTTAACACTATGCCCCTCCCACACTTTCTAACCATGTAGCCTCCCCACTTTTTAATCCTGTAGCCTCCCTACTTTTAACACTACACCCCTCCCACCCTTTAACCCTGTTGCCTCTCCACTTTTAACACTATGCCCCTCCCCCACTTTCTAACACTGTAGCCTCCCCATTTTTTAACACCACACCCCTCCCCACTTTTGAACCCTGTACCCTCCCCACTTTATAACCCTGTATCACTTGTTAACACTATGCCCCTCCCCCACTTTAATACATGTACCCTCCCCACTTACAGCACTATGCCCCCCTCCATCACCCACTTCCCCCCAGTGGCCACCACACTCCTACCAGTACCACTGTTGCTACGCGCCTAGCCCAGCGCCGTCCATCTATGGCTACAAAACCCGGAAGTGGAATCCATCCATCACGTGACTTTGTAAGACGGCCACCGCAACTAGACGCGAGATGAAACGGCACCGAACAAATGCACACAGCGCGGGAAACAAATTTAAGCTACTGCGTCTGTGTGGGCGCCATGACAGCCATAAACCAGCCTAATAAGCAGTCTATGACATGTTTACAAAGTGGCGGGGTGGGTGGGGGTGGGGGGTCTATCAGGAAAGGGGCGGGAGGGAGGGAGGGAGGGAGGGAGGGAGGGAGGAGAGGGGTGGAGCATTGATAAATTGAAATTTCCTTCACGCAGTCTTTGTCTTCCATGAAGCACATTTATGCTCGGTTTGCGTAGAGTTGTATTAAAAAAAAAAAAAAAAATCCCCATCGTCATTATTATTATAGATACATGTTTATTGCTAGTTATAATAAATTTGACCTTTTTTAGATAAATATTTTATTGATAATATAATATATGTTGTACCTTTTTAGATAAATATTTTAGTGTTAATTATAATGATAATCATAATATGTTTTACTTTTTAGATATATCTTTTTTTTAAATCAGTAAATATACTATATTTTACCTTTAAGATAAACATTTTCTGTAGATAATTATGAATGCCTTACTTCCTTTCATGAATATATTCCACCTTTAAGATAAATATTTTATTGATAAGTATAATATGTTATACTTGTTTTAATAACTATGTAATTAGTCAATGCAATATATTTAGCTTTTAATATAAACATTTTTTATTGATAATTATAAATACATGTATTTCTTTAGATAAATATTGTCATTGCTAATTATGGCATATTAATTATTATAATATAGTTGGAAATAAATATTGTTTGAAAGAATTCACATTGGATATATTTGAAATGAAAATGTGAACACATTAATGTGGTAATCGAAATGCTGGACACCATTCGTTCGATTAAATTGATTTGATTAGTTATTCCCTTCTATGCAACAATAAATGCTTAATGAGTGCACTGGTATTTAAGTTGGATATGTAGGGTCAAATCTAGATAGGTCTTTTGGATTTTAACATTTTGTACTTTTCTTTGATTATGCAGGTTTGATATTTACGGGTACTTGAACCGGGAACAAATGACTAGATTATGCAGGGACTGGTATGCAGGTATTGCAGATATAGCAATACCTCAGGGAGTTTGATGCCCCTGCCTTGCAGAGTTGTAAACAACTGCCTTGTGGTACAGGTTCTTGACGGAACCGAAGGTTAAGGGAGCAAACCCTAAACAGAAAACCATGTCACTGTGGCAGCATTAAGGGCGGTTGATGTATGGAACTCCCAACATCTCCCGACCAGCCACTGCAGGGACAAATAGTTTTGCGCCTGTCTTGACATGATTTGCTCCCCGAGAGAGTGCCGCTGGTAACTTGCAAAAGCCAGCAGCACTTCAACACTTTTGCAGGCAGCTTTCATGAAATGTACTACCGAAAGAGAGGGCGCCCTCATCTCCAGTTCAAGGATACAATCAAGAGAGACCTGAAGCTGAGAGACATTAAGACCGACTCATGGACGCAACTCTCACAGCAGAGAGCTAAGTGGAGAGAAGCAGTCAAGTAATTAAAGCAGTCTTTGTCGCATCGCGACCCACAGCATGATGATGATGGTGTGTGTAAGGGAGTAGTAGGTAGGGATGAGGGCAGAAGAGAGAAGGGGAGGGGAGTGGGAGGAGGGAGCGTGTCAGGGGGATGGGAATGGAGGGTGGAAGGACCTGGAGAGTGAGATGGAGGGTGGGATATGGAAAGGGTTGAGGGTGGAGAGGGTGAGAGTTGGGGAGGGTGATGGAAGGGACGAGATGGGGGAGAGGGAGGGGGAAGGTGGGAGGGAGAGATGGAGGATGGAGGTCTGGAGAGTGAGGTGGAGGGTTGGAAGGGTGGGATATGGAAAGGGTTGAGGGAGGACAGGGTGAGAGTTGGGGAGGGGGATGGAAGGGACGAGGTGGGGGAGAGGGAGCGGGGAGGGGGTGGGAGATGGAGGGTGGAAAGGAACTGGAGAGAGAGAGCTGGAGGGTTGGGAGTGTTGGAGAGGGAGGAGGTGGGGGGAGGAGAGGGTGAGAATGGGGGGGAGGAGAGGTAAGGGTGGTGTGGACAAGGTGGGTGAAGGGAGGTGGAGAGGGGAAAGGGGGGGGGAGATGGAGGGTGGAAGGAGCTGAAGAGATAGCGTGGGGAGAGAGGTGGAGGGTGGGGAGGGTGGGGAGGGTGGGAGAGAGCGGGGATGGAGGGAGGAGAAAGTTAGAGATGGGGAGGTGGATGGAAGGGTGGAGGGGACGAGCTGGGGGAAGGGGGGGGGGGGCGGGAGAGGTGGAGGGAGGGAGAGAGGGAGCGAGGGAACGAGATGGGCGGGGGCGGAGGCGGAGGCGGAGGAGGTGGCTGGAGGCGGGGGGGGGTGACAGAAGGGACATGCTTTAATGACATTTTGTGGTGGGCAGTTGCTTTGTTTTGCCGTCTATCGCAGACCCACAGACAAGTATTTGTGCATATATTAACACTGATCTACCAGCCGGGCCGCTCACCGGGGAGAGCCGGGACAAGCGCATGTCATTGTTTATGAACCACTCGCGGTCTTTGTCCCCGAACAGCCCTCCCTACAAGCGCTACAACCCTGAACCCATTCACCATGGTGATTCCATGGGCCGGTCTGACGCCTGCCACCTCAGACCAAGCATGAGCTACATTAAAAATGGGTTGCTTTAAAAAAAAAAAAGTGTACTGGGTGGCTGTGTATGGTATGCTTTTGTTTATTGTAGGTTTTGTTGTTGCTGTTGTTACTTTTTCGCGTGCAATCTGGCAATATAATGTATTTGCACAACCTCAGTTAAAGAATGGTTTTCTTTCCCATGCATTGAAGTTTTCCTGCCTTTTTTTGTCTCCCCTTTTCTTCACCACGCGCTGCATACAGTCTGTATATGTCAACGGATGCGGCCGCCAAATGTCGTCTGCTGTCAATGGCGGGAAACACTGCCACGCTTCAATTACCTGCATATTACCGCATTTAGTGAAAACCCATGACTTTTAGTGACACAAATCAGGTATATTCACCGATTTCGCTTTGTAGCAGACTACATTCCCCGAATACCCGCCAAAGCAGACGACATTTACTGATTTAGTCGAAGCAGACGGTAAACATTTACAATTTCCCGCCATTTGTAGTACGTGTATCCGCCGCCTCAGCACGACGGGTATTGTTCTACATCACTGTGGTTGAACGCGTTGGTTTTTGTTGTCTGCTGGTTTTTTGTCGTTGTTATATTGTTTTATCACCAGCCATTCGCTTGTAATTGAGTAACAGAGTTGTAGTATCACTATCAGGGCAGAAATCTGGACAACTTGAATACCCGCCATGTTCACATCTCCGGTGACACGCCATGAATTAGGTTTCTTTGTTTTAAAGTGAACGGGTGCCCACGGCACTTAATCTCGCTTAACACAATAACGTCAGTTTTTCCGCTTTATTTATAAAATAAAAATGTTATTACATGGAAGGAATATCAAAGACAATCTTCAATGCCGTTACCACACCACCCTTACCTCCTCCTCCCCATTCTCACCCTCTCCTCCACCTCCTCCCTCTCCAACCCTCCCCACCCTCCACCTGTCTCTTCAGCTCCTTCCACCCTCCACCTCCCACCCCCTTCCCCCTCCCTCTCCCCCATTTCGTCCCTTCCATCCCCCTCCCCAACTCTCACCCTCTCCTCCCTCCACCTTTCCATCTCCCACCCTTTCCACCCTCCACCTCTCTCTCCAGCTCCTTCCACCCTCCATCTCCCACCCCACCCCCCTCCCCATATCGTCCCTTCCGCCCCCCCCCAACTCTCACCCTATCCTCCCTCCACCTCCTCCTCTCCAAAACCCTCCCCACCTCCACCTCTCTCTCCACCTCCTTCCACCCTCCATCTCCCACCCACTCCCTCTCTCCGATCTCGTGCCTTCCATCCCCCTCCCCAACTCTCACCCTCTCCTCCCTCCACCATTTCCCTCTATGTTTTACGAGACTACGCATGCTCACAAACTAAAACGAAATGAATGTGAAATCATTTTTGATAATTCCCATTGAATTTACATTTGTTATTACTCCTATACATATTTTGATTCTTATTGAAAGGAATCATAGCTCATTATTATGTGTAAATAATATCAGACGTCGCACCAACAATTTGTCAATGAAAACAACACAGATGATATTTTAACGAATGTAAAACGAGAAGAAATGTGAGACTTTCCGAGGAGAGCAGGGTGTGTTACCACCCCATACACATGTAACTTATACAAAATACATTGATGAATAAATAAATACAGAATTTAAATACATAATACCGTTGAATTTTACTTCAGATTTGATTTTCCTTTGCCACAATTCAATATGAGCTTATACATTAATTTTTTATAAGTTTTATTTGCCTGAATTTGCACAACTTAATCCAAGATTTTTATATTTTGTTTAAAAGTGATGGCTACAAAATAGCATAACAGACTTGGACTTGGCTTTGGCAAAAACGCAGGTGGACTATGAAATTAATATACAATGTATGTGGACACTTTGATTATTTTATTGAGTTTTTTATTGATTTTTTTTATGTATATACAGTATAATTCCATTAAACCAAGCTCGGTTAAACCAAACGATTGGTTAATCCAAACTTTTTTCGCCGGCCTGACAAAATACTACCATTCATCATATAAAAAAGGAGATGGACTCTCAGATTACCTTATAACCACATGAAAGTTTGGTTTAACTGTCCCAGAAGTGGCCTGGGATCCAACAATTTTGTTTGGATTAACCGATAATTTGGATTAACCAACTTTGGTTTAACCAACTTTTTATGGTAGTATTTTGCCGGGCCGCCGAAAAAAGTTTGGATTAACCGATCATTTGGTTTAACTGAGCTTGGTTTAACGGGGTTATACTGTATTCTGCTCTACTTAACTATCGTTTGTACCCATCATGCCTTACTCTTTAATATACATAACCCCATTCAATAACACACATTCATGGACAAATCTATGTACCTATTTGCGAAGTACTAGCGTATTTGTTGTAATCATATCCACTGATTTGATTAGTTATAATGTAGGTATCATATGCATATTTATTCTGTGTATATAGAATAGATATTAGGTCATTTCCCCCCAGAACCATTCAATGTCCTGTAGCGTATATTTACCACATGTATATTACTGCTTTTATCAAACTGCAATTGTATGCCATTACCTATTATAACTGATAGCTTCATTTATGTATCAAACTATCTGAGGGACTTGTAGGAAATCAGGTACTCTGGGACTAACGAAGGACATTACTCAATGAATAAATTACACTTAATAAAAACAAAATGCTATTAAGATAAACCTATGATGCGCAGGAAGCATCGCTAGCTATCATCATCATCATCATCATCATCATCATCATTGTTATTGTTGTCATCGTCATCGTTGTCATGGTTATCGTCATGGTCATCACCATAATCAGCAGAATCATCACCATCACCACAATCATCATCACCACCACCATCACCACCATCGTCATCAACATTAACATCACCACCATCATCATAATCACCATCATCATCACAATCACCACCACCATCACCACTACCACCACCACCACCACCATCACCACCATCATCAATATCACCAGTCTGAGGGTCGCTGGGGAAACCATGGATAACTTTGCAACCAGTTCTCTTAATTTATCCCCCGTTCTCCACTGCCCCTTGGGACATGCCAAATTCCACAGGCCTGTCCCGTCTTGATATGACCTTAGATGTTGCCAGGACGTAAAACTCCCAACACCCAACCAAACTCCAGGCCTGTCCACTCCGTGATGTTGTCTTGCCACCTCTTCCTTTGTCCGTCTTGTCTCCTCCCTTCCCACTGCGCTATGGTAATACGTATGTGGTGTTGACAGGCTTGCACTGACCGCACAGACAACAGACACAAGGGCATCAGGGTACATAGTCGCTGCACTCAGATGTTGTATACTGGGCGGTAATGAATGCCCGGTGGTCAGCTTCCGAGTAATGACATCCCCGGCATTGTTGTGGCCACCTGCGTGCATGACACGATATCTAGCAAAGCCCAGCAGCCTTGATGATGTTGTTTGTTGTTTGTTTGTTGTTGTTTTACGTCCTAGCAACATCTAAGGTCATATCAGGTCTTGATGAAGAGGTAACACACTATTGATCACTAGATTTAGAAAATTCACAAAAGGCTATATTACATTGTTATTGATTACTGGAGTTGCGAAATTCACAAAAGCCTATACTAGATTTACAGTATTCACAAAAACCTATGCGACATTATTGTATTATTGATTACTAGATTCACGAAATTCATGAAAGTAAAAACAGCGATATTAGTGATTACTGGATTTGCGAATTTCATGAAGGTCTATACAACATTAATATCGATTACTTGATTTACAAAATTCACAACAATCTATGAAAGATTAGTATTCACTGGTAGGTACACAATTCCTGAAAACAGATACATCATCATCATAATGCTGTCAGTTGCGATGTGACAAAGACTGCTTTCATTACTTGACTGCCGCTCTCCATTTAGCTCTCTGCTGTGAGAGTTGCGTCCATGAGTCGGTCTTAATGTCTCTCAGCTACAGGTTTCTCTTGATGGTATCCTTGAACCGAAGACGAGGGCGCCCTCTCTTTCTGTAACCAGAAGACAGTTGAGAATAGAGGATCTGCTTTGGTAGCCTGTCTGATGACATCCTCATGAGGTGTCCAGTCCACCGGAGATGCTTTTTGATCAGAAGATCTTCCATAGAGGGCAGCCCCGTCCGTTCGAGTATTACATTTCATGAAAGCTGCCTGCAAAAGTGTTGAAGTGCTGCTGGCTTTTGCAAGTTACCAGCGGCACTCTCTCGGGGAGCAAATAGAGGTTTCACACCGGCAAGAACATGTCGAGACAGATGCAAAACTATTTGTCCCTGCAGTGGCTGGTCGGGAGATGTTGGGAGTTCCATACATCAACCGCCCTTAATGCTGCCACAGTGACATGGTGTTCTGCTTAGGGTTTGCTCCCTTAGTCTTTGGTTCTGTTAAGAACGTGTACCACAATGCAGTGGTTTACAACTCTCCAAGGCAGGGGTGTCAAACTCCATGAGGTATTGCTATAGCTGCAATACCTGCATACAACACTATTGAGTACTAGACATACTAGAGTACTAGGCTTCATGCAAGCCTAAACAACATTATTATTTATTACTTGTTTTGCAAAATTCACAAAGGCGTATAGAACATTATTGATTACTAGATTTGCAAAATTCACAAATGTCTTATATACAACATCATTATTGATTGCCAGATATAGTAACTTAATGAAAGTCTATGCAATATTATTATTGATGAGTGGATATGCAAAATTCAAGAAAGTCTATAAAACATTATTATGATTAATTACTGGATTTGTGAATTTCACGAAAGCCTATACAATATTATTATTGATTACTAGAGCTGCGAAATTCACAAAAGTTATGGTTAAACACACACATATTAATATATATATATTTATATATATATATTAAAATGTGTGTGTGTTTAACAAACAACATTAATATATATATATATATTAAATGTGTGTGTATTTATCCATAGCTTTTATGAATTTCGCAACTCTATATACATTGTATTGGTTTATCTAAAATAATTATACATGCATATTTAATCTCGAAAAAGGATCAATACAAATTGTGTTCAATAAAAATATATCCCATATTTTATCAGAGAAAGAGAGCAATGAGAAGATTACTTTTCTCTCTCTTTAAATTGCCAGGCACACGTTTCCATACAGCCTCCTCTCGCCAGGGGGATGATTGAACGCGGGCGTCGCCACCGTCAATGGGTTAAGTTAATTAGGAAGCATTTAGGGACAAAGAGGACAAGGTAGATCCGGCTAGCATATTGTGCGCCGATAAGTGGGGATTAACGGCTCCTGCCGCCGCTTGTAGCGGGAACATGAGGCGGCATTAAGGGCCGAGTCGCCGGCAAATGACCTACCATATGTACAACTGTCAACGGGCCAGCGCCGCAACTCACATCTGGTCGCACTCGAGGTGCAGAGGGCGCTGTTGTGGAGTGGAGGAGGGGGTTGGGTGGGTGGATGGTGGGAGGGGGTAGGTGGGAGGGGGTTGGATGATGTGGGATGGGATGATGTGGGAAGGAGTGAGAGGGAGGGTGGTTGGGGCAGTGAGAAGGGTAGACGAGAATAGGGAGTAGACTAGGAAGAGGGAGTCGGAGCGTGGGTCGAAATATGGGTGGGAGGGTGTGTGGGTGGGGCAGTGACAAGAAGAGACTGGAGAAGGGGGGGGGGGGTGACTAGGAAAGGGCGTGGGAGGGTATGGGCCGGGAGGGGGTGGGAGGGGGTGGGAGGGAGGGTGCGTGGGGCAGTGACAAGGAGAGACTGGAGAGGGGGGGGGGAGAGAGGGGGAGAGAGTGGGTGTGGGAGGGGGTGGGAGGGAGGGTGGGTGGAAGAGGGGAGGGGTGGGAGGGAGAGTGGGTGGGTCAGTGACAAGGAGCGACTGGAGAGAGGGTGGACTGCGAGGAGGGACTGAGAAGATCGGAGGGTAGGGGGCAGTTAGAGGGAGGGTGGTAGTGGGTGTGGGAGGAGGGACTGAGAGGGTGTGAGTGTAGGGGGTAGTGATATGGGAGGACGGAAGAGGAGGGGGCCGAGTGCAGAGGGGTAGTGAGAGGCGGGAAAGTTAGAGGCAGGAAGGTGGGCAGGAGGGGCGAAGGTGTGGGGGGCAGACTGAGGGGAAGCGTGGGAATGGGGAGTGGGAAGGGGGTGGAAGGGAGTAGTGCCTGAGAGGAGGAGACACAGAAGCGAGGCTACTGGAGAGGAGGGGTTTGTGGGAGCGGTGTGGGAGAGGGGGGAGGGGGAGAGGGGACAAAACCAGTGAAATGGAGAAAGGCAAAGGGAGGGGTAAGGGTTATGACGGATGGTAGGCGGGGGAAGGGGGAGGAGGAGAATTTGAGGAAGAGGAGAGGAGGAGGAGGGGGAGGAAAAGGAAAAGGAGGGACAAGAAAGGGTAGAAGGGGTGAGTACTGATTTGGGGGAGGGTTGGGGTGGTGTAGATATGAGGTGACGCAGTGTGGGGAAGGAGCGGAAAGGGGGAAGGGGAAGGAGGAATGGGGTGGGGGAAGGGGATGGGGGAATGGGGTGGGAGGAAGGGGTGGGGGAATGGGGTGGGGGAATGGGGTGGGGGAAGTGGGAGTGGGAGCTGAAATAGGTTGTAATCACAGTGGTCCGGGGATTTTGGTTGAATAACTCTCGAATTTGCACAACAATGAACCGCATCAGATTAACATAGTGCCCGTGCCATATTAGGTCTATATGTAAAGTGAGTCCGGAGCCGTATGCGGGACCGGACGCGGCGGCCAGATCGGTAAGAGTGCAGGCTTCCTGTGTGGGACGTCGGGAGTGTGATTCCCAGCCGAGTCAAGCCAATGACTTACCAAATTGATACTTGTTGGTAACTAGGCTGGCAATCGGCATTAATAGGATACATAGATGGACTCGGGTCTCCGGATATTATGACTAAGTGGGATATCGGGCCATAGTGTTGGTGATCTGTTCTCCCATTGGGATGGCACTATGAAGTCACCATGAGTGCGCACCGTCACAAGTCTGTGCCCATCATGATATGACCTTAGATGTTGCAAGGACATAAAACCCCAGCACACTGCTTTGCCTATGCGAATTCCACTGGTCGAGCGTTAGACTAGTCGCAACTCAAACTCATCGCAGAATCTGCATACTTCCCGGGCACGAGTGACGGTGTAGCGTAGGTGTAGGTTGGAGGGGGGGGGGAGCATACATCAAGTAAGCCACTCCATCAATAATAATGTAGTAAATAATATATAATCCCTTCCGTGCTTTTATACTCGCATTATGCTTATACATCACATATTGAAGTTAGTAGTTAGTACATAGGAGAGACCAGACGGGATGGCCAAATGACTTGAGCATCCATCTCCTGCTTTGGTAGATCATGACATTCGAACCCTCTGGTTAGAACCATGGTCGAGTCGAAACAATGACTTAGCAATTGTTACTTTTTGCTGCCTAGCCTGGTGCTCAGCATTATTAGGATTGTCAAAGGACTGGTTGGCTCAGTGTCAGTGTAATGTGACTGAGTGGGATATCAGGTCATGGTGCTGGTGGCCTGGTCTCCCAGTGGGGCAGCACTATACAGTTGAAATGAGTGTGCACTGTTACAAGTCGATATCTATCCTGATATGACCTTAGATGTTGCTAGGAGGTAAGACAACAACAAACAAACAGGTTGTTTTATTGTTGACGTTTTTAGTTGCGCTATTGACATTGGTATTGTTTACTGTTTGTTGTTTATTGTTAGTGTATATTTTTTATTTTTTGGTAAAGTATTAATTCATTTGAATATGACATTTGTCACTGCCGGAGCACTGGTCTTCTGGCCATCTTACTCTTGGAATTGACAGTCTATATAATCTAAGTTTGATCAGTGCTGTATTACTATTAGTTACAGCACCGATACTGTAGAATTAAGGGAGTGACTCCTGCTGTATAATACACATCACCAGTCACTGTAATTCATGCAAAAATGGGGAGCACTGAGTAGAAACTGTATACTTGGGGCAACGCAAGCAATCATTGAGGGTTAAATTTGTTCTCTTATAAAACATGGTAAGTTTATAGTTGACAAGACATTTTGTCTGTCTTATATAATTTTCAATGTGTTTAAAACAGGTTGATAGTTGTGTAGGATGTTAGTTGTGTTGACGGTTTGTTCATGGTGGTTAAGGGTGGTGGCAGGGGGAGGGGCACCCATTGGGGTGGGTGGTGGGGGGCAAAACCCACAGGAGATCAAGCGGACAGTTATTGTCATTGTTTATATTGTCATCGTAATTGCTATTGTCATTGTTTATTCTTCCAGTTATTGCAACCCTTATTGTTTATCATTATTATTATTGTTATTGCTATTGTTGTTATTGCTATCATTATGTTTGCTCTTCCAGTTATTAGTAATTGTTATTATTGGTATTATTACTGCTTTTTATTTTTTAAACTTTTTATTTATTCACCGATGAAGCAGGTGTGGGGGGTTTGGGTGATTATTGCCTGCCCCTATGGATCCACCCCTCACCCCTCACCCCTCACCCATAAAACAAACCCACATGTGCTCCCTCCACCACAACCCAAAACCCCCACCTCTGTTCAGTAATATTTGGGGCTTTACGTGCTAGCAACTCATGAGGTCAGATCTGAATGGAAACCGACTCACCACAGTGCACACTCACGGTGACTTTATAGTGCTGCCCGCTGGGATACAGTGCAAACGACACCATAACTAGATATCCCTCTCAGTCACCTTATCCTAATACTGAGCAATATAATCCTTGCCTTTATTCTATTAATGTAGAGCGCCAGGCTAGCTGGCTAGGTAGCAGCAGGGATACATTTTGAAGGCAAATGGTTTGACTCGGCCATGATTCGAACTCCCAACCATTCGCATGGGAAGCGGCTATCCTGTGCAGTTTCCAGGGTTACGTGGGCTCACTACAGCGACATGACGGTGGAGATAGAGTAGCGAAATTAAGCGTGCCGTAATATATGCACCGACTGTTCATTGATAGAACAGGTACAGGTGGCGCCACTTGTAACAGGGCACAAAAGAGAAACGGAATACATACAATAAAGACAATTTAAAAAAAGAAGATAAAATCGATGGCTTAGCAAACAGTATACTATATTACCACGCACCTACACACATCCCCCCCTCTCTCTCTACCTTTCCCTCTCTCTCTATATATATATAGCTAATCAACACTGAATTAACTAAACAATTAGATGGCAATAAGCGTGAGGGTAATTGAGTCTGGACTGCGTCACAGTAGGGGAATGACGTCACAGTGCGTGACGTCTGCGCCATGTGTTACATCAATAAGTGCAATTCCGGCTGCTGCTTACTTATTGATGACTCTGCTGGCGCGGGAGGTCACGTGGTGCGTCTCGGGGAAGTGGAACTGGGTGCCACGTGACCAGGACACACAGACGCGCGTTCTTACTCACCACTCTGTAAAAAGGTGCGGGTCGCGTCAAGTAGGCAGGGAACTAGCGAAACCAGGCACCCTCCACACCCCCGCCTCCATCACCCCCCCCCCCCCAACCAACAGAGTGAAATACACCTGTTCTAGCTAGTGCTACCTAGCGTTACACGTGAGCTCATTGATTGGTCGATTGATTAATTCGTCATTTCCCCCTATATGATATATGATATATGCTATATGACATATAATATATGATATATGACATATGATATATGATATATGGCATATGACATGTGACATATGACATGTGACATATGGCCTATGCCATATGACATATGACATACTGTTAACTAGCGGTATTTTACACACTAGAATCTTTATAGGAAATAGAACCCTAACTTCTGTGTGTGGAGGCCGGAAAGCACTAATGTATGATATTACTCAAGCGATGATCCGCTTACTGTATCTGCTTACTATATCTGCTTACTATATCTGCTTACTATATCGTTCCAAGAAATATCAAACCCAACAGAAATTAAGTGTGGTAAAGTCTAGTAGGGAGGGGTGGCTGGCTCCTCCTGCTGTGCTGTCTCCAGGTCATCTGCCTGCCACACCCCCTGCCCAGCTCTTTTATTCAGATTCAACACATTCAAAATACAGGTACACAGTTGCTGGGAGTCTCCTCAGTCAGAGAGTGTCACATGGCATTTCATTGGCTGAACCCCTCCAGTCAGTGGTGGGGGGTGGGGTGGGGGGGCCAACCCACCCACCCCAAGTCAGATACATATTTTTCCATCAAGTTCACCAATTACACTTATATGGGAATATCAACCCTGTTTATATTTACATAACACCTGTTGTCACCAGTCCCTTAGATTGGGACAACTCCAAAATAGTAGGAGTTTCTACATGCCTTACTTTGAGAATTACATATTTTATCATCTTTAGTTCAGCAAACTGCCACCAGGTGGGGCAGGGAGGGCTCACCACACACACACACACACACTCACACACATACAACCCCCATGCATTGTCGCCTGTGTGCTAACACTCCCTCAGATACTGGCATCTGTAAGTCATACCATAACAATAACAGGCACACAGAACTTAATTCTTGACTTAATTATTATACCCATTCTGTGGCATTCTTCACAGACTATTTGTCTGGGTGAAGAAACCAGTCTGCATCAACTGTATATGCTGCCCTTAGTTTCAGCATTTACCTCCTTTCATACAATATATAATACCAACAGACTTCAATTCAGTAATACATGTAAATATACCAATACAGTCATAATATTCCAGAGTTCTTATCTCCAGTGGTTATATTTCATGTAGAACCTTAGAACAATCTGATATTAATTATCACTTCACTTAATGTACATAATCTACCATGGTTTCACAACTTGGTTTGAATATTATGCACATGTATTTAGCAACATGATAGACTGAATTAGGTATTATTAGAGAGGTTTTATAGTGGTACTTATATAATTTGAATATTATTATAATGACTTTATAGAAATAACTGGATGATTTAAATATGATTAAAACAGTTTTCTTAATGCTTCACATATGAGTTTGATGAAAAGGAGATATTTTAGAATTTATTTTAACTATTATTCATTTATGAACCAGACCTAAAAAGTCGGAATATTTTACAATACGACATACGATATACGATATATGATATACGATATACGATACACGATGCACGATGCACAATATACGATATACGATATATTAAATATGAAATATGAAATATGATACATGATGGTACATGATGTATCATATGAAATATGGTACATGATACATGATGCACGATGCACAATTCAAAACCAGACACAGATAATTCTTTTTGGGCTAATAAATTTATTACTCAGGCATAATAAATTTTCACAGCAGCCTTGTTCCTACACCTTTGTGAACATATATGCAGTAGCTATTCCCAATAGTACAATTGGGCTATTTAGCTATTATGATTACTCTAACTTCATCAGGCAGTACAACCTGTGTCTTTCTCATTTGCACTAATGGTCATTACTTATATGCAGGTCAGCTATATGTCATTTTACTATTACCTTATTTCATTACTTATGGCAAGTACAATTATGATTTTACTATTCATAAGCTATCGGAAGATATATGGACTGCATTGCTAGTCAGGCACAGTCTGCACTGAAGGAACTTGAAAAGGAGAAGAGCGGGCCCAAAAAAGCAGCAGCTCGGGCAGATAACGGTCACACGTTCAGCTCACCTCTGGCACATCACACACCTTCGCGCCACATAGCATTCAGCCACTTCACATCGGGGAATAGGAGCCATAATCTCCAGCCCTGCAGTTAAACTAGTTAAGTTAGGGTGTGTGGGGGTGGAACAATTTGTATTTCTTTGCTCAATTGATCCGTCGACGACGGTGGAGGTATTAAGGCTGGACCAAGCCTTTGAATCTACTATACCGGAAGTTATCTTTGTACATAGCGACGCGCGCTCCGACCGGTATCTATGGTGTGCTACTCATATCAAGCCCATAGGTCAGGGTTTGTGAATTATGCATGTTTCCGGCAACATGGACAATTCAAAACCAGACACAGATAATTCTTTTTGGGCTAATAAATTTATTACTCAGGCATAATAAATGTTCACAGCAGCCTTGTTCCTACACCTTTGTGAACATATATGCAGTAGCTATTCCCAATAGTACAATTAGGCTATTTAGCTATTATAATTACTCTAACTTCATCAGGCAGTACAACCTGTGTCTTTCTCATTTGCACTAATGGTCATTACTTATATGCAGGTCAGCTATTATGTCATTTTACTATTACATTATTTCATTACTTATGTGCAGGTCATATCTATGATTTTACTATCATAAGCTATCGGATGATATATGAGACATATCTGAAGATACTGTACAATTTCACTCGAAGGAACTTGAAAAGAAGACATGAGGCATCAGCTCGGGCAGATCACGGTCATACGTTCAGCTCACATCTGGCACACTCACACACATTCGCGCAATCATAGCATTCAGCACTTTCACATCAGGGACATAGGAGCCATAATCTCTCAGCCAAATTGGGACACGAGAGATAATGGTTCCTCCCTATAAAACATTTTTATTTACATAATTGAACACACTATTTGATTTCCATCTACCGACTGTTTTTATGGACTCTATAGGCATGCCCACTCATGCGTATTCTTGGGCTCTCCCGCGCCGTAGGCTGTGGCCAGTCACTAGCGGCCACCAAGGAAGTCCACATGCTTTCAGTGCTGTTTGCATGCACTTGTTAAACACTGTCGCAGTCAGCGGATGACCATTTTTCAACATGAACGCTGGAGCGCCCTCATGCGTCGTATTTAGACTGCTGTACTTGTTCCACGCGCGTAGCGGACAGAATCTGTGGTTCGACCCTGCCGGCAGGTCGATGCTGTACGCGTCCTCAGGCTTGTGCGTGGTCTTTGTGGTTCTGACCGTGATCGTCAGATGAGTGTCGTGTGCCTTGATGTCTCTACCGAGCAGCATGTGACCGTCACCACCCATCACCTCGGAGTAAAACAAATTGGACTGTCTTAGCAAACAGAGGTACCCTATCAATAAAGCAACAATTAACACCAGCCCTTCATCTTCAATCTTTCTGAATTTCAAAATCATCATTTTAACGTGCTTGGTTCTTAGGGGATACGCCCTCTTTACAATGTTGGATTTTAACTTATATATGCCAGCTTTAACTAGTGATAACGCGTAACAGTCAAATGTCTCAGTATTACCTCTAAACAGTCTTATCCATGATCTGGCCCCACTCATGTAATTTCTCACAGCACCTTCAGTATCCAATTTATCATTTAAATATAAAGTATATAGCTTTACCGTCTTCAATTTGGGTGTTTTGGGGTTGTCACCGACCTTCTTGCAAAACCCCAGATACTCCTCAAACTGTACCCTTTTATTATGCCATGTCCCAGCCGATAGTCCCGCCGTAAAATACACACTTAGCGTCCCACTAGTGCGCGCTTATCCCCTGCAAGTTGATAAAGGCAAAAAACAAAATTATCAACTGGCAGGGAGTTATAGAGTAACATCTAACACATTCCCGTCGTGGGAGACATTTATTTGGGTTAACAATTTTCGTTGACACAAATCGTCAGCGATGCGTTTACATTTATTATCAAAGAACAACCTACTTAGAGCATCTGCGAGTACCAGATCCTTTCCTGGCTTGTGAATCACCGCGCATGTGTACGTGGCGGCAAACCTCCAGATTTCCCGGGCACAGGCGCACAAGACAGGATCTTTTCCGGCACCAGAAGATAGCACCTGTTGGGAAGCAGCATTATCTGTGTTAATGATACTTTGATATAAATGAGGGTTAGGGGGTGACAAGTTCTTTAAGACCACAACCAAGTTTATTGCCTCGAGCTGAGCAATATGGAAACCATTTTTAAGAAATACAGGGGTGTAAGAACTGCTATAAAAGTGCGTTGGACTGAATGCTCCTCCACCATACAAGGATGAATCGCACTCGATTACCCACTTTTGGCTAGGAAGATGCTGCAACAGGACAAGCTTATTATGACCTTCTGCGAACCGTAGGAACCAGGCTATATCCCTAACCAAATTTTTGGGTGACTAAAACTTTTCCAAAAAATGGGGTACTTCTAAGAAAATCCAAAATCCTATTCATAAAGATCCGGGCGGGCGTCACACACTTAGAAATAAATTGCAACCGCCCTACCAACCTCTGGACATTCTTCCTAGTCACCAACCGACCGAGTATCCATTTATGGCATTCTAACAAAATATCCAATAATTTCTCGTTAGGAATACGGATAAGCATGTTGTCTGTAAGTATCTCATATCCCAGCCAAACCAATTTGTGTGTAGGAGGGACACACTTGTTAATAGACAGCTTTATACCCAACACTTTTGTCAATTTAAGAATGTAAGAATATGCTTGATGTGCCTTTTCTAATGACTCCTCTACTCCCACAAAATCGTCTAAAAAACATAATGTAAAGAACCCCATTTTATTCATCAAATGCACTACTGCAGCTGTAGTGTGAGCACAGGCCATACTGGACGTCCTACAGCCAAACGGCGGTGCAATGTCAAAATAAAACTTATTATCAACTTTAATACCAAATAAAGGCACACTTAAGGGGCAGGTCCTTAATTGCCTGTACGCCCTAGCAAGGTCAATCGACCACATGTAACAGTTATTTCCTAATTTAGTCACCTGTTTAGCCAAAGACATGATTGTAGGTAAATTATATTTGTACGGAAGACCCTGATAAAAGCCCCTGTTAATCCCCGAATTAACACTTCGCCCCTTGGGGAAACTAACAATTAACATCGACTATAATCCTACGTTCATCAGTATTTTTCTTGGGGCGGGTCATAATGGGGCTGACCTGCGCCCATGGACAAAAGGGGGGTTCACCGAATGGACCAAGCAGTGCATCATGGGATAGTTCAGTTTGTACATATTTGTTAATCCAAAAAACTTCCTCCCTCGAGCGGGCATGATTAACCTGGGTTGGAGTTGGGATAGCCCTGCCCGTAAAATTAGCTGGCCAACCAAATTCTATAAACGGAATAAGATCTACGTCACTATAGTCAACCAGCAATTCTTTCCATCTGTCAATTTTTAAGCCAGACGGAACAGGCAATTTTGCCGACAAATAATTTGGGAGACCAGTAGCCCGGACTTTTTTATATATATATGCATACGACTGAAAGATATTATTATCATTTTCGTTACCGAGAACAGTAACAGCATTATTTAAAGTTGGCCAAACCTGTAACACATGCAATTTATATTGGAAGGGTGAGGTATCACAGAATTCCTTCAGATCAGCATCACGAGAATTTTGAGCATTAAAATCATCTACATCATCATCAATACACAAATCATACTCTAAGTTTTTGTCTCCCAATTCCAACGAACACGGAACATTAAGTGCAATCTCAACTGGTTTAACTTGGCTAATCGAAGAAATCAACAACTTATTTGGGTAGACTATACCAGGTTGTCCAACCATATTAGTATCTAAACAGTCATGGAGTCCATGGCAATCTCAGAATTCCCATTATCAATGTTAGTGACAGGATAGAGTGGATCGATGCAATCCGAAAAATTAATAGAAGCACAACCCTTACCCGACTCAGTAACAACAGAATCAACGGTCAAAGTATTAACAGCAACATGAGAAGCAAGTCGGCTACTATCAGAAAACAGATAAGGGTTGGCAGAAGAAACATAACATATATCAGCGGCAGGGCTAATATTAGAAGACGCATTAATGCAACTGTCAGCATCATGCAAGAGATTATCTGCGCCACAAGAGTTATCAGAACCATCAATGTGGGCCGGATGCAAACTGTCCATAGGCAACAGCCTAGCAATCAGTGTAGTAGACACTGAAGCGGGGTCACCCGAGCAGCGGGAAATGCATGCAGATGCTTCAGCGTCGCCATGACAATGGCGTGGTTCGAGCCCGGTAGGAGGCAAATCCAACACCGGTGGTGTCCGTTGTGCCACCGTACCTGTATCAACTGAAGTTCGCCCCCCACCTATTACGGCCACCCCAGGGCCCCCAGGCAGAGATCTCTGCCCCCGATTAAACCATTTAAAGGATGTATGACCGATAGAATTTTTTCTAATCCCACGATTTAGGCTATAGCTCTGTCCATCACCGCACTTAACTCGACATGTGGCGCCCCTCCCCGAATTGTTAAGGAACTTAACGGGCAGATGGCAATCCCTAGACGGCGTATGACGTCTCTTCATCGAATTTATGGAAACATCACTGACAACGTTTCGAATCGGGGGGGGGGAATGGCCTCCAAAACACTATGATCATCTACATTAACAAAGGGAATGGATGTAATATTAAGGGAATCGTCAGACCTAAGGGTGTTACCAGGTGGGAGGGGCGACAACAGTAACATTACAGGCCGACATGACACCGACGAAACAACCGCACCGACCTGATTTCGGCACTCGCCGACCGGGTGACTTGGTGTAGGCTGTGTGGTGGCGCCGTCTGGAGACTTGTGATGGAACCCGTCGTCTTCGACCAATGGTATACGCACTCCCTTTAACGTAACTGCAGCCCCACGCCCACTGCAAACTAAAAACTCGACGTACGGTTAGTAAATCCATCACCACCAGTGTCCGTTGCACGCTGCTTTGATCGGCACTCAGTCTCCTTATGTGCGTGTTTCCTATGCAGTTTGTACGCACAGTATGCACAAATGTGGATAAAACGACTGGTACCTTCCCCATGATCGCCTTCGAACCCACATGTGCCCCCCTTATTCCAAATGACGCAGGGCCGTGCGTCAACACCTTTTTTAAAATCTGAGTACGCCGTTGATGTCACTGGCTTCTGCTGCTGTAACTCTATCCGCTTCCCCAAACCACAAATATCACGTCGTACCTCGACAATTTTGCCTTCATCTTCCCAACCATTAGGAAGACGCTTGTCTGCTACCATGTTAAATATTTTTTCACTATACGTGAGACAGGTGTGCCAAGCATAGTTCTGGGCCATCTCCAGGATAGAGTCTATGTGGTTCTCAATATGTTCATGCCAGCTATCTGGCACATCTCCCCGCCTCACCATACGTCTAATGGCTGATATATACTCGAACCAGGTAGATTCGCCCTGCCCCACTTTTCCTTTCTTTTCATTTCTGATTACGTATTTATGCGGAAGCAGTTTAAGAGTTTTAGAATGTTTTGCCCGTTTCCTTGTCAACCGAATCAACTCATGCATCATCACCGAATCATCACTCCCGTCATCACTGTCACTAAATAGTTCATCATCTGCTCTTCTTTTACGAGCGTTACTAGTAGAATCAACTTGTACACTACCTTTTGTCGTGCGTAGAGCGCCTCTGTGCCTGGATGGTTGTCTCGTGGGAACAGGCGACTCCTTTGTTGTGGCCACAACGGATGCCTCCTCGGCCGCTGTGACGTCATCAAACATAACATCCGGCTCGCTCGACAACCGGTCGTCACGCAATTGGCCGCCATTCCTCGTGCACTCCAAACTTTGTAACCGTGATAATAATGGCGCCTGCGCCTCTGCCAACTTGGTATCCAAAAGCAATGCAAGATCCTCCAATGTAACACTTTTGCGCCTTGAAGTAGATGGAATTGGTGAGGACGACTCTAAATCGGCCATGCCAAGACGGGATGATGACACTGTACGCTCGACCCTTTTACATCTGGTATTTGCTGCACTTGACTCCTCTGAACGATCCATTGAATACAGTAAGGCTCTTGAATAACGTCCCACTACACTCTTTACCTTATTTGTCTTAGGCATGTCTGTCGATCACAACACAATTTCGTTTCTTGCTCAATTGATCCGTCGACGACGGTGGCCAGGTAAGGACTGGACAAGCCTTTGAATCTACTACCGGAAGTTAACTTTGTACATAGCGACGCGCGCTACGAACGGTACCTATGGTGCTACTCATATCAAGCCCGTAGTCAGGGTTTGTGAATTATGCATGTTTCCGGCAACATGGACAATGCACGATACACAATACACGATACATGATACATTATTATATACGATATACGATATATGATATATGATATATGAGATATGATATATGATACATTATTTATAGATTATACATTTTATATTAGTAACCGGGACAGATAGTACCTCAGAATTTGCTAGGATATATATATATATATATATATATATATATATATACAAATATTAGTAATAATATATATAACATATATAATATTTGTATATATATATAATATTTGTATATATATATCCTAGCAACATCTGAGGTACTATCTCTCTCGGTTACCAGACTACGACAGTGGTACACACTCATGACGGCTGATTTCCTAGTGCTGTCCTATTGGGGTTCCTTCAGTACGGATGACGATATCCCACTCACTCACATTCTCTTCGCTAATGAGCCAACCATGTGATATTGTTATTGGTACTACTATTTTGTAATGTGGTTTTGCGTGGTACCAACAGCTAACCACCGATAGCGATTTCTGACAATGCGCACTCATGGTGACTCTATTTATTATAGTGATGGCTCTCTGTGAAACTGGCACCATCGGAGCCACGACCCGATATCCCACTCAGTCGCATTATAATATACTAGCCATTGCCATATCCTAATACTAGCAAGACAGCAGAAAACAACATTATTGCAATCATGTTTCAGAAACTGATTCTGCCCGGGTTGTCATCCATGAAGCGGACAGTCTAACCTTTAGTCTATCCAGTGAAAACCAAAACAACAACAACAAAACCGACACCTAAACAAGCAAGACAAAAGCCCCACCTGTGTATTGTGTTTTGTCTGCAGCAATTATATCATATATTTAATTCTAATGGTGGCACATCGCACTATCAGAAAGATACAACATACATTGACATCACTATCGATGATGGTCACTTGGAAGCGTTCCTTATGAGCTTTTCCTCTGTCCAAAGCCGGCTTCAAGCCAATTGGACCAATTGCTCCCAATTGCTCCCGGCGCTTTAGGTGGCCCTGCGTTAAGGTAATCTACTCTCGTCTTGCAAATCATTTCACTAAAACAGACCTTGGCTTTGAATACTCAGGGCCCACCCAAAAATGTTCGCGATTGGGCCCCGGTAGCTCCCAAGGCTGGCTCTGCCTCGAACCTTGTTGATCCTCCTCCCCACCACCACCACCACCACCACCATCACACCCTCCTCTGGCTCTGAAGTAAATATTGATGACCAGTGTCAATCGATCAATGCAGTCAGACACAACGGTTTGTATTTAACTGTTATGGCGACAACGGCAGTGCGATATTTACATAAATTATGAGATGTTTGTCCGCCAGGTGGTCCGTCGGCCAGACTGGTTCCTTGCAGTGTCTCCCTGGAGGACCATCCCCTGAGACTGGTTTAGAACCCCCCGTAGAAGCAACCCAACCAATGATGGCAGAAGTGACTCCTCTTTAGTTAATAAATCTATGGTGTCTATGAAGTACGCTGAACCTATTATTATTAGTAGTAGTAGTAGTAGTAGTATCATTATCATTATCATTATCATTATTATTATTATTATTTTCATTATTACTAATACTATATTCATTATTATTTTATTATATTCATTATTATTATAATTAATCCCAAATAGCGGATGTCTACTGTTTGTGCTGGGTGGTCGCTAAACAAACATTATCATTATTAGCGTGATCATATTCATTATTAAATATTATCATATTCATTAGACACCGAAATAGATGTTCAACCTAATATATTTATCTAAAAAGATAAATGAAATTAAAAACCATCGGACTATGCAACTGTTGTTCTTCCCTTGTGTCCTCCTTATTCACCCCATACTTGGGGTGAATAAGGACAAGAGAGAAGAAAGACCATGAGCATGAATATATTATGTGCATGGTTTCAATTTCCACCTAATACCAGCTTTCATATATTTCACTTTGTTTCCTAATATTGTACTTTTTTCGGGGGGTGGGGGGCAGTTATCGGTACCACTTCAGCTTTTACCAATTGTTGATCAATTTCTTTATTATCTTCCATTTATTAACCCTTATTAATCTGTTTGCTCGATATATTACCCTTTATTTACTAAGCAATTCGCATCCAATTATCACCCACCCCACTCGTCCCATAATCCACCATTCACTCACTATTTGTGTTCCCTTTATTTGATATTTATTTGACATATTGTAAAATATTCTGATATTCGGCATATGGGGGAATGCAAATGTTATATTACTGATCGGTGTACGTGACCAGGCGCATGTATGTATATATATATGTAAGAGCTGGTGGTGCCTGAGTGGGATGTAAATAGACATAGTAGTGCTGGCAGGTCTGGGAGTGAGGCCACTCAGGGCCTACCCCCTCTGCTGGGATAGTGATCACCACACTCAAAGGTCAAGGTTGGTGGTGGCCATGGGGCCATACAACTTGGTGATGGTGGGCAGACCACTGGTAGCCATAGGGACCAGAAATTCTGGATCCCTATTGGTAGGGCCAAGAATGCTTGTTTCCCATTGGGGTAAAGGTGTGGGGTGATACTCTACAATGAACCCATGTACCATATAAATAATAAATCAGAGGGCTTGGCTCTTTCTTCTTCTTTACACTTTATACTATTCCTTTCTCTTTGTCTGTATTGATTTCACTATAGCCTGCCTACATAACCACAGAGTCGATCATTAGCCATTTTACAATATGTTTGATATTTATTTGACATCTATTTGACATTCATTTGACATTTACTGGACATGTACTCAACACACGTACATACACCCAGTCAGCCATGTCTACTAGACACCCTATGTAGGTGTCGATTATCGCGAGTGCATATCAGCCTGACTATTATACCCTACTATTCATTATTCCAGAGTCACTATCATTAAAAATGGCTAATTTTGGAGCAATTTGAGCTGAAAGAATCGAAAATCATTTCAGCAAGCTTGTCAAAAGTCTTATTGTTGTGGCCCAGATTCACATCTCGTGATGGTTATGTGATGAGGAATGACCTATTAATGTGTAGGTAGTCTGGAACCTGACTAATGCCATATATGGTACTGTGAATGAGGGCAAGATTAATAAGGTCATGAGATTGACCTAATTGGTTTGTGGCCTCCCGGCATAATGGCTGTTTCAAAGTAGGCGTTCAAAGGGATAAGGTAATACATTTACTGATTATTCTGTATATGCTGCCCCAAAGCCTTAGTTAATGCACCCGTACCGAAGTTGGATATATAGAATCAAATGTAGGTAAGTGTTTTGGTTTAGAAAAAAATGACTTATACAATGACTTATACAATATGAGATCACCGTTTCGAGCGTGCATGCACTGAAAACGGCGTTGGCAGCAAAGCAAGGGCGTACAGCCATTGAGTTTGTCGATACGCATAGGGCAAAACTTTTATTTTATTCAAAATACATAACAATTTGGCACAAACATGGATGGATGCAATATAATAATATAATGAATATGTTTAAGACACAACTCTCCATAATTAAGAATTTTTGAGCTAAGACCCATACAATTTATAGGCTGATTGTTACATCACCATTGATACTGACATAAGTAATTCTTATTCTAAATATTAAAATGTCAAATGTGTCAACAAAAACTCGTTTCAAGGAAATATATAACCAATGTCTGATTAATCCTGCCCATTTCCTAGCCCAACAAATGTTATTAACCATAGGATATAAATAAAAACATGAATAAAATGAGTAAAGCTGACTCTGGTGATGGCTCTAACATTAGTTGAGTGCCCAGAATTGTCTCAATCTAAATGCAGATGGCATAAGATGTGCTGATTAGATTGATCTAAATGCAATCCCAGTTAAAAGATTAACATCTTAATTTATTATATATATTTTATTAGTTGGTATTCTATGTTTCAAACAACAGCTGAGATAAGCTGAAACTAGCACATTTCATAGCTGCACCCAGTGTATTAGCATGTGCCATATACTTTGCGGGGGTTTGTTTATCTTCCACACATCCCACAATGCACAGCTCAGCTGGAATGGTGATGTAGTCTATTGATGCTTGTCGCTACCTAGCCTAGCGCTCGGCATGATTAGGACAGGGCAAGGACTGGTTAGCTCAGTATCAAGTCTGAGTGGGATCTCGGGTTATGGAGCCGGTGTAGTAAGTTCAAAACACTACCCCACAAAAACACTACGGTAGTGTTTTCAACCTAGGTTCAAAATACTACGGTAGTGTTTTGAACCTGGTTGATGGTAAGTTCAAAACACTACTGTGGCCACACTCAAAACACTATCCTTAAGTTCAAAACACTACCTTTAAGTTCAAAACACTACTCTATTTTCTTAGGGTGGAGCAGTATGTAGTAATGTGGGTCAGCCGGTTGCTGGATGTTGTTTAACGTCCTAGCATCATCTAAGGTCATATCAGGACGGGTATCGACTTGTGACAGTGCGCACTCATGGGACTTTATAGTGCTGCCCAACTGAGAGACCACGCTGTCAGAACCATGACCTGATATCCCACTCAGTAACATTATCCTGACACTGAGCCAATCAGTCCTTGCCCTATCCTAATAATGGCGAGCGGCTGGCTAGGAAGTGACAAGTATAACTTTTTATGTCACTGGTTTGACTCGACCAAGGTTCGAACCCACAAACCCATGGGTTCGGATCCCCCAATCTCCCAAAGCAGGAGAGGGTTGCTCAACTCATTCGGCCATCCCATCTGCTCTTCTCACAGACACAGAGACACACACAGAAACACACACACAGACACAGAGACACAGACACAGAGACACAGAGACACACACAGAGACACACACATAGACACAGAGACACACACACAGACAGAGACACAAAGACACAGTGACACACACAGACACAGAGACACACACACAGACACAAACAAAGACACAGAGACACACAGACACAGAGACAGAGACACAAAGACACAGTGACACACACACAGACACACACACAGACACAGAGACACACACAGAGACACAGAGACACACACAGATACAGAGATACACACAGACACAGACACACACACAGACACACACACAGACACACACACAGACACAGAGACACATACAGAGACACAGAGACACACACACACAGACACACACACAGACACACACAGACAAAGAGACACACACAGAGACATGGAGACACACACACATACACAGAGACACACACACAGACACAGACACACACATAGAGACACAGAGACACACACATAGACACACACAGACACACACAGAGACAGAGAGACACACACATAGACACAGAGACACACATACAGACACAGAGACACACACACAGAAACACAGAGACACACATACACAGAGACAGACACACAGACACACACACAGATACCCACACACAGAGACACACACAGAGACACACACGGAGACACAGAGACACACACACACAGACACACACAGACACACACACAGACACACACACAGGGAGGGAGGGAGGGATGACGTTTGACGTTCGTGGTGCACACGCCGCAGCGCTATCAGCGTATAGTACTAATACGTGCTTCAAACGCCGCAGCACTATCAGCGTATACTACTAATACGTGCTTCAAACGCCGCAGCACTATCAGCGTATACTAATACATGGTGCACACGCCGCAGCGCTATCAGCGTATACTACTAATACGCGCTTCAAACGCCGCAGCACTATCAGCGTATACTACTAATACGTGCTTCAAACGCCGCAGCAGGGTCAGCTAATGTTTTGAACTTGGGTAGTGTTTTGAACGTACGTAGTGGTAGTGTTTTGAACTTAACAGTAGTGTTTTGAACCTAAGTTCAAAACACTACCGTCGTGTTTTGAACGTAGGTTCAAAACACTACCGTAGTGTTTTGAACGGCGTAGTGTTTTGAACGTCCTACACCGGCAGCCTAATTCCCAGTGGGGCAACACTATAAAGTTGCCATGAACACACACTGCCACAAGTTGGTACCGATCCTGATATGACCATGGGTGTTGCTAGGATGTAAAACCCCCAATAAACAAAAGAACAAATACAACAAAAACATTCCACCCTCACCCACCGACTCACCCCCCTGCATATATGCAGTAAAACCTCTCTAACTGACCGCTTCCACAGATCGACCACTCCCCTATGTCGACCGCTTTATTTGGGACCCAACAATACCATTGTAGCCATATTCTAACTCCCTAAACCTACCACCTCCCTAAATGGACCACTTAAAATCGGTCCCAAGGTCGGTCGATTTAGAGACGCTTTACTGGACACATATACACGTGTACAAGTGTACACGCGGTCACGCACACACGTACACACGCGCACACGCGCACATGCGCACATGCGCACACACGCACACACGCACACAGGCGCACACATACACACCAACACACATACACACATACACCCCTACATGCATACACACATACATACATACATACACACATATACACATACACACATACACACATACACACGCACATACACACATACACACATATACTCATACACATACACATATACAAACATACATGCATACACATACACACATACACACATACACGCATACACACAAGCACCCATGCACACATACACACATACACACATACACACATACACACATACACATACACACATACACACATACACACATACACACATACACACATATACACCCATATACACATACATACACACATACACACATATACACACATATACACACATACACACATAACACACATACACACATACACATATACACACATACACATACACCCATATACACATACAAACATACACACATACACACATACACATACACACATACACACATACACACATACACATATAGGCACATACACACATACACGCATACACACATACACCCATACACACATACACATACACACATACACACATACACATATAGAATTATACATGTACATAATTACTGGCACCTTTGGCACACTGGGTAACAGGTGGGGAGGTCGCGGAACAATCCAGACCTAACAGCCAGACATTGATCCAAACCTGAAACACGCCAGCCGAGTTCAACAGGGAGAGGGTGGGTGGGGGTGAGAAATGTGTGTGTGTGTTGGTGGGTTGGGGGGGGGACTGGAGGCCGAGTGGAGGGGAGAGGGTTAACGAAGCGTGTAGTAGATGGAGAGTGTCTGGCACTCGTCATCTCACTCCCACATCCCTCAGAGAATCAACACCCAGGGTATCCACGACTGGGGCCTATGCTTGCATAAACAGTGGTTATATAGTGCAGAATGGAATTCCTTTCCACCCATCGTTTTGGTATATTGCACAATTGCCTTTTATATATAATATATAATATTATATTATATATTATCATATGTTATGTATATTATATATCATTATATATTATTATATGTTATTATATATTATTATATATTACTATATATTATTATATATTATTATATATTATATATATTATATATTATTATATATTATTATATATTATTATATATTATATTATTATATATTACATTATATATTATATATCATATATCTTACGCCATATGCCGTAGACCATACACCGTCCACAGTACACTGTAACAGTACACCATACGCGTACATCGCGCATCGTGCATCGTAATCGTACATCGTACTTCTCGTACATCACACATCATATACATTACATATTACATATTGCATATTAATATTACATATTGCATATTACATATTGCATATTACATATTACATATTGCATATTGCATATTACATATTACATATTACATTTAACATATACTATATTACATATTACATATTGCATATTGCATATTGCATATCACATATTACATATTACATTTAACATATAACATATTACATATTACATATTGCATATTGCATATTGCATATTGCATATTACATATTGCATATTGCATATTGCATATTGCATATTGCATATTGCATATTACATATTACATTGCATTGCATATTACATATTGCATATTGCATATTAAATATTGCATATTGCATATTGCATATTGCATATTGCATATTACATATTGCATATTACATATTGCATATTGCATATTACATATAACATATTACATATTGCATATTACATATTGCATATTGCATATTGCATATTGCATATTGCATATTACATATTACATATTGCATATTGCATATTACATAGTACATATTACATTTAACATATAACATATAACATATTACATATTGCATATTACACATTGCATATTGCATATTACATATTAAATATTACACATAGCATTTACATATTACGTATTACATATTATATATTATATATTTTATATTATAGAGACCATTGAGGAGTAGATAATCCAATATGGTAGGTGTATGATGGATGGGCTTTATCCAACATTAAGGAGCAGATAGTCCAAGATGGTAGGTTTATGGTTGGCTTTATCCAGCATTGAGGAGGGTTCAGGAATTAGGCACCAGTGACGTCATATCAGTGTCTACATTCACTGCTGCCCCCAGCATTGCTGGTACCAACCACATTCACTACTTCCAGTCCGTTCACTCTGATGTTTCTTTTTAGGGCATGTATATATATATATATATATATATATATATATATATATACACGTATATGCATGGTAAATGTACATGGATTCGATGAGTGGATCAGACTGTGGCAGGAAGATAAATAATTGGGTCAGGAGGTACCTGGTTTGTGACCTACATATAGAGACTGCTTCGGGAACTAGTGGCGGCTGCGTGTTGAAGGCAGGCATAGCACATAATGTAGGGGCACATTTAATGTGCTGTTTCCTATCAAGGATTCTCCCAGTTGAAGTATACCAGACGGGTGGCCAAATGATTTATCATCATGATCACCATGATCACCATGATCACCATGATCACCATGATCACCATGATCACCATGATCACCATGATCACCATTATCACCCTTATCACCACGATCACCACAATCACCACAATCACCACAATCACCACAATCACCACAATCACCACAATCACCACAATCACCACAATCACCACAATCACCACAATCACCACAATCACCACGATCACAATGGTCACAATTATCCCATTATCACAATTATCACCACTATCATAACAATCACCATTATCACAATGATCACCATGATCAACATGATCACCATGATCACCATGATCACCATGATCACCATGATCACCATGATCACCATGATCACCAAGATCACCATTATCATCCTTATCACCACGATCACCACAATCACCACAATCACCACAATCACCACAATCACCACAATCACCACAATCACCACACTCACCACGATCACAATGGTCACAGTTATCCCATTATCACAATTATCACCACTATCATAACAATCACCATTATCACAAGTATCACCATGATCACGATGATCACGATGATCACCATGATCACCATGATCACCATGATCACCATGATCACCATGATCACCATGATCACCATGATCACCATGATCACCATGATCACCATGATCACCATGATCACCATGATCACCATGATCACTATGATCACCATGATCACCATGATCACAACCATCACCATGATCATCACCATGATCACCATGATCACCATGATCAAAATCATCACCATTATCACCACGTTCACCATGATCCCCATTATCCCAGTTATCACCAATATCAGCCCTATCATAACCATCACAAGTATCACCATTATCACCACTATCACCATTACCACCATTATCACCACAATTACCATCATCACCATTACCACCTTTATCACTCTTATTATCGACGTTGTTATTTTTATAGTTGTTGCTATTATTATTATAATATATAAATTCCATATTGACAGCCTGCCAGAGGGGTTAGCGACCCGTGATCAACCTTAGGGAGATGCTCTATGTAGACATGTGGGAGCCGGAGGCCAGTCAAGAAGGGGCGTGGTGGTGTGAGTGTGTATGTCTTGCTGTTGCTTTATGTCGTAGCAACATCTAAGATCATATGAGGACGGGTACCAAATTGTGACAGAGTGCACTCATGGCGACCTTATAGTGCTGCCCCACTGCGAAATCGGGCCACTGGCACCATGACTTGATATCCCACTCAGTCACATTATTCTGACACTGAGATAACCACTTGCCCTATCCTAGTAATGCTGAGCACCAAGTTAGAAAGCGACAAGTATCAATTTTAAAGTCATTGGTGCGACTACCCTCAATATCCGATGTCTACTTTTTGTGCTGGGGGCTCATTAAAGCCCCAGTCACACATACCCGGATCAGGGGCCGGACTAGCCCCGGACTGCCATCCGGGGTGATCTGTGGCTCATCCGTGGCTCGTCCATGCCGACACCCCCTGATCCGGCCTGATCTGTGGCTCGTCCGGCGCCATCCGGGCTCAGCCTCGGATGTTTTAAAATGTTTAAAATGTTTTGCAATCCGGGCTCAATCCGGCCTGATGTGGCCTGATCCGGGGGTGGTCTGGGGGTGCTCCGAGTATTTCGGGGGTGGTCCGGGGTGGACCGGGCCTGTCCAGGGGTGGTCCGGGGTCATTTTGAGCCACAGTTTGACCCGGACCATCCCCGGACTATCCAGGACTACCCCCGGGCTAGCCACAGACCACTCCCGGACTGCCCCCGTAAGACCGGGGGTGATCTGGGATAGTCCGGGGGTGGTCCAGGGCAGTCCTGGGGTGGTCCGGCCTCGTCCGGGGCCGGTCCGGCCCAGTCCGTGGGCAGTCCGGGGGTGGTACGGAGCAGTCCGGGGCTCGTCCGGGGCTCATCCGGGAAAGTGTGACTGCGAGGCAAAAATCGACGAAAACAGTGATTTTATCCGTGGCCCGTATGCATGGGGTGGTGTTAGCGAGCCAAAACTGGTTTTGGACAGGATTTCTAGTTTAGCGGCGAAAACTCAGTAAGCAAGGAGTGGTGTTAGCACAAACACACCGAGTGTAAGCTAACACCGCATCATGCATATGGGCCCTGGACAGTCCGGGCTGTTGGTCCGTGGGTGGTCCGGCTCAAAATCCGGGGCTCGTCCGGCTATGTCTGACTGGGTCTTAAACAAACAAATGCTTTCACTCGACTGGGAACCGAACTCCCGACATTCCGCATGGAAGGCCCGCGCTCTACCGATTAGGCCACCGCGCCCGGGGAAGGCGTGGTGGTGGTGGTATGTGTGTGGTGTATGTGGGTGTGTGCTCTTGTGCTGGGATGCCATGAATGTTGGATTCAAAAGACGACGATCAATTTGCTGCTTCTCCCTGCCAGAACATTGCAGACTAGAACGCCCGACCCAGGAGGAGTCAATGTCAGCCCTGGATGACAGTTTGTGTTTGTCTACCTGGAGCCGAGTGAGGTGACACTGAGAATGCCGGGCCCTTTAGAGTTATGGAACCCAATGTTTTTCAGTTTCTGCCATATTGAATATTTCTTATAAATATATCAAAGGCTCGGTCGCCAAAACCCACAAACGCCATCCAAGACAAAATAAAACCATGATTACCATGTTTCAGCTGAAGTTGCCATCATTCCGATTGTCATTTTCTTTTGTTTTATAGAAGCTGCCATATGCCTTATATAATGCCCTACTCAATATGAAATTGAATTGAATTTAACTATTTTACAGAAAACAATTAAATTGGATTTGTCGGTTTTTTACGCCTGAACCCTTCATATTATATTAATCGTTATAGTCTACTTAATATATAAGTATCATGATTTTCAATATATCATTTGAACAGGGACAACAACAGAATACCAACAGTGCATTAAACCATCGAGTTAACTAATTAATGACAGTAGCGGATGAACAGATAAAATAAGGAGTATTGGCCTGATGCCAGGTCTATATCAAGGGTATCAGATCAGGCAAGCTGCTATATATTGCAACTGATATCGATTAGAATTATCAGCACTATTTATGTATTTACTACGAATAGATCCCACCTTCGTGTGCAACTAGTTAGCAACACAGATATTCATACTCAACGAAAATATAATTACAATTACATAGTTTACACGCACAACAACACATTACCTAGTGGGAATAAATTAATTATTAATTTTTATGTCGTTGAAGATATAATGCGACATATAAAGCCAGCATATATAATTACCACCAGTAGATGATATTCTACTCAGTCACATTATCCTGACCTTGTACGAGCCTGTCCTAGAAAACCCTATCCTGGGATAAGTAATGCATGTTGCCAGGCAAGGCAACAACAAGTATCCATTTTTTGTAAGTATTAGAATTAGGGTAATATTGTACCTTCTATTTTCAGACTTGTTACATGTCTGAATAAATTTTACTAATTCACAATTGACATAAATCACATATGATCAGTCATAATTTGCATAACTTGAAGCAACCTATTCCCTAAACCAAAGGCGACCAGATATATATATATGTACATTTATATTTAACCGTTCGGCTATTTCGCATTGTCCGCCTAAGGCGAGCCTAAGTGTTATTTTATATAATAATTTCCGGGTGAATTTCCTGGGCCTGCCGCGGGCCGCCACCGCCTCTCGTCCCGCTGCCGGTTGACCGCCTTCCTCGGCGTGCTCCCCAGGGTAAGGGCAGACAGCCAGAGTGTCATAAAGGTACGGATCGTCCCTCTCCCCGCATCTTATAATGTGTATTTAATTATTCCCTTAATCCTCTGGCTCTCCTCCCCGCCTTTATAGTGTATTGCATGTGCTACTTGCAATAGTCTAAATCCAAAACAGACACCCGATAATTAGTGTCACCGATGTCGCTGGTAAGGGACAGACTAGATAGTAATTTGTTTAATATTGCAACTTGTACCTTTATTCGGAAGGTGGTTCCGGAGTTGGGTTGATCGGCTGCTTAAGGCCTGCCAGGCAGAAGGCCCTTAATTACATATATGTATATAGAATAATCGAAATCAATATCAAGTTGACCATAGCAGTTAATATACTTAGAGACTGGAGAATAGTAAAGAATGCAAGGAACGTTCCAATCACTTTTAAGAGCTCACAACTTTTATTCTTAACACTACTGATGCAATCCAATTCAGAATCGATAAATAGGCATAAGTACATCCCATCCCACCATGATTAACTTAAAACAATTCAGAATTCCGACAATAAAGGCCTAAATCTCATCTAAAACATCAGAGCATGTAGAAACACGTCTGATCGGTCTGAGCTCGAGCACTCGACCTTCCACCGTTGCTAGGAAAGTTGCAATCTGTGTCTCCTAGCAATGTGTTACAGCAGTGAACACGGCCCCGCATTTGATAGCCGATGTGGGCTCGTCCGGGCGAGCAGCCCGCATCTCAGAATGTGAGTTGATCGGCTCAAGCCCGCAGCGGTCATAGCTCGAGTGTAGTCTCGCCCACGTCACAGCTCCCCCAGACAAACAACAGGAACTAATGTTTGTCTAAGAGAGGAAAAGTGGGCGCGGCTACAACGCTTCACTGCCGTAAAAATAATATACCCATGCTCGCATCCCTGCTCGTCCCTCGAATCTTGCCGGCGACCGCGAGGCTTGGCTTCGACTTCTCGTTGTGTTTGACATAAGATCCCCACTGCAATTTGAAACCGAAGGGATTACAATGAACCCACAGATCCTGGTCATGGCACCAGTTTAACTGTTCGGCTATTTTGCATTCTCTGCCTAAGGCGAGCCTAAGTGTTATTTTATATAATAATTTCCGGGTGAATTTCCTGGGCCTGCCACGGGCTGCCGCCGCCTCTCGTCCCGCCCCGGTTGACCGCCTTCGTCGGCATGCTTCCTGGGCTAAGGGATGACAGCCAGAGTGTCATAAAGCTATGGATCATCCCTCTCCCCACATCTTATAATGTGTATTTAATTATTCCCTTAATCCTCTGGCTCTCCTCCCCGCCTTTATAGTGTATTGCGTGTGCTACTTGCAATAGTCTAGATCCAAGACATACACCCGATATTTAGTGTCACCGCTGTCACTGGTAAGGGACAGACTAGATAGTAATTTGTTTAATATTGCAACTTGTGCCTTTATTCGGAAGGTGGTTACGGTGTTGGGTTGAATGGCTACTTAAGGCCTGCCAGGCAGAAGGCCCTTAATTACATATATGTATATAGAATAATCGAATATCAATATCAACTTGACCACAGCGGTTAATATACTTAGAGACTGGAGAACAGTAAAGAATGCAAGGAACGTTCCGATCACTTTTAAGAGCTCATAACTTTATTCTTAACACTACTGATACGATCCAATTCAGCATCGATAAATACGCATAAGTACATCCCATCCCACCATGATTAACTTAAACCAATTCAGAATTCTGACAATAAAGGCCTAAATCTCGTCTAAAACATCAGAGCGTGTAGAAACACATCCGATGGGTCTGAGCCCGTGCGCTCGACCTTCCACCATTGCTAGGAAAGTCGCAATCTGCGTCTCCTAGCAACGCATTACAGCCGTGACCCTGGCCCTGCATTTGATGGCCGATGCGGGCTTGTCCCGGCGAGCAGCCCGCATCTCAGAATCCGGGTTGCTCGCCGAAGCCCGCAGTGGTCATAGCTCGAGTGTAGTCTCACCCACTTCATATATAAATATTTAATATATGTATATTTCATGCATATGCACCTGTTACACTCAGCCATCCCATCTGGTGAGGCTAGCCTTCCAGGGTCAAGGGTCAATGACCGACCTCTTTGTAACCCAAGGGTCAATGACCGACCTCATTGTAGGTGAGTTTATACATTTTGTTAATCCTACTAATATATTCTTTTATTAACTAGGGAACATTTCCATTGTATACAAGTGGCTGCTTTCCTGCTTACCACAGCTCTGATACATGTTAATCTGGTCTCTACCATTTGTTGTCGAATTTACTCTCACTTTTTGGTGAACGTTACGTATCCTACTAATTATGCTATATATAAATGCATTTATGTATAGTTATTTTTATATATATATATATATATATATATATATATGATAACCAATGCTGCTGTCACTTGACATAGTCATAACAGTTTAACATTTGATGTCAGAATTATTTTGTTGTGAAATTAAAAAATGTCCTACTAATATAATGGGGCTGTCAAATTAAGACGCATCACACAAACGCATGGCGACATATATGATTTTTTGCCACTACATTGGGATACGTCATTATGTGTTACGCATGTGTTAGCCATGCATTGGTATACATCAATGTACGTTGACATTCTTCGACATACGGCGGTGCGCAACAGGGGGTCGGCAAAGTTTTTTGCATGCACAAAACTTTCGATGTACGACAACACATGGGTGCTTATGTTATGCCTACGTTAGGCTTACGTCAAGATATGTTAGACGCGCGTTGGAAGAACATTGTTCTTATATTGTCCTACATTGACTTTCGTTCCTTCGACAGAGAGCGTTCAGTCCGCGTGTTGGCAATGTAACACCAAAATATGATGACGCTGTTCTAATATATGCATAACGTATGGCCGATGCGTGGTTGGGGTTTCTCCACCGTGTCTCGACGTATTTGACATATAGGGCACACGTCTGGCACTCGCTTAATGTTGGCCGGTCTTCTGCAAATGAGCCGTGAGCATTTTGCTGTATTGTGAGCATTTTGGCTTGGAGTATCAGATTCCATGTTCGGAGATGATGGATGTCCCTGCAAGGCTCCTAGGAATAACAACTAGCCATTCTCCAACATCACCATAATGTTAACCAATTGATACTTTACCAGCTCGAAGAAGGAGATGACGTCGACTGAGAAGAATGTGGATGAGAGCATGGATCAGGAGGTGGCAACAGTTTGGTTTGTACGACCAGTTTCTGGTGGAACTCCGTAATGAGGACACAGCTCCTTTCTTCAACTTCATGCAAATGCCTCCGCCGATGTTCGACGAGATGCTAGCCAGATTGGGTCCTCAGATAACTAAAAAGTACACAACCTTCAAAGAGCCGGTCGAGCCTGGTCTGAAGCTTGCTCCCACACTGCGTCACCTAGCCTCTGGGAGCAAGTATGCCTCCATGAAGTTTGGGTGGAGGGTCCCCGACAACACGCAATCATCGTGAGAGAGCTGTGTAATGCAGTCATCCCCAAATACATTGACGAGATGATGACCTGCCCCATGAGTCCTCATGGATAGCGTGCCATCTCGGAAAAGTTCATGGGGAGGTGGAAGTTCCCCCACATATGCTGAGCACTAGATGGGAAGCATATTGCCTGACGGTGTCCCCCAAAGAGTGGATCCTCTACTACAACTATAAGGGATTCTACTCCATCTTCTGGCGCTCATTGATGCAGACTACCAGTTCATTTGGGAGGATGTCAGTGGAACAGGTTAGGCATCTGATGCGCAGGTTTTCAATGACTCTGAGCTGAAGGCGGGCATCGAAGATGGTGCCTATCGGGAACGGCCAGGACGCTGTACCCTACTTCCTGATCAGTGACAATACCTTCGCCCTATGCCCGACAATGCTGAAGCTGTACAGCCGGAATGGTATGACGTATGAGGAAAGTATCTTCAACTACAGGATGTCCCGAGCTAGGAGAGTCATGGAGAATGCACTTGGCATCCTGGCAAACCGATTCCAGGTTCTGCTCATCATGATGCAGCACATCCCCTCCACCATGAAGCTGATTGTCACCACATGCATGATCCTACACAACATGATGAGGATGCGATATCCCATGCTCCAGAATCAGCAGCTAGACCGTGAAGAGAATGACAACCACAACGTCATCCTTGGAGCATGGAGAGAGGGCCTAAACTTGCCAGACCTAGCTGCTCAAGTACCTGGCATGAACACTGGCTCCAGGGCAGGAAAGGAGCAGTGGAATCTCCTCAAGGACTGGACCAACTCCCCAGCCGGTTCAGTTGAATTTCAGGACAATATGAACTAGTGATGTCTTTGTACTGTGATGTTATTGTACTGTGATCTCTGTCATTTGTGATATTTACTGTGATATTTGTATGTAAAGAAATGTGATAGTTCTATTGGTTTAAATAAAAGGCATCAATATCTGTTGTTGATACAGAACCAAGCTTAACATGTCAGTTATTTTTTTGGGTGGGGAAGATTTAGGAGAATTGTTTTGTCTGGGCACAATTATATATACACTGACAAATTTACATGGCAGTTATTATTTTATTTCTGGGCTCAATTATATACACTGACAAATGTACATGTCAGTTATTAACTTGGGTGGGGTAGGTAACTTAATTTATTTCTGGGTCCAATTATATACACTGACAAATTGACATGTCAGTTATTAACTTGGGTGGGGTAGGTAACTGTAATTCTTTTCTGTGCCCAAATATATACACTGACCAATTTACATGTCAGTTATTAATTAGGGTGGGGTAGGTATCTTCAATTCTTTCTGGGCTAAATTATATACACTGACAAATTTACATGTCAGTTATTAATTTGGGTGGGGTAGGTATCTTCAATTTTTTCTGGGCCCAATTATATACACTGACAAATTTACATGTCAGTTATTACTTTGGGTGGGGAAGGTTACTTTATGGGGAAGATTACTTACTTTTTAAGGGCCAAATTTAACATGTCACTTATTTTATTGGGGGGGGGGGGGAGGGTTACATGTCAGATTACAGTTACATGTCAGATTAGATTTTGTAAAGTAGGCTAACTGGGCAAAGGCCTAAATTATTTTACATTTCATTTAATTTATTTTTACCACATTGCATTTGGGGGATTTGTATAATGAGGATAAATAATGTTTACAAAGAAATAGACTCATAGACCAAAATCTGGATTAAAATACATATAGTTTTATTTACACAATCATTCGAGAAATAGTCTATAGAGGAATATAATAATTACATTATAACAAATATACATATATACATGGCTACAATATTCACATACTGCAAACAATAAATATATACATATATCCAGCACCAACATTATAGTCACTCAGCCTCTGGGGCCTTTGGTGGGGTGTCCATGTCCCCTACAGGAGCAAACAGCTCCTGTGCCTCAATGTTCAAGTTGGAAATCCCCGACAGCCCAGACAGATTAAGCAAAGTGTCTGTGGTTGTTGGAGTACTGGTGGACTGGTTCAGCACTGCTTGGGCGGAAACCCATGCCCCGACGACGGAGCTGCCGGTTGGTTGTGGCATTGCTGCCAGTGCTGCCAGAGCTACAGGTGCTGCCGGAGGTGATGCTGCTGAAGGTGCTGGACGTGCTGTAGATAGTGAAGGCATCCCCCTGGTGGAGGTGGACCCATGGGCTGCTGGCAAAACAGAGCCTGGGGATGCAGTACCGACTGCAGTACCTGCGCCGTCGGCTGTTGCTGCATCGGTTCCGTCAGCTGGTGCATCGCCACCGCCTGCGCAGGCAGCACTGGCTGCATCATGTACTGCTGCATATACTTCTGGCTCTGTAATGCCCATGGGGATCCTGGTGGTGGTTGGTGTCTCCACTGGTGGGGATACGGCTGGTAAATCTCGCTTGGCGACGGACAGGAGGACGCGGACAGGGGCCGCACAGGACACGCCATCGAGGGGTTGGACCTGGACGGCTGCACGTGCATGCATTGCTCATCGTTTTCTACCTCTTCAGCCAGCACCTCCGACAGGACGCAATAAATCCTGGCCCGCACCTTCTTTTCTTGAGCCTTGGACATAGTCTCCATCTCGTCCCTGACGAAATTACCATCCCAAGGCCATCCCAACTGTCATGGCCCATGATGTAACTTCAGGGTCTCCAGCAGCTTCCCCGACTCATCGACGCGCTACTGGAGAGTTGTCAGCAGACTGCTGTCCTCCTTCGCCCTGCCTCGGGCCACGGCTAGGGGTCTGAGTCTGCCCGGCTGCTCATCCAGCCCGATCTGCAGCTCAGCACAGGCTGACTCTGCAGCCTCCAGATAGCCCTGAGCTGTGTCTATGGTGGAAAGCACCTGCAAGACACAATAATAAAGCACCATAAGTAACATGAATACAAATTGATTGGCCAAAATGAGGTAAAGAATACAAAAAAGCACATGATTGCAAATTATAATGCCATTAAAATATATGCATAGATTTATCCAGAATAAGGTCTATAATGAATAAAGTCCACATCATTGTGGTGCCTGACAACTGAACTCAGGAAGCCAAACTTGTCCATGATCCACTGCTCCCTCTTGGTGTGCAGGGGAGGCCCATCACCGCTCTTCTTCTTGTGCAGCCTTGTGTTGCAGTCGCGTAGGGACTTGAACCAGCCGTGGAGATGCCCTGCAGTTTTGCCCATCCTTTCGCCCTGGTCCTCCCAAAACTTCCCCTTTTTTGTCCGTCCGCTGGTAGTCACTCATCCTGATGTTCCATATGATGGGGTTGTCCTGCAGGAACTCCAGTAGCAGCTCCTCCTCTGCTGCAGTCACAGTGCAGTCGCACTTCTTCACCCTCCTCTTGTGTGGCCCCCTCTGTGTGTTTGATGAAGTGTAGGCAACGGAAGAGGGGCGGGACCGAGGAGGCGATGGAGACGTGGACTGCGTCTCCATCATCTCCTCGGGCTGGCTAGATCGTGATGTCCACTGAGGAGATCGCACAGGAGGAGATGCTGGCCATTGTGGTGGAGATGGTGATGTCTCCCCCATCATCCTCTTCCTGCCTTTCCCTTTCCCTTTGCCGTGTCCCTGGCCAAACTGGCTGGGTGCTGATGAGGTGTTCTTCCTTGGCATGCTGGAGGTGTTGTGAGAGAGCCAGACTCCAGCGTTATTTATAACAACGGCATGGGTGGGTCGGGTGCTCCCCGCATGTTGGCATGCGTTACTCACACGTTACGCCAACATCGTGTGCGCTGGGTGCATGCTGCTGCAATGCCGAAATGTTGTGCCAAACCTTTTTCTTTTTTTTTCTCGCGCGTTGAGATATGTTGCCACTACATTGGACCGATGCTATGCTTAAATCCAGTATGTTGTGCTGACGTCCAACTTTTCCCCCCGCGCCAAAAGGTTTGTTCCATCTCGACGTAACCAAAGTGATATTATGCATTGGCAGCGTGCTTGAAAGATGCACCGTAATGTGACAGGACTTTAACCAATTAACTAAAGAACATTGCAATTGTGTGCAATTCAGGTTTTTTTGCCACTTCCCGCTTGTTCTGACATTATTCTAGTTTCTACCATTTGTTGGAGGACTTTTCTTTCTGTCTTTGGTGAATGTTACTTATCCTAATAATTAGACTATATATATATGTATATATATATACTATTTGTTGAGGGAATTTTCTGTCTTTTTGGTGATTGTTACTTATCCTAACAATTAAACTATATATATAGTGTAATTATGAGGATAATTATATATATATATCCATATAGTGTAATTGGTAGGATAAGTAACATTCACCAAGAAGGGAGACAACATTCGCTTAACAAATGGTATATATGGTTATATATAGTGTAATTGTTTGGATCAGTAACATTCACCAAAAAGAGAAATAATATTCCCCACAAATCGTAGAAACCAGATTACTACATGCATACATATGTGTAAATATATATATGTATATATATATATACATATATATATGAAGTGGGC